>CAWUFW010012577.1:0-352500 GCA_963921515.1 Calotriton arnoldi | reverse complement strand
GGCGCTGGTTACGGGGGTCCATCAGGGCCCGGGGAGGCTCTCCCCAGCCTGGCTAGGGTTCTGAAGCTGGGTCCGGGCCTGGGACTTGAACTCCATCCGGCAGGCCCCGGGGTGCGGGATCCCCGCATCCTGCAAGCCAGCCGATGGTCCGGGGGGTCCCATCGGGGCCAGCATCAGATCCTGCCTCGCTATGGTATTTAGCTGGCTAAAAATAAATCAGGTAAAAAGCAATCCGGACAAATCTGAGATTATTCTTTTTTGGTCAACCGGCAGTGAGTAACTGGAGCACTTGGTAGCCAATGGAGATGTCTCCTCCTCAGTCAGCCCAAGAAAGGGTTAAAAACATGGGCATTTTCATTGACAACGCCCTTTCCATGGGCCCCCAGATTCAAACACTGATGGCTCCAGTTTTGGCATACTCCGCATGCTAAAACAATTTCTCCCTATGTTGTCGGTAGACACTAGGAAGATCGTGGTTCAGGCTTTAGTGACATCAAGTTTGGACTACGCTAGTAGCCTGTACCTAGGCCTACCTGACTATCTCATTCAGCATCTACAAGTAGTGCAGAACGCAGCGGCCAGAGCGATCCTTAGACCAAATCCTAGATCTCATATGACTCCCATTCTCAAATCTCTGCACTGGCTCCGAATGAAAGAAAGAACTAAGTTCAAAGCCATGGTGATATTTTTTAATGCACTCCATGGCCTACCCGCTAAGTACCTTAAGAAGCATGTTATTCGCTACATTCCAACTAGGACCTTAAGATCCTCTACTGTAGACCTTGCACGCATCCCCAAAATACGCTTAGCGTGCATAGGGGGAAGATCCTTTGGGTTTCTGAGTGCACAAACATGGAACAGCCTACCCGCCTCATTGAGAGCCTCTGTTGACCTGGCAACGCTCAGAAAACACCTTAAAACCTGGCTTTTCAAGAACTAGTCTTAGCTTAGTATCCTGCCACTATGTCCACCTTAGCACTGATGTCCATCTTAGTGCCAGGACACTCTAGCTGGAGTAGCTGTTTTGCGCTATATCAAATCCTTTCATTCATTCATTCATTCATTCATATGGCATTAGTTGAAGTTTGCTTCTTTGTTTTTTTTTATAACAAGGGTCATTTTGAATATTGTTTTTCAAATTATGATCTGGTTCTTTCTGAGGTGCCAATGTTCAAGCACCTGAATAAACATGCAAATGCTAAAACGGCTGATGTTGCTGGTAAATATTTTGTTTAATCACAAACAATAGATACTGCTTATGCACACCAACAAATTGAAAAGAAATTCATTGACCAAGTAGAAGATAGATTTAGGGCAGTGGTAGCTAATACTGAGACTGGATTTCGTGTTTAGGAGTGGACACAAGAGGAAAGGGACCATCAGAAGGCAGGAAACACTGGAGCATTGTCATTAGATTGGCAACATAGGGGAAGATTGTGTGTACACCACAACCGGAGTGACTACAGTTCCAGATTTGTAGGGAAGAGTGAATGTGATCACACCTTTGATGTCTGGCGATCCTGGAAGTTTTAAAAAATAGTAGAGAGACAACTTCAAAGAATACATAAGTCAAAGCAAATTGCTACATTATATACAACAATATCTGTAATTATGAGGTGACCTTGTTTGCCATAACCACGAAGATTGCATAAATGAGGAAAAAAAAAAAAAAAAAAAGAATAGATGAATCAATAGGTTTCTTTCTTGATTTTTGTGATTCTTTATTCAAAATCTTCTGACTGAAAGAACAGTTCCACGCAGCCAACATGTTTCGCCCGGTTATGGGCTTCTTCAGGGCTGCAAACACATGCAAACATGACTGACATTACTCTCTGGTGCAAACACTATGATATACATTCAATCACTACATACAACAAAACAATACAACACATAAAGTTAAGATACACCAATTGTGGTGGAACAGCATTTTCTAAAAACATGGAATCACTAGGTCTGCGCAATACGACATTGTACATTGCATTTTCATATTTTTCTGACATAGATAATTTATTACAAAATAAATAAAAACGATTTTCATTACTGAGGCGATAACTCAAATCATTCTATGTTACGAGGTTCTGTATTGACATTTTCTACCGCCTATACTATTGAAGAGACAAAATTCATTGATTAGCCACATAATACTATTACATTGTGATGTAAGCCAGTATTTCAGAAAGTGCTACATTTTCTTCCATACCCATAACTCAGAGAAAAACTACAACATATTATTCATTATTTATTTAATACACACATGTCCATAAAAATAAACATAAAAACGTAGGCATTTCGTGTATATCTTCTTTAGTATGATTTGTACCAGTGATGTGCATCTTACGAATACAGAGACAGAGCCAACTTCACCCGCTATACCATTACGTAAGGGAGATGGAAAAACCAACTGTGATAGCGGGTGGAGATTAAAGGCGATGACACCCATTACACTTTGAAAGAGGGGAGGAGGAGGAGAGAAGGGGTCTTATGAAAAAAGGTGGTAATCCATACGACTCCAGAATTGCTCATCTTACACCTTCAAACCCATAACCCATAGTTTTACCTGGGGTAGGTCACCTTCTCACAAACAAACTGTGTGTAGCATATAGAAGTTGCAGGACCATCAGAGAAATGATCTGTGGCAGCAAGCCCCATCTGACTACAAAGCCACAAGGCACCTGGCTACAATGGCCTACGGGCTTTTTTCCATGTGCCGGGTGCAAGGTTTGTCACCTGGGACTGAAAATTAAAAGCTTTGAATACAACACTAAGAGAACACAATACCATCAGACATTACATAATTGTCAGTCAGCCAGTCAGTCAGTAACCTTTATTCAGTTTTGGCAACCGTAAAAGTAGCACAAGAATACATAAAACACATAAAAAGACATAAGCATATTCAATAATAATTAAACACATTATGCACTGTCCTTATTCAGTTCATCATATATACATCAAACAGCTTACATTGAAAAACAATCATTAAAATTTCCAATTTATATCCTCCAATTCTCAATTAGTGTCTACAAAATCTATATTCATATAGGTTACATTAAAAACTATGGCCATAAAAAACATTTAAAGTACAAATGCTACCTGAAAGTGCAAAAATTAGTAACCTATATATAGAACGTTAGTCTTGTAAAGGAATTTTTTAGCGTAAAGCTCAGTACTTTTCCTAATGTTCAACAGCTTCAACATGATCATAATTGTTACAATAGAGACTATAGCCATACAAAACATTTAAAGTGCAAAGTGCCACCTGAAAGTCCAAAATTGATAACCTTTAAAAATGTTGGGGCCGATTCACAGAACTAATCTTAGATAAAATCCTAAACTTACTACTTTTGGTATTCACAGAAGGCATTTAGTAGTAGTAAAGTTAGGACTCTAACTTTACTACTACTAAACTGAACAAAATCTTAAACTTGCTACTTTTGGTATTCACAGAAGGCATTTAGTAGTAGTAAAGTTAGGACTCTAACTTTACTACTACTAAATGCCTTCTGTGAACTACCAAAAGTAATAAGTTAGGATTTTATCTCAGATTAGTTCTGTGAATCGGCCTCCGTGTCTTGTAAGGAGATCCTTAGCATAAAGTGCAATACATCATATGAAAATTAATCATTTCCCTACTAAGCTTCTTGATCGCACTGCAGCAGAGATAAATTTATAAATCATTTGACATATATATTTTTGGGGAGAAGCTAAAGGTAATGTAATGCTGGCCTGCATTTCCTAATAGTCAACACCCCTAATAATGGAATGATAAAATCTCTTAGGGGTTTAGAGTATAATTATGTTAGAATAGAAATTATTTATGCTTATGCATGCTTCATGTAAGTTTGCATTCACTGCGCCATTTTCTATTTGGGTGCCATTTTAGGCTGTTCGAAACTGATCTAGTTTAATGCTGAGAAATGCTCTTCTTTGAGTTTCGTTTCTTCACTTTGGTTTTGTTTCAGTAATGAACACACTGTTTATGTCAGCACATAGCTTTCTCACTAGATAGAGGCCCTCTCCCTCTTGTCTGGTGGCGGGCTCCAGATGGAACGACCTTGGACCATGATACTTTGTGTAAGATAGGAGCGCTGAACTGTTTTTTCTGTATTTCACTGTTTTACTGCACCTGCTTGTGAAATTCCACTGTGGGCGTGTTTCGCCCGGTTGCGAAACGTACATAATGTATCTTTATGCTTGCCGATTTCAGTTCCCTCTGCAGCACTCCTAGCGACTAGGCAGATGGAGCTCTGGTCTGAGTGTATATGAATAAACAGTTATTGGTTTGTATTCTCTACTGTCTGACCGACTCTTCATTTAGTACAGAAGGCTGAGAGGTGGTCATTAGTGACCGGGGTGGCCCTAAATGGGTTACTCTCTTCAACTGGCAAAAAAAAGGAAGTGCAGCATATTCTGGGATGAGTTAGAATCACATGGACAGGGATCCAAGTGAGAGTCACAGTATACTCTGCTGGGGTAAGAGACCAGTAGATGAGCAATACTAAATCTAAATCTAATAAGATAAAATCTTTTAGAGTGACCAAAAGGAAACAAACGTTATGGCTCTATTCGTTCAGTACTAACCAGGGGTAGATAATTGACTACACGCTTCTTAGTCGACTCCAAACGTTCCCTATGCTCCATTAAAACAGTTTAAAAAATCCTGCTTTAGCTGAGATTTCGAGACAGTAGTAATAAGTTGTGGATTGGTAAAAGAATCCGGTTTCTTCATAAATTCAAACTGCTTTTTAATATAGCTAAGCCATGGTATTTTATGAACATGATCCAAACTTAAACAGTCCTGTACTATTGCTCGATTGAGGGCTGGTTCTTCATTTGACCAAATAGATCGCCATAGCATAATTGGGGCAGTTTAAATGCAATCTGTTAAAGGAGTCAGGGTTAGTTCCATATGACATAGAATGCTCGGGAGGCTGGTTGGGACTGTCATTAGTCTTCTAAGAAAAGCATTTTCTGTTGTTTACAAAGTGGAGACATTGAAAAAAGCCTCAAACACTGGCCCCACACAGGATGACAGCGCAGCACTGGGCGATATAGATGTTAATTATTGCGTCAATAGGTTTGGAACCCAATTTCCTAGCAAACCTAAATAAAGCCTCAAGAGTTTTGTCAAAACTCCTTTTCCTAGCCGCAATAAGGTGATGCCAGAAGCCTCTATGGTCAAAAGGGACACCTAAATAAGAAACGTTTGATGCATGGAGTAGCTTATCATTGATAAAACAAGGTCTTAGCTTAGAATGAGTTTGCCCAACCACAATAACATGTGACTTAGCTGTATGAGTCTTTAGACCCAAGTTGCTCATAAAATCATTAAATCTGTTTAAAAGAATTTGTAAGCCCACACCAGTTCTTGAAATTAATGCACAATCATCTGCATATAACAATGCTGGAAAATTTCTAAGACCTACCCTCAGAACATCAGCCATCCCCTCATTCAAATAACTCTAGAGATCGTTAATATATAAGCAGAACAAAAAAGGGGCTAACACGCACCCTTGTCTAACCCCACAATTCATTTTGATCGATGTTGACAATTTACCTTCTGCCCCATATCTAACTCTCCCAGTCACATCTTGATGCATCTGAGCTAATAAAATAAACCAATGGTGCATCTATGCCCATTCCCAATATCTTTTCCCAGAGTTTCCCTCTCACCACCCAGTCAAAAGCAGATGTCAAATCCATCAAACCTAAATGGAGAGTGCCGTTTTTAGCCAGCGTGTATTCGCTTGTGATCAGGTGGAGATTGAGGCACTGCTCAACGGTGCCCAAACCTCTCCTGAAACCGTATTGAATGTCTGAAAATTTCCATTTTTTGGCTACCCATATTTCTAAACGATCAAGTCTGACTCTGCCCATTAGCTTGCATGTGAAGTCAATCAAAGAAATTGGGCGATAACATTTAGGGTTTGACCTGTCTCCCTTTTTAAAAATGGGAACAATTATTGCACTGTACCAGGATTTTAATGGGCTTGAAATTGCAACACAGCTTAGGGCCAGATGTATCAACATTGTATTTTGCGATTCTAAAATAGCGAATTTTACTGATTCGCTATTTTGGAATCGCAAAATGCAATGTATGTAGGTTTCGCAAAAAAAATAGCGATTCCCACATATTCCCTAATAGCGAATCGCAAATTGCGATTCGCTATTAGGGAATACCTTCCCATTCATTCCTATGGGCCTAGAGGCCTATAGGGATGAATGGGAAGGAATACACAATTTGCGATTACCAAAGAGGTAATCGTAAATTGCGAATGCAATTGCAAGGGTGCCAGGGGGACTTAAGGCCCCCCTGATGCACCCCCAAAAAAGGTACGCTTGCACATGTGGCGCACACACTTGCCCCAAGGGCATGTGTATGCGCCACATAGCACTTAGAAAAATTCAATTTTGTGCATTTTTCTAAGGATTTGCAAATTACCACCAACTTGAAGTTGGTGGTAATGTGCGATTCGTTAATGCAAAGTCGCATTCTGAGAATGCTTCTTGCATTGCATTTAGGGAATCGCAAATTGCGATTCCCTAACTGCATTCACAAAATAGGTTATCGCAAAAATTGCGATTACCTATTTTGCAAATGCCTTTTGGGTTGATACATCCCAGAAGGCTGTTAGCTAACACTGGGAGCCATAGATCAGGGCTTGCCATAAAGAGATCGGCTGGAACACCGCCAGGGTCAGGTGCTTTGTTCTGCGTAGTCTGATTTAATGCCTTTGCTACTTCCCTATAGGTGGGAGGGGCCAACTTTTGGTCACTCTCAACTGTGTGTCCATCAAACTCTATTGGGCACATGCGCTCCCCTTCACTCCTATATATTTCAGACAAATGATCAACCCATTTATCAGGTGGGATAATAGCATCAATACAGCTGTTATGACTGTCCTAAAAAAAGGGATACCAAAGGGAATGATGGACGGAGCGCTTGAGCTAATCAAACACTCACCCCCAGTCAACTGATCTGGGTTTAATCCATTATCATTCTTTAGCTCACTCCACCACCCCAGTTCAGACATGGCCATATGCAAATCAGTCTGACCCTGTGCCTCATGGGAACAGTCCAGCCCGAACTGCCAAGCCATGTCTTCCCTGGACCGGAAACAAGCATCCTGGGACCGGTTTCTGGCTATTCAGCCGTCATCAGCCAGGCTAGCTTGAATCCAGTGGCAAAGTGAGCAAGGGACCCACGTCTGGGCATACCCTGCCAACTTAGGGCGAACAAAGCGATACCAAAGGGGATGATGGACGGAGCGCTTGAGCTAATCAAACACTCACCCCCAGTCAACTGATCTGGGTTTAATCCATCATCATTCTTTAGCTCACTCCACCACCCCAGTTCAGACATGGCCATATGCAAATCAGTCTGACCCTGTGCCTCATGGGAACAGTCCAGCCCGAACTGCCAAGCCATGTCTTCCCTGGACCGGAAACAAGCATCCTGGGACCGGTTTCTGGCTATTCAGCCGTCATCAGCCAGGCTAGCTTGAATCCAGTGGCAAAGTGAGCAAGGGACCCACGTCTGGGCATACCCTGCCAACTTAGGGCGAACAAAGCGATACCAAAGGGGATGATGGACGGAGCGCTGAGCTAATCAAACACTCACCCCAGTCAACTGATCTGGGTTTAATCCATCATCATTCTTTAGCTCACTCCACCACCCCAGTTCAGACATGGCCATATGCAAATCAGTCTGACCCTGTGCCTCATGGGAACAGTCCAGCCCGAACTGCCAAGCCATGTCTTCCCTGGACCGGAAACAAGCATCCTGGGACCGGTTTCTGGCTATTCAGCCGTCATCAGCCAGGCTAGCTTGAATCCAGTGGCAAAGTGAGCAAGGGACCCACGTCTGGGCATACCCATCCAACTTAGGGCGAACATAGCGATACCAAAGGGGATGATGGACGGAGCGCTTGAGCTAATCAAACACTCACCCCCAGTCAACTGATCTGGGTTTAATCCATCATCATTCTTTAGCTCACTCCACCACCCCAGTTCAGACATGGCCATATGCAAATCAGTCTGACCCTGTGCCTCATGGGAACAGTCCAGCCCGAACTGCCAAGCCATGTCTTCCCTGGACCGGAAACAAGCATCCTGGGACCGGTTTCTGGCTATTCAGCCGTCATCAGCCAGGCTAGCTTGAATCCAGTGGCAAAGTGAGCAAGGGACCCACGTCTGGGCATACCCTGCCAACTTAGGGCGAACAAAGCGATACCAAAGGGGATGATGGACGGAGCGCTTGAGCTAATCAAACACTCACCCCCAGTCAACTGATCTGGGTTTAATCCATCATCATTCTTTAGCTCACTCCACCACCCCAGTTCAGACATGGCCATATGCAAATCAGTCTGACCCTGTGCCTCATGGGAACAGTCCAGCCCGAACTGCCAAGCCATGTCTTCCCTGGACCGGAAACAAGCATCCTGGGACCGGTTTCTGGCTATTCAGCCGTCATCAGCCAGGCTAGCTTGAATCCAGTGGCAAAGTGAGCAAGGGACCCACGTCTGGGCATACCCTGCCAACTTAGGGCAAACAAGCGATACCAAAGGGGATGATGGACGGAGCGCTTAGAGCTAATCAAACACTCACCCCCAGTCAACTGATCTGGGTTTAATCCATCATCATTCTTTAGCTCACTCCACCACCCCAGTTCAGACATGGCCATATGCAAATCAGTCTGACCCTGTGCCTCATGGGAACAGTCCAGCCCGAACTGCCAAGCCATGTCTTCCCTGGACCGGAAACAAGCATCCTGGGACCGGTTTCTGGCTATTCAGCCGTCATCAGCCAGGCTAGCTTGAATCCAGTGGCAAAGTGAGCAAGGGACCCACGTCTGGGCATACCCTGCCAACTTAGGGCGAACAAAGCGATACCAAAGGGATGATGGACGGAGCGCTTGAGCTAATCAAACACTCACCCCCAGTCAACTGATCTGGGTTTAATCCATCATCATTCTTTAGCTCACTCCACCACCCCAGTTCAGACATGGCCATATGCAAATCAGTCTGACCCTGTGCCTCATGGGAACAGTCCAGCCCGAACTGCCAAGCCATGTCTTCCCTGGACCGGAAACAAGCATCCTGGGACTGGTTTCTGGCTATTCAGCCGTCATCAGCCAGGCTAGCTTGAATCCAGTGGCAAAGTGAGCAAGGGACCCACGTCTGGGCATACCCTGCCAACTTAGGGCGAACAAAGCGATACCAAAGGGGATGATGGACGGAGCGCTTGAGCTAATCAAACACTCACCCCCAGTCAACTGATCTGGGTTTAATCCATCATCATTCTTTAGCTCACTCCACCACCCCAGTTCAGACATGGCCATATGCAAATCAGTCTGACCCTGTGCCTCATGGGAACAGTCCAGCCCGAACTGCCAAGCCATGTCTTCCTGGACCGGAAACAAGCATCCTGGGACCGGTTTCTGGCTATTCAGCCGTCATCAGCCAGGCTAGCTTGAATCCAGTGGCAAAGTGAGCAAGGGACCCACGTCTGGGCATACCCTGCCAACCTAGGGCGAACAAAGCGATACCAAAGGGGATGATGGACGGAGTGCTTGAGCTAATCAAACACTCACCCCCAGTCAACTGATGTGGGTTTAATCCATCATCATTCTTTATCTCACTCCACCACCCCAGTTCAGACATGGCCATATTCAAATCAGTCTGACCCTGTGCCTCATGGGAATAGTCCAGCCCAAACTGCCAAGCCATGTCTTCCCTGGACAGGAAACAAGCATCCTGGGACCGGTTTCTGGCTATTCAGCTGTCATCAGCCAGGCTAGCTTGAATCCAGTGGCAAAGTGAGCAAGGGACCCACGTCTGGGCATACCCTGCCAACTTAGGGCGAACAAAGCGCTGGACTGTTCCCATGAGGCACAGGGTCAGACTGATTTGCATATGGCCATGTCTGAACTGGGGTGGTGGAGTGAGCTAAAGAATGATGATGGATTAAACCCAGATCAGTTGACTGGGGGTGAGTGTTTGATTAGCTCAAGCGCTCCGTCCATCATCCCCTTTGGTATCACTTTGTTCGCCCTAAGTTGGCAGGGTATGTCCAGACGTGGGTCCCTTGCTCACTTTGCCACTGGATTCAAGCTAGCCTGGCTGATGACGGCTGAATAGCCAGAAACCGGTCCCAGGATGCTTGTTTCCGGTCCAGGGAAGACATGGCTTGGCAGTTCGGGCTGGACTGTTCCCATGAGGCACAGGGTCAGACTGATTTGCATATGGCCATGTCTGAACTGGGGTGGTGGAGTGAGCTAAAGAATGATGATGGATTAAACCCAGATCAGTTGACTGGGGTGAGTGTTTGATTAGCTCAAGCGCTCCGTCCATCATCCCCGTTGGTATCGCTTTGTTCGCCCTAAGTTGGCAGGGTATGCCCAGACGTGGGTCCCTTGCTCACTTTGCCACTGGATTCAAGCTAGCCTGGCTGATGATGGCTGAATAGCCAGAAACCGGTCCCAGGATGCTTGTTTCCGGTCCAGGGAAGACATGGCTTGGCAGTTCGGGCTGGACTGTTCCCATGAGGCACAGGGTCAGACTGATTTGCATATGGCCATGTCTGAACTGGGGTGATGGAGTGAGCTAAAGAATGATGATGGATTAAACCCAGATCAGTTGACTGGGGTGAGTGTTTGATTAGCTCAAGCGCTCCGTCCATCATCCCCTTTGGTATCGCTTTGTTCGCCCTAAGTTGGCAGGGTATGCCCAGACGTGGGTCCCTTGCTCACTTTGCCACTGGATTCAAGCTAGCCTGGCTGATGACGGCTGAATAGCCAGAAACCGGTCCCAGGATGCTTGTTTCCGGTCCAGGGAAGACATGGCTTGGCAGTTCGGGCTGGACTGTTCCCATGAGGCACAGGGTCAGACTGATTTGCATATGGCCATGTCTGAACTGGGGTGGTGGAGTGAGCTAAAGAATGATGATGGATTAAACCCAGATCAGTTGACTGGGGTGAGTGTTTGATTAGCTCAAGCGCTCCGTCCATCATCCCCTTTGGTATCGCTTTGTTCGCCCTAAGTTGGCAGGGTATGCCCAGACGTGGGTCCCTTGCTCACTTTGCCACTGGATTCAAGCTAGCCTGGCTGATGACGGCTGAATAGCCAGAAACCGGTCCCAGGATGCTTGTTTCCGGTCCAGGGAAGACATGGCTTGGCAGTTCGGGCTGGACTGTTCCCATGAGGCACAGGGTCAGACTGATTTGCATATGGCCATGTCTGAACTGGGGTGGTGGAGTGAGCTAAAGAATGATGATGGATTAAACCCAGATCAGTTGACTGGGGGTGAGTGTTTGATTAGCTCAAGCGCTCCGTCCATCATCCCCTTTGGTATCGCTTGTTCGCCCTAAGTTGGCAGGGTATGCCCAGACGTGGGTCCCTTGCTCACTTTGCCACTGGATTCAAGCTAGCCTGGCTGATGACGGCTGAATAGCCAGAAACCGGTCCCAGGATGCTTGTTTCCGGTCCAGGGAAGACATGGCTTGGCAGTTCGGGCTGGACTGTTCCCATGAGGCACAGGGTCAGACTGATTTGCATATGGCCATGTCTGAACTGGGGTGGTGGAGTGAGCTAAAGAATGATGATGGATTAAACCCAGATCAGTTGACTGGGGTGAGTGTTTGATTAGCTCAAGCGCTCCGTCCATCATCCCCTTTGGTATCGCTTTGTTCGCCCTAAGTTGGCAGGGTATGCCCAGACGTGGGTCCCTTGCTCACTTTGCCACTGGATTCAAGCTAGCCTGGCTGATGACGGCTGAATAGCCAGAAACCGGTCCCAGGATGCTTGTTTCCGGTCCAGGGAAGACATGGCTTGGCAGTTCGGGCTGGACTGTTCCCATGAGGCACAGGGTCAGACTGATTTGCATATGGCCATGTCTGAACTGGGGTGGTGGAGTGAGCTAAAGAATGATGATGGATTAAACCCAGATCAGTTGACTGGGGGTGAGTGTTTGATTAGCTCAAGCGCTCCGTCCATCATCCCCTTTGGTATCGCTTTGTTCGCCCTAAGTTGGCAGGGTATGCCCAGACGTGGGTCCCTTGCTCACTTTGCCACTGGATTCAAGCTAGCCTGGCTGATGACGGCTGAATAGCCAGAAACCGGTCCCAGGATGCTTGTTTCCAGTCCAGGGAAGACATGGCTTGGCAGTTCGGGCTGGACTGTTCCCATGAGGCACAGGGTCAGACTGATTTGCATATGGCCATGTCTGAACTGGGGTGGTGGAGTGAGCTAAAGAATGATGATGGATTAAACCCAGATCAGTTGACTGGGGGTGAGTGTTTGATTAGCTCAAGCGCTCCGTCCATCATCCCCTTTGGTATCGCTTTGTTCGCCCTAAGTTGGCAGGGTATGCCCAGACGTGGGTCCCTTGCTCACTTTGCCACTGGATTCAAGCTAGCCTGGCTGATGACGGCTGAATAGCCAGAAACCGGTCCCAGGATGCTTGTTTCCGGTCCAGGGAAGACATGGCTTGGCAGTTCGGGCTGGACTGTTCCCATGAGGCACAGGGTCAGACTGATTTGCATATGGCCATGTCTGAACTGGGGTGGTGGAGTGAGCTAAAGAATGATGATGGATTAAACCCAGATCAGTTGACTGGGGGTGAGTGTTTGATTAGCTCAAGCGCTCCGTCCATCATCCCCTTTGGTATCGCTTTGTTCGCCCTAAGTTGGCAGGGTATGCCCAGACGTGGGTCCCTTGCTCACTTTGCCACTGGATTCAAGCTAGCCTGGCTGATGACGGCTGAATAGCCAGAAACCGGTCCCAGGATGCTTGTTTCCGGTCCAGGGAAGACATGGCTTGGCAGTTCGGGCTGGACTGTTCCCATGAGGCACAGGGTCAGACTGATTTGCATATGGCCATGTCTGAACTGGGGTGGTGGAGTGAGCTAAAGAATGATGATGGATTAAACCCAGATCAGTTGACTGGGGGTGAGTGTTTGATTAGCTCAAGCGCTCCGTCCATCATCCCCTTTGGTATCGCTTTGTTCGCCCTAAGTTGGCAGGGTATGCCCAGACGTGGGTCCCTTGCTCACTTTGCCACTGGATTCAAGCTAGCCTGGCTGATGACGGCTGAATAGCCAGAAACCGGTCCCAGGATGCTTGTTTCCGGTCCAGGGAAGACATGGCTTGGCAGTTCGGGCTGGACTGTTCCCATGAGGCACAGGGTCAGACTGATTTGCATATGGCCATGTCTGAACTGGGGTGGTGGAGTGAGCTAAAGAATGATGATGGATTAAACCCAGATCAGTTGACTGGGGGTGAGTGTTTGATTAGCTCAAGCGCTCCGTCCATCATCCCCTTTGGTATCGCTTTGTTCGCCCTAAGTTGGCAGGGTATGCCCAGACGTGGGTCCCTTGCTCACTTTGCCACTGGATTCAAGCTAGCCTGGCTGATGACGGCTGAATAGCCAGAAACCGGTCCCAGGATGCTTGTTTCCGGTCCAGGGAAGACATGGCTTGGCAGTTCGGGCTGGACTGTTCCCATGAGGCACAGGGTCAGACTGATTTGCATATGGCCATGTCTGAACTGGGGTGGTGGAGTGAGCTAAAGAATGATGATGGATTAAACCCAGATCAGTTGACTGGGGGTGAGTGTTTGATTAGCTCAAGCGCTCCGTCCATCATCCCCTTTGGTATCGCTTTGTTCGCCCTAAGTTGGCAGGGTATGCCCAGACGTGGGTCCCTTGCTCACTTTGCCACTGGATTCAAGCTAGCCTGTCTGATGACGGCTGAATAGCCAGAAACCGGTCCCAGGATGCTTGTTTCCGGTCCAGGGAAGACATGGCTTGGCAGTTCGGGCTGGAATGCTCCCATGAGGCATGGGGTCAGACTGATTTGCATATGGCCCTGTCTGAACTGGGGTGGTGGAGTGAGCTGAAGAATGATGATGGATTAAACCCAGATCAGTTGACTGGGGGTGAGTGTTAGATTAGCTCAAGCGCTCCGTCCATCATCCCCTTTGGTATCGCTTTGTTCGCCCTAAGTTGGCAGGGTATACCCAGACGTGGGTCCCTTGCTCACTTTGCCACTGGATTCAAGCTAGCCTGACTGATGATGGCTGAATAGCCAGAAACCGGTCCCAGGATGCTTGTTTCCGGTCCAGGGAAGACATGGCTTGGCAGTTCGGGCTGGACTGTTCCCATGAGGCACAGGGTCAGACTGATTTGCATATGGGCATGTCTGAACTGGGGTGGTGGAGTGAGCTAAAGAATGATGATGGATTAAACCCAGATCAGTTGACTGGGGGTGAGTGTTTGATTAGCTCAAGCGCTCCGTCCATCATCCCCTTTGGTATCGCTTTGTTCGCCCTAAGTTGGCAGGGTATGCCCAGACGTGGGTCCCTTGCTCACTTTGCCACTGGATTCAAGCTAGCCTGGCTGATGACGGCTGAATAGCCAGAAACCGGTCCCAGGATGCTTGTTTCCAGTCCAGGGAAGACATGGCTTGGCAGTTCGGGCTGGACTGTTCCCATGAGGCACAGGGTCAGACTGATTTGCATATGGCCATGTCTGAACTGGGGTGGTGGAGTGAGCTAAAGAATGATGATGGATTAAACCCAGATCAGTTGACTGGGGGTGAGTGTTTGATTAGCTCAAGCGCTCCGTCCATCATCCCCTTTGGTATCGCTTTGTTCGCCCTAAGTTGGCAGGGTATGCCCAGACGTGGGTCCCTTGCTCACTTTGCCACTGGATTCAAGCTAGCCTGACTGATGACGGCTGAATAGCCAGAAACCGGTCCCAGGATGCTTGTTTCCGGTCCAGGGAAGACATGGCTTGGCAGTTCGGGCTGGACTGTTCCCATGAGGCACAGGGTCAGACTGATTTGCATATGGCCATGTCTGAACTGGGGTGGTGGAGTGAGCTAAAGAATGATGATGGATTAAACCCAGATCAGTTGACTGGGGGTGAGTGTTTGATTAGCTCAAGCGCTCCGTCCATCATCCCCTTTGGTATCGCTTTGTTCGCCCTAAGTTGGCAGGGTATGCCCAGACGTGGGTCCCTTGCTCACTTTGCCACTGGATTCAAGCTAGCCTGGCTGATGACGGCTGAATAGCCAGAAACCGGTCCCAGGATGCTTGTTTCCGGTCCAGGGAAGACATGGCTTGGCAGTTCGGGCTGGACTGTTCCCATGAGGCACAGGGTCAGACTGATTTGCATATGGCCATGTCTGAACTGGGGTGGTGGAGTGAGCTAAAGAATGATGATGGATTAAACCCAGATCAGTTGACTGGGGGTGAGTGTTTGATTAGCTCAAGCGCTCCGTCCATCATCCCCTTTGGTATCGCTTTGTTCGCCCTAAGTTGGCAGGGTATACCCAGACGTGGGTCCCTTGCTCACTTTGCCACTGGATTTAAGCTAGCCTGACTGATGATGGCTGAATAGCCAGAAACCGGTCCCAGGATGCTTGTTTCCAGTCCAGGGAAGACATGGCTTGGCAGTTCGGGCTGGACTGTTCCCATGAGGCACAGGGTCAGACTGATTTGCATATGGGCATGTCTGAACTGGGGTGGTGGAGTGAGCTAAAGAATGATGATGGATTAAATCCAGATCAGTTGACTGGGGGTGAGTGTTTGATTAGCTCAAGCGCTCCGTCCATCATCCCCTTTGGTATCGCTTTGTTCGCCCTAAGTTGGCAGGGTATGCCCAGACGTGGGTCCCTTGCTCACTTTGCCACTGGATTCAAGCTAGCCTGGCTGATGACGGCTGAATAGCCAGAAACCGGTCCCAGGATGCTTGTTTCCGGTCCAGGGAAGACATGGCTTGGCAGTTCGGGCTGGACTGTTCCCATGAGGCACAGGGTCAGACTGATTTGCATATGGCCATGTCTGAACTGGGGTGGTGGAGTGAGCTAAAGAATGATGATGGATTAAACCCAGATCAGTTGACTGGGGGTGAGTGTTTGATTAGCTCAAGCGCTCCGTCCATCATCCCCTTTGGTATCGCTTTGTTCGCCCTAAGTTGGCAGGGTATGCCCAGACGTGGGTCCCTTGCTCACTTTTGCCACTGGATTCAAGCTAGCCTGACTGATGACGGCTGAATAGCCAGAAACCGGTCCCAGGATGCTTGTTTCCGGTCCAGGGAAGACATGGCTTGGCAGTTCGGGCTGGACTGTTCCCATGAGGCACAGGGTCAGACTGATTTGCATATGGCCATGTCTGAACTGGGGTGGTGGAGTGAGCTAAAGAATGATGATGGATTAAACCCAGATCAGTTGACTGGGGGTGAGTGTTTGATTAGCTCAAGCGCTCCGTCCATCATCCCCTTTGGTATCGCTTTGTTCGTCCTAAATTGGCAGGGTATGCCCAGACGTGGGTCCCTTGCTCACTTTGCCACTGGATTCAAGCTAGCCTGACTGATGACGGCTGAATAGCCAGAAACCGGTCCCAGGATGCTTGTTTCCGGTCCAGGGAAGGCATGGCTTGGCAGTTCGGGCTGGACTTTTCCCATGAGGCACAGGGTCAGACTGATTTGCATATGGCCATCTCTGAACTGGGGTGGTGGAGTGAGCTAAAGAATGATGATGGATTAAACCCACATCAGTTGACGGGGGGTGAGTGTTTGATTAGCTCAAGCGCTCTGTCCATCATCCCCTTTGGTATCGCTTTGTTCGCCCTAAGTTGGCAGGGTATGCCCTGACGTGGGTCCCTTGCTCACTTTGCCACTGGATTCAAGCTAGCCTGACTGATGACGGCTGAATAGCCAGAAACCGGTCCCAGGATGCTTGTTTCCGGTCCAGGGAAGACATGGCTTGGCAGTTCGGGCTGGACTGTTCCCATGAGGCATAGGGTCAGACTGATTTGCATATGGCCATGTCTGAACTGGGGTGGTGGAGTGAGCTAAAGAATGATGATGGATTAAACCCAGATCAGTTGACTGGGGGTGAGTGTTTGATTAGCTCAAGCGCTCCGTCCATCATCCCCTTTGGTATCGCTTTGTTTGCCATAAGTTGGCAGGGTATGCCCAGAGGTGGGTCCCTTGCTCACTTTGCCACTGGATTCAAGCTAGCCTGACTGATGACGGCTGAATAGCCAGAAACCGGTCCCAGGATGCTTGTTTCCGGTCCAGTGAAGACATGGCTTGGCAGTTCGGGCTGGACTGTTCCCATGAGGCACAGGATCAGACTGATTTGCATATGGCCATGTCTGAACTGGGGTGGTGGAGTGAGCTAAAGAATGATGATGGATTAAACCCAGATCAGTTGACTGGGGGTGAGTGTTTGATTAGCTCAAGCGCTCCGTCCATCATCCCCTTTGGTATCGCTTTGTTCGCCCTAAGTTGGCAGGGTATGCCCAGACGTGGGTCCCTTGCTCACTTTGCCACTGGATTCAAGCTAGCCTGACTGATGACGGCTGAATAGCCAGAAACCGGTCCCAGGATGCTTGTTTCCGGTCCAGGGAAGACATGGCTTGGCAGTTCGGGCTGGACTGTTCCCATGAGGCACAGGGTCAGACTGATTTGCATATGGCCATGTCTGAACTGGGGTGGTGGAGTGAGCTAAAGAATGATGATGGATTAAACCCAGATCAGTTGACTGGGGGTGAGTGTTTGATTAGCTCAAGCGCTCCGTCCATCATCCCCTTTGGTATCGCTTTGTTCGCCATAAGTTGGTAGGGTATGCCCAGACGTGGGTCCCTTGCTCACTTTGCCACTGGATTCAAGCTAGCCTGACTGATGACGGCTGAATAGCCAGAAACCGGTCCCAGGATGCTTGTTTCCGGTCCAGGGAAGACATGGCTTGGCAGTTCGGGCTGGACTGTTCCCATGAGGCACAGGGTCAGACTGATTTGCATATGGCCATGTCTGAACTGGGGTGGTGGAGTGAGCTAAAGAATGATGATGGATTAAACCCTGATCAGTTGACTGGGGGTGAGTGTTTGATTAGCTCAAGCGCTCCGTCCATCATCCCCTTTGGTATCGCTTTGTCCTAAAAAAAGGGGCATTGACAGTCTTCGAAAAGAGGTTCGAGTCTATGCTAACACTGGCTTCATGTAATCTCTCCCAGGTTTCTTTCCTGATGGTCACCCTGCGGCTCACAAGTAACTGTTTATAATGATATCTGCAGGATCTCACAGCCCCTTTATCCCTGTTCTTCTGTTTTAGGGCCATAATAAGATTATTATGACTCCGTGAACATTCACTATTGAACCATTTTTGGGGTTTAGAGGATTTTGGCTTCCTATCAATTTTTAAAATTTCAATTATTGTTTAGGTTATCTCAGCAAAAGTTTCCAACATTCTTTCTGGGTTTATGTCAGTTTCTAAGCAGGTCAGAATTTGGAGCCTATTTTTTATTCATTAATTTTTCAAGAATGATGTTAGGGTTTACAGTGGCCAATTTACACATGAGGCCCTTATTTTTGTTATAGGTTATCGGCTGTACATCTAATGTCGCTTTCTTACTCTGTGTTTCAAAATGAATAGACAGGGGAAAATGATCACAATTTCTTTTTTTTAAATAGAGAAACTTACTGACTTTGGCTTGTAATATTCCAAAAGAGCAATAAAGTCAATGAGATTGCCTTGGCCTCTACCCATTTATGTGATCTCCTCCTGTCCCGGCTGAATAATAAGATCTAATGTTCAGATTGCAGTGACTATTTCCATATTAGTACAGACAGAGGAATAAATCACGTCTTCCTGGGTGACTAACGTCATGTCTTCTCTTATCAGTTCCTGGGGAGAGGATAATCTCTGGGATTGCAGTTAATCAACTTGTTCCAAAGGGGAAAAACAATTGTAGGTCGAAATGGCAAATAACTCAGGGGCACCTCTGTGTGTGAAACATGGCATAGAAAAGACCTCCTTGCTTGGTTTATAAAAATAACCAAGAGGTACTGCCATAATCCTCCCCCTTGTCAGACACAACCTAGACAGTCTTTCCAAGAGAAAACCTGCCATATATTTGTTTCTAAAATTAACAACAATACAATCTCCAGGATCCTCCTTTGGTTGAGAGCCAAACCATGATACTCTCTGCACATTGTTTATACTCTTGAATAAATCCTCACAAATATGCCAGTATGTAAATTTTTGTAACCAATGTAAGACTTTATTTTTTAATTATTGTGGGTCTTCATTGTGTGGCTAAAAAAGAACTTTCTTTAAAATTATTACCCGCAGGGTTGCTTCTTGGGGGAGCTGAATAGTTCTTTGCAAGCTGGATAGTGCTACATGTGCTGGTAATCCTTCTCTTTCTAGTAAATTAGGCCCATGTCCAAAACCACGCTGAACACTTATTTGTGCCACACACGATTCCCCAGCTGATCTGATTTGAGTAGTATGATCAGAAAGATTTAAGACAATACTATTAGCATTATTATTATCTTGGTGGCCATTCTCTTGTAATCTACCTTGATTTTGAATAAGAGATTGTGACTGTAGTCTTTGATTTGATTCCACCGGCTTTTCAGGTTTGCTGGATAAACTAGTTAAACTTGACCCAATAAACATTTTCAAGGATGTGTCAATGCAATTAAGAATGGCCAAAATTGGGTCAAAGTATGTTTTTAGGGGGGCGCTAGAGGGCGCCAAGCAAGATGGCTGCACTTGGGTGAGGCTCTTGCTGCTCGGGGCATAATCCATCATAATCCTTCTCACCTGGTGCCCTTTATCGCTGGAAATGGCATCGCCCGCACAGCAGAACCTGCCCTTTACCAGATGCTGCCACAATTGCTAAAAACCACGGCTGAATTCTGCGCCTTCACGTCAAGCTGCTTCCTGGGCCGGCTTGGCTAAGATGGCGGCCGCCATTGCCATACACCGCTGCCATCGCTGAAGTCCCGGTGGAGACCGAGTCACCGCAGTCGCGCGGCTGCCTACAACCATCTGGGCCGCTGCTGACAGGCCCGCTGCTCGGCCAACAGTGGCGGAGGGGCCCTCCGTGATCCTGCGGCACCTGCGCCCTGCTGTGGCCGGCGGCGACTACCCGCCCCAACCCTGCAACACTTGATGAGCGTTCCCGCCCTGGGGGCTGTTCTGTGCGCCTGGGGGTTGCTCTTGACCCGCCTTGCCTGATCGGCGGCCCGACGCCCGGACCCTGCGGCCCACAACCGCTGCACCCCTGATTCACGCTGGCGGCCTGGCGGCCTACCCGGGACGGACCTGAGATGCCGGCGACTGCCTCCCGGCCCCACCGCAGCCCGGACCTCACCGGAATACAGTGGCCGCTCGTGGTTGCCGGAAATTCTGCTGTCTGACTTCACCGCCGTGGACCCAGTGCCGGGACGGCCCCCCCGGATAGCCGGCCTGGAGGTGCCCGGGGCTACGTGGCTTTCTGCGGCCTTTCGTGAGCCTGTGGGCCCGCTTTGCCGCTGCGGCCTGGTGTCACCAGATAACTCCACACTGCATCACGGGGTGAGTGCGCTTTGCCTTTGGGGCCGCCCCGCATACTCAGTGACCACCCTGGTCCCGCCTCACCTGCCTGCGGGCGGCCCGCTTCTTCAGAGATCCACTGCCACAGCGCCTCCAGCCCACGAGCCTACTGCTGACCACATCTCCGCCCGCCACCAATCATATCCTTCTCTGGGGCCGGCTGCGGGTGGCGGACTGCTGCGGACGGCACGTCCTGTCGCCCTGTGTTCTTGGTGCTATTTCGCGCTCACAACGGCACATAGACCCACCTTGGCAGCTCAGGACTAACCACCATCTGTGACTTCCACCGTTGCTGACAGCAGCCGCTGGGTTACCCATCCACTGGTAGGAATGCTCCCAGTTGTGCCGCGCTGCAAGCTGCATACCCCTACAGCACACGCCGCCCCTATCTACTCAACTGGGACGCTGCGTGGCCCGCCAGGCCCGTCGCTTTCTGCGGCTGCAACCCGTCACTGTGCCACGCGCCGTCTGCTCTGCGGCCCTCGCACAGCCAGCTTGCCTGACAGAGGAGTGTGCCACCTTCGGGAGCCTCACCCCGCTCTGGCTGGTGCTCGGCGGACCCCCGGCCGGACCGCCGGACCTACCCAGCCGCCACTGGTACATGTCCTGATCTAAAAAAAGGGCCGATGCGGCCAACGTCCGTTTCCTGGTGGCTGCTGCGATCTTCCCCTCCAGATTCACGCTCTCCTTGCCCCCAGTCGCTCGCCGAGTGGAGAGGCCACCGGGGCTGGGAGGCCCTGGCCGCCTGAAGACCTTGCGCTCCAGCCGCTTCTCACCACGACTTCCTACCTCTCCTGTTTGCTCCGTATAGCGGAGTGGACACCGATTGCTGCGGGCCGTGCTCCCCCACCTAGCGCTACGCCCCGTTCCGCAGACACCCAGCGAAGCCAGCCGCTCCAGTCACCGCTCCTCTGTGGCCTCGGGACCCATTGAACCCTCCCAGCCATACGCATTGCAGCTGCCTACCCTCCCATATTGCCCGCTTCCCCGTGGATCTCCTCTGGTCTTGATCCCCCCATCATGGGGAAACCCGACGGGCGGCAGCCTAAGATCACCTTTGAGGCCCGCAAATCTACCAGGACGCAGGTGGAAACCGAAGACGGACAAGATGGGGCCCGGCCTCTGGATCCACCACCTCCACAGAGGACTTGAAAGAACTTCTTTTAGTGATGCAGTCAAGCCTGACCTCCATCGAATCCAAAATGGATACTATGAACACTCGCCTGGACAGTCTTTCGCACAAAGTTGAACGTATCAAAGAGGCGGAGCGCCGCGTCTCCGATCTAGAAGACACCTCCACCGCAACCACAGATAAAACTCTTGATATGGAGAAGATCTTAAAAGTAATTGCCACTAAAAATGAAGATATCGAATCTCGCTCAAGGCGCAATAACCTGCGAATCCTTGGCGTGCCAGAATCAACCGCTACGGGCAAAATGGAGGACTACGTGGAACGCATGCTGATCACGCTCTTCTGCAGGGAGGCCTTTTCGGCGGTCTTAATCGTTGAGAGGGCACTTCGCTCACTGGTTTCCCGGCCCGTTCCTGGTGCCCCCCCTCGCCCAATCATTGCGAGACTACTTAACTATCGGGATCGAGATGTTGCCTTACGTCTGTCCAGGGAGCAGGGCAAACTGCGCTTTGAGGGCATAGAGGTATCGCTGTACCCGGATTTTACCATGGCCGTCCAGGAGGCGCGAAGAAAGTTCCTCCCAGTCAAGAAAAAGCTGCAACAAATGAACATTGTTTACGCCATGCTCTTTCCGCACGCCTCAAGGTCACACACCTGGGGAAGCAACACTTCTTTACGAACCCCCAATATCCACGACTTCCTGAAGTCCCTGCCCAGATGACCCGAGGATCGAGCCTCCCCCTCCGGCCAGCTGGCTGGCTCTGGTGACATTTCTGATGTGGAGTGATGGCGGCACCAACCCTTGAGCCCCTTGAAGTAATTCCTATTGAACAATTGTTCCCGCACTTGGCCCTTCCTCTGCCTCAGAGACCCACAGACTGGACATCTCCCTCCTACCAGCCCACTGATGCTGGAGATGCCTCGGGGGCAGAATGAGGGCTGCGTCACTCCTTGGACCCTTTCCTCTCCCTTGTCTTTGCTCTACATGATCTCTTTCGGGGGCTGCGGCAGCCGCGGACCCCCTCCACCTACCGCTGGCCTTGCAGCATCTGTTATCGAGAACTGCTCCAAGATCCATGATGGACCTTTGCGGCTGATGCCACAGCGGATTCCAAACTTTGCCCACTGCCCTAGGCTAACTGGCACGATTAGACTATCTACTACCCCCCGAGCACCCTCGCTAGTGCGAGGTGCCCCTGGTTCGCCCTTTAGCCTCTACCCATCAGGGAACCCCTACACTGTTTCGGCTTAGTACCACTACTGCCTATTGTTTACCCTCCCCTGTTGGGAGTTTAGAACATGGGTTTTTGGGGAAGGGGGAGGGGACTACGCCACAGCAGGATTGGGCTGCTGATGTGGGTGGGGGGAGGGGGGATGTTTCGTTTACTGCCTCTGACAGATGACCCGACACATAATGACGCCGCATATACAGCTGTTCCACCTGACAAGACTACTACACTATCTTTCATATCGCCGACATGCTTCCATGGAGAACCGTCCCGGTCCCCCTAGCTATAATTTCCTAACGTGGAATGTGAGGGGCCTGGGCGACCCGCGCAAGCGCCGACACATCCTTGCGTACCTTGACCGACACAATATACATTGCCCTGCGCTCCAGGAGACACACCTCGGTCCCTCCGCGCCCACCTCCTTCGCATCCCGATGGGCTGCTTACCGCTGTTTTTCTTCATACTCCACCTACGCATGCGGTACCACCATTCTAATTAAGCGCACGCTTCCCTACACTCCTATACTCTTATACTGACCCGCAGGGCCGATACAGCATCTCATGGGGCAGACTGGTCACCCAATCCATAACATTCATCTCCTGCTACGGCCCGAACACTGACGACCCTGAGTTTTTCCGCATCCTGTGGGGGAAGATCTTGGACACCGGCTCTTCGCACTTTATGTGGGGCGGAGATTTAATGTTACCCTGGACCCGGCACGAGATCGATCGCACCCACAACCTCACCACTATTCTAATGCACATCACGCCCTTAACCACATCATCTCAGACCACGACCTTGTCGACGCCTGGCGAAATCTTCACCTGCACGATAGACAAGGCTCCTGTTACTCCTCCACCCACTCCTCCTGGTCAAGGATTGACAACTGGCTTATTTTTAAAGGATTGACCCCATGGCTGTCCCGGGCCCTTTACCTCCCACCCACTAACTCCGACCACTCGCCGGTGCTCCTCACGCTCACTCCCCCCCATACAGACTCACCATACTTGTGCTGGCGATTCCCCATGCAAGCACTGCTGGATCCTGTGTTCAAGTCCTAACTTGAGCAAGAAATTGCTGATTTTTCCCCCCGTAATGAGCGCTCAGTCACACAATTCTCCACTATATGGGAAGCTTTCAACGTCACCGTGCGTGGCATCTGCATTGCCAAGAGTGGCGGCATCCTGAGGGACATTCGCACCACACTTCGTAAATTGGAAACAGACCTCAAACACATCGAAACACAAATACAATCCTCCCCTACTCCAGAGTTGAAATCTCATCTGAGAGACCTACTCACAGAATACCAGGAGACAGCCGACAGAGAGTGCAAGTTCAGGGGCAAATAACACGTAGCCCGCCGTTATGGGGAGGGAGAGAGACCAGGTAAAGCGCTTGCAGCCCTCGTTCTTCTGCCTAGGTTCTCCAACACCATTCTCGAAATCACTGATGCAGACGGCCACACATACAGAAACACTTCAGACATAGCTGCCACTTTCAAACGCTTCTACAGTGCCCTATACACCTCACACAGGACACAACCTGTCGACTTCACCTCATTCTTCCAAGACACCGCGATTGGCTGGCTTGGAGACACTCAATGAGAATTTCTCCTTGCACATCATGAGGATGAGGAGATTATTGCCGCTATCATGCAGCTACAGTCTGGACGGGCCCCTGGTCCTGACGGCCTCACGGCCGAATTTTATAAAGCATTCCGCATTATACTCATCCCCGCTTTGCGACAGTTGTATGAAGAGGCCCGTGAATCGGGAATCCTCCCCCAGAGCATGCGAGAGGCACTCATAATATCCCTCCTGAAACCCGGGAAGCCAGCGACGCAATGCGACTCATATAGGCCCCTTTCCCTCATTAATGTCGACGCCAACATTTTGGCAAAACTGATAGTGAACCGTATTAGTCCCCTCATGACTGCCCTTGTCCTCCCTGACCAGTCAGGGTTTGTTCCCAGTAGAGGGACCTCTCACAACCTTCGTACCTTGTTTGCAGTGCTACAAGACATCGACCCTGACACAAATGCGGCGGCTGCCTTTCTTGATGCCACCAAGGCATTTGATTCCCTGGAATGGGACTATCTGGCATTCATGCTCAACCGCATGGTATTCCCCGCTCCGTTTCTGGCGTGGATTCACCTCCTCTATACAGGCCTACGGGCCAGTGGGTGATTAATGGCACCAGATCCTCTACCTTCTTGATAGCCAGAGGCACTAGACAGGGATGCCCCCTGTCCCCACTCCTGTTTGCCCTCGTGGTTGAGCCCTTGGCCGCCAAAATCCGCCAGCATTACCGCGAACATGCCCTTATCTACCCTGAGCGGCAAATATTAATCTCGCTATATGCCGATGATATCACCTTATACCTCCGCAACCCGGAGGACAGCCTCAATCCCATCTTAAGGCTCCTTATTCTCTTTGGACACCTCTCTGGGGTCAATATAAACTGGGGGAAATCCCAGATTTTTCCCCTCACAGATGCCACCACACAATTCACGCCTGACTACCCCCTTTCATGGTGTGACGATACTGTTACCTACTTAGGAATAGTAATAACCCGCAACCATAATGATTTGATGGCAGCGAACTATGGGCGCGTGCTAAATCTCCTCCCTGATAAAATCACTAGGTGGATCGCCATGCCGATCTCGATTGCTGGAAGAACCTCGCTTATAAAGATGATAATTCTGCCTAAATTGTTTTACTTATTCATCAACATCCATACGCCCCCAGCAGACATTTTTTTAAAGCCCTGAAAACCCAACTCATCCGGCTCACCTGGGGTGGGAAGCAACCTAGACTACATTGGGACATTCTCACCCGACCCTACAGCGCTGGAGGGTTTGAATTCCCAGACTTAGAATTATACTTCAGCTGTGCGCAGGCCCACTACGCCGCATATTGGGTGAATCCCCCTCCTTACATGCCCCACCTTGTAGTTGAGGACGGGTACATGACCCCGACCCCTTGTTCCGCCTATCTGAGCGCCCCTGCTGTTCCGAGACATCTAGCCTCTACCACCGTAGACTGCACCACAAGTGCCTGGCGAGACCTAGCCCGGCGCCTCCACATGCCTATACTATATTCTCCCCTGCTGCCCCTCCATGGCAGACTCGACATCCCGGTCACGAAGGAAGGTGGTTGCCGTCAACTCCTTCGGAAACTTCCTGTTCGGACTTGGGGTGAGCTGTATGTAAATGGTAAATTCCGCACCAGAGACGAGTTCTTTGGCGATGCCCCACCCACCCCCCTGGAACGCTTCTTTTATATCCGCCTGCGGCAGGACATTAGCGCTTTGACCCCGTGTTTCCCACAGGAGCCCCCCATTGTGACTCCGTTGCACGCTCTCCTCCAGAAAGACACCCCCACACACGTAGTATCGTTGCTGTACCGCAGCACCCAAAAAGACTGCATACATGACCCCCCTTGTCTAGGGCACGCTGGGAAGAAGAACTTAGCTCCCCCCTCTCGGATGACCAGTGGTCCTTCTGCTGACAACAGACTGGAAATATATCTGCCAGTAGTAGGCTTCGCATCATTCACTACAAATATTTACATCGCCTCTATTACACACCTGCAAGACTGATGCGCCTTCACCTGCGCAATACCGACTGCTGCGACCACTGCAGGAGGGAAGGGGTGGATATCCGCTATCTGGCTTGGGACTGTCCCCCCATCAGACGCTACTGGTTGGAGGTGCTTGCGGCACTTGACCAGATGACTGGGCTGCATGTTCCTGACGATCCCCTAGTTGCACTCCTGGGCTATACCGGGGCCCTGGCTGCACCAATGCGAAGATATGCCTCCTTGGCACTCTTGCTAGCTAAACGACGAGTCACCTGCAGATGGGGCCGGGGAAGGGCGCCCAAATTTAAAGATTGGCTGAACGACCTTATATTTTGTCAGGAACAATTGCACACCTACGCCGAGCTGCTACCGCCCTCCTCCCGCCCACGCGACATATGGTCCCCCCTCCAGGCACACCTTCTGGAGCAGGCGGCCACGGTTGGGGATGACGCGGGCGCACGACCGGACGACTGAGGGGACTTGCGAGAGGGTTGTAGCCCAACCCCTATCACACCTAAGCATGCCTAGACCGTAAATTTCAAACTGTATGTATAACCGAGAATGTAGTCAGTCAATGTATAGTGTCAAAACACCATTACTATTGAATGTTCGGATTATATGTCCTGTCGGGATTGTCAAGTGGTAACATTTGTCTTTTAAGTTCTGTACACTGTGTTCAAAACTTAATAAAGAATTTTTTTTAAAAAGTATGTTTTTAAGGATTTGTCTAAAATGTCTGAAAGCTGGATATGCATCAAGGCTTCATTCAGGGCTTCTTTAACTGGGTCAATCTGAGGAGGGATCACGATGCCCCCCCTGCTAGAACTTACTTTTCTCAGCCTTGGGCAACTTTCATTTTAGAGGGGTTTTATTACAACATTTGGCCTTTTTGGGGTTGGTGAAGAAGAGGCTTCAATCTGCGTACTCTGACCATTGTTCGAGACAATCTCTAAATCGCCTTTGAAAAACACATGGATTTGCGACTTCCACAGAGTTCCTGTCTATCAAAGAAGGTGGCTGTGGAGTACTTAAACCTCCTCCCATAGGGCTAGTTTGCAAAGCTTCCTTTGTAGCCCCCAGACTCTTACCACTCACTCAGTTTCACTGTTTATTGATCCCATAGCTGTGGTCAAAAAGCTGGTAATAGTTGCAGTCAAAGGGCGGTCATTAGCGGCAGGCATAATCAATTTCCTTTTCCCCATGTTCTTACCTTGACCAACAGCATTGGGATTTTCGCGAAGGAATTCTCACTAGGATGCAGTATCTAAAACAAAAGGCCAAGAGGGGTGGCTCAGCCCAGTCTCGTCTGGCCGTGAACGCACCTGTGCGTGTCCCGTGCTGTGGGAGTCTCCCTGGTGCTTTGTAGCGTTGGGGAGGAGTTTGCTCTGCCTCCCGAGGTAACAGGCAACTGGGGGACCAAGTCCCACCCCAGGAACAAAACTACAAACGTTGTAGGCTGGAACTGCCTGTTCAGTGCGTCCCATGCTGCACAAGTCTCCCTGGTGCTTGTAGCATTGGGGAGGAATTTGCTCAGCCTCCCGAAATAGCAGGCAGCTGGGGGACCAAGTCTCACTCCAGGAACAGAACAACAAACGTTGTGGGCTGAAACTGCCCGATCAGCGCGCCCGCATTGCAGGAGTCTCCCTGGCGCTTTGTAGAGTTGGGGAGGCGTTTGCTCCACCTCCCGAGGTAGCAGGCAGCTGATGAACCAAGTCACACCACAGGAACAGAACAACAAACGCTGCGGGCTGAAACTGCCCGATCAATGCTTCCCACGCTGCGGGAGACTCCCTGGTGCTCTGTAGCGTTGGGGAGGAGTTTGCTCCACCTCGCAAGGTAGCAGGCAACTGGGGGGGACCAAGTCCCTAGTACCGACTATCCACATGTATTACATCACTCTTTTAGGAAGAGCTATCCCCTTGTGTTCTACATACTTGTTCTTGGGAGCAAGGGTACTGGACCTTTATTTTTTCCCCGTCCCTCTCTATATAGTGGTTTTAGTGATTAAATGTAAATAATAATGTTTGCACCTTTGAGTAATGTCAGTCATGTTTGTATGTGTGTGCAGCCCTGAAGAAGCCCATAACCGGGCAAAACGCGTGCGCTACGTGGTACTGTTTTTTTTAGTCAGAAGACTTTGAATAAAGAATCACAGAAGTCAAGGAAAAGACCTCTTGATTCATCCATTCTTGTTAATAATATAGCAATTTGCTTTTACTTATATATTCTTTGAAGTTGCCTCTCTACTATTTTTAAAAATTTGAATTATGAATGGCTTAATTTGGTGGCTAAAAAAAAAAAAAAAAACAGTAACAGCTGTGATGCACTCTAATTTAACATTTAATCACTGTAACCACTGATTCAAAATTATTCTGTGTTGGTGTGCAACCTCTGAGGTGGTTCCACCCTACCACCGATTCAACAAAGAAAATAGTAACTGGGCCAAGACTGACCCAGACAGTATATGCACTACCTTTTATACACTCAAAATGAGTGTGTTATCAAGCTCTTATTCAATTATAAAACTATTCAAAAGCAACTTTATACTATATCTCAAATTTATCAGAAATTACATTCAAAGTTTCAACAAAACAAACAAAACGCTGTATTCATCCATCTTTTCCATGATACTTCTTTTATTCATGAAGCAAAAGTTCAAAATTCTGTGCTGTTTCCAAATATGCACATATTGCAGATGAACAAAGATGAGCTCATTCCCAATGCATTTCGGGTGTACCTCACACCCTTCGTCAGGGAAATCTACAATCAAATCATGTACATAATCAATAACTGACATGCAGCCTTTAAACTTGTATCAAACAAAAAAGCGACCTTTTAATCCGGGAGGAATGATAGAATAATTAGAAAAGCAGGTAAAACAACAGCCAACCATGTGATACCAACAAGGTGCAACGACAGAAAAGAGAGATTCCATGCCACCAACCAAAAGAAGTGCTGGGAAATAAAAAATGAATTGAAAATAAATTGATAATCGCTCCTCTGTGTTCTAGTGTGGAATCACCCTCTGTGCAAAAAAGTAGTATGGCAACTAAATAAAATACCTCCACTTATGTACTCCAGACCCATAGGTCTCTAGAAATGCACGTTTACACCTCTCATGCTTCAACTATCCAAGACTTTCAATCCCCACTAAATCAGAATAAATCACGAGTAGTCAGACTGTACCGCAGTAATACTGCAATGACAAATATGGAGAACAAATCAACCATAAACAAACCCTAAGTTTACGAGGTTAAACACGAGGTCACTGCGCCTCAATTATATGCTCACCTGCCTTGCAGTGTACCAAACAGTGCGGGGGATCAATCTCCAAAGCGTTAAGTACTACACATCAGTGTCCGTTTCCTGCAAAAAATGCAGGGAGACTTTTAAACTAAGATTCCCCCTCACCTTAAACGCTTGCTCTACAGAAAATAAACTAACTTACTGTACAAGGCTGATCCACTATGATTTCAACTGCCACAACACTAACACGAATGTTGAAAAGCGCGCGCTCGACCGATAACTCCAGGACGCTCTAAAGTAGCGTCCCGATGAGTCCGTCCTCCTGTTGCGTGACCCACGTTCTACGTACCAAAAAGAAACGCTGGAGCGTGAACTGAATTGCCATCTTGGAAGGTATGAAATGGTCAAATCATTCCCTCCCACAACAAGTAACACACGTTCTCTGTATTATGAATAACAAACGGACTGAAATATAAACCGAGCTGCCGGCTTGAAAAGCATGCTTAAAAGCACAAAAGCCCCACTAACACCAAGAGTGATAAATAAAACGAACTCCTAATTCAAAATTATAATAGCGACAGATATGAAAAGAAGAGGAAGGAAGCCAAACAAAATTAACACATGTAAACAATATATACAAATTATAAAAAACAAGTATTTTTGCAATAGTGCAATACAATAGTAAACATAATGAAAGCATGAGCATTGAACAATATATGCCCGAAAGACAACCAGATCTTATACTGGATTACTTGCAACCAAAATGCTGATCTGTTGATCACTGACAAAACTTCTCACAATAACATGAACACAATTCAAGTAAACTTAACACAAATATATGAATAAAATCAAAACATCCTACATAATCAAAAACTGTAAATGAAATAAAAACATCATATACTGTGTTGTGAACAGACATAATGATAATACTGATGCAGAAATACAAATCAGTGACATTGTGCACGAAAACAAGCAGAGTTAAACATTAAAACCATGAAAAACAGAATCTCTGAGATAATATCCTCTGAATCTATCTCACCTGTCGTATCACTAGAAATTAACTCTTATTATTAATGCTTATGTATCTACATCTAGATCATGAAGAGTGGTGTAGTACTACAGAAAACAAGATAACTCCAATTTATCATTGAGACCTTTGGGGGTCAAGGTATCCAAATACCGAATCCAAAATGTTTCCCTTTGCGTAATAAATTTAGATGTATCTCTATCATTACAACTCAAGATGGTTTCTAGTACTGTGAATCTCAACTGAGCAATGGTATGGTGAGCATCAACCCAGTGACTAGCCAATGGTGAACTTTTGCTTCATGAATAAAAGAAGTATCATGGAAAAGATGGATGAATACAGCGTTTTGTTTGTTTTGTTGAAACTTTGAATGTAATTTCTGATAAATTTGAGATATGGTATAAAGTTGCTTTTGAATAGTTTTATAATTGAATAAGAGCTTGATAACACACTCATTTTGAGTGTATAAAAGGTAGTGCATATACTGTCTGGGTCAGTCTTGGCCCAGTTACTATTTTCTTTGTTGAATCGGTGGTAGGGTGGAACCACCTCAGAGGTTGCACACCAACACAGAATAATTTTGAATCAGTGGTTACAGTGATTAAATGTTAAATTAGAGTGCATCACAGCTGTTACTGTTTTTTTTCACGATTTATCTACCCATACAGCATCTAGTTGCACCATAAGTATGTCGTTCAAGGATATTTTGCATCTCACAGAGAATAAAGCTGAAACTAAAGTTTACAGCGTAGCAGAAGCACAGGAAATTTATGGCCTTATTCGGGAGGTCCGGACTTTTGACGTTACACAAGGACCAGTTACGCAGCAATTGAGACAACTAGAATTTTTGATCCGACGTGAAATAAATCAACGTTTGCATGCCACCACTCTTGTCCAGTACCATAAGGCGAGTAGGATACCGAGGGGTTTGAGGTTACCTTTTGGTTTTTATTTCATTTACAGTTTTTGATTATGTAGGATGTTTTGATTTTATTCATATATTTGTGTTAAGTTTACTTGAATTGTGTTCATGTTATTGTGAGAAGTTTTGTCAGTGATCAACAGATCAGCATTTTGGTTGCAAGTAATCCAGTATAAGATCTGGTTGTCTTTCGGGCATATATTGTTCAATGCTCATGCTTTCATTATGTTTACTATTGTATTGCACTATTGCAATAATACTTGTTTTTTATAATTTGTATATATTGTTTACATGTGTTAATTTTGTTTGGCTTCCTTCCTCTTCTTTTCATATCTGTCGCTATTATAATTTTGAATTAGGAGTTCGTTTTATTTATCACTCTTGGTGTTAGTGGGGCTTTTGTGCTTTTAAGCATGCTTTTCAAGCCGGCAGCTCGGTTTATATTTCAGTCCGTTTGTTATTCATAATACAGAGAACATGTGTTACTTGTTGTGGGAGGGAATGATTTGACCATTTCATACCTTCCAAGATGGCAAATCAGTTCACGCTCCAGCGTTTCTTTTTGGTACGTAGAACGCGGGTCACGCAACAGGAGGACGGACTCATCGGGACGCTACTTTAGAGCGTCCTGGAGTTATCGGTCGAGCGCGCGCTTTTCAACATTCGTGTTAGTGTTGTGGCAGTTGAAATCATAGTGGATCAGCCTTGTACAGTAAGTTAGTTTATTTTCTGTAGAGCGAGCGGTTAAGGTGAGGGGGAATCTTAGTTTAAAAGTCTCCCTGCATTTTTTGCAGGAAACGGACACTGATGTGTAGTACTTAACGCTTTGGAGATTGATCCCCCGCACTGTTTGGTACACTGCAAGGCAGGTGAGCATATAATTGAGGCGCAGTGACCTCGTGTTTAACCTCGTAAACTTAGGGTTTGTTTATGGTTGATTTGTTCTCCATATTTGTCATTACAGTATTACTGCGGTACAGTCTGACTACTCGTGATTTATTCTGATTTAGTGGGGATTGAAAGTCTTGGATGGTTGAAGCATGAGAGGTGTAAACGCGCATTTCTAGAGACCTATGGGTCTGGAGTACATAAGTGGAGGTATTTTATTTAGTTGCCATACTACTTTTTTTGCACAGAGGGTGATTCCACACTAGAACACAGAGGAGCGATTATCAATTTATTTTCAATTCATTTTTTATTTCCCAGCACTTCTTTTGGTTGGTGGCATGGAATCTCTCTTTCTGTCGTTGCACCTTGTTGGTATCACATGGTTGGCTGTTGTTTTACCTGCTTTTCTAATTATTCTATCATTCCTCCCGGATTAAAAGGTCGCTTTTTTGTTTGATACAAGTTTAAAGGCTGCATGTCAGTTATTGATTATGTACATGATTTGATTGTAGATTTCCCCTGACGAAGGGTGTGAGATACACCCGAAATGCATTGGGAATGAGCTCATCTTTGTTCATCTGCAATATGTGCATATTTGGAAACAGCACAGAATTTTGAACTTTTGCTTCATGAATAAAAGAAGTATCATGGAAAAGATGGATGAATACAGCGTTTTGTTTGTTTTGTTGAAACTTTGAATGTAATTTCTGATAAATTTGAGATATGGTATAAAGTTGCTTTTGAATAGTTTTATAATTGAATAAGAGCTTGATAACACACTCATTTTGAGTGTATAAAAGGTAGTGCAAATACTGTCTGGGTCAGTCTTGGCCCAGTTACTATTTTCTTAATTTGGTGGCTAGCCATTTGAGGTGGCCAATTATTATTTTTTTACTTAAAAAAGTGATAACACGCATGGTGGTGCGGCAAACGGGTCCCCTTGCTGCCTATACTTGTCCAAGATCCTAGAAGTTGTTTGTGGATAAAAGAGATCCAGTGATTCCAGGAGTTTACTTTGTCTGTGGGAGGAATGCTTACTTTAAATTACCTAGTAGATGGTATGGCATTTGTTATCTGGTAGTGGTATTTCTAAAGATTTATCATGTGGACGATTTTGATCAATATGTTTGAGAGGAGAGGTCGAGACATACACATGGTTTGAGTGCAGGAGAAATTGTGGGAGACATTTTTGGAGCTATAATAACCAGCTTTGGGGTGATAATGAATGGCATCAAGATTAGAAAACCGTCTACTGTGGTCGATAAGTTATCCACTAGTACTGCTGGGTCTTTGCTGCTCGTGAATACTGAAATGGGTGATATTAGATCAATGGTTTTGCAGAACCGTCTTGCTTTAGATGTCCTGCTCGCAAAGGAAGGCAGAGTCTGCCAGATGCTAAAGGTTCAGCAGCGTTGCACTTATATCCCTTATTACAGTGTGGATTTCCAAAAATACATAAAAAACATTACTGACATTCAGAAGGACTTAAGTGGATTAGCAGCTAAAGGTGCTTGAGAGTCAGTCAGAAATGGATTTAGTGCTATAGGCAGATGGTTTACAAACTTGGGAAGTGGTATATTTGGTTCTATCCTGAAGCCTTTGCTTATATTTGGCATTTGTGCACTTACCCTGGTGGGTGTTGTCAAGACGTATCAAGAAAGAAAGGGAAAGAATCGCAAATCAGGAGAGATTCAATTAGAAAGGGCACAATATTAATATTATCATGATCCGAAATGATTGGAAGAGTTAAAAAGAAAGAGAATTTCAACAATGGTATTGATTGGTCTATCTGGAAAGATCATCTGATAAGATGATAAAGATCTGGTGATGGCTCGATTTGCCATCAGAGGGGGGACCGGAGGAGAGTAGTTTGGGACCCCTTTTTGCATTGACAGTAGAAGTGTGTTATAATCATGGTTAGTCTGCACTCACATATATTTTGTGTGACTAATGTATGAAAAGAAGAAAGAGGAATACAAGATGTTTAAGTATCCTTATGATTAACGCAAATCTCATGTGTACTTTGGAGATGCAACTGACAAAAGAGTGCATTAACACTTTGCTAAGGGATAACAAACTAAATTAGTTTGCTAATTTGTTTAATATTACACTCATGACACTAATATTTTAAAACTTGCCATTTATAACTGTTGAGTTATATATTGAAAATACGGCCTAGTTGCTTGTAGAAGGGTGCACATAATGTAACCTGTGCGTTGTTAATTTAGCTTAACAATAGGCCTGAAATGCATTTCCAATTAATTTTTCAGCTATCGTTTGAATTCACATTTTGCTTGCACCATGTAATGTTGCACGTATTTTCTGTTCCCACTGCAGCTGGACAAGGCTTCATTAGTTAAGAGAAAGAGTTATTGTTCCTCGTAGATAGAGAGGCCTGAGAAGCAGAGATGTGATAATGGATGGGGGGCAAGTTCTTGTGTGAGAAGGAGATGGTACCAAGGGCGTACAAAATATCTCAACGTATGAACATGGAGGTGGAGAGAAGAAGCTGGAGGACGCTGGAATAATGGAAAAATACTAGTACAACTGTGGGAGGCACCTTAATCCAGCGACTACTTATGTTATATTATAGTTAGGGATATCTGACACTTTTGCTATAGGACGCCTTGAGGTAAAGACCTCATCTTTGCTTTTGTGGCTTCATGCTACATGACCCTAGTTTGAGTTACTTCTTTGGAAGGCTGTAATGGCTGACACCATATTTTCCATCCCTACTGAAACTTGCTTTAAGTCACGATTTCCACGTTAAGATAGTGTAGGGACAGTTGGGGTCTTGTAGGGGTTTCTAAATGGATTTTTGATGCCATCCAATGTACATTTTTGTCTCCTGATAACTTATGTGGCTGTCATAGAACTTGTAGTTTTCTTTTTGTTATATAGGGTGAATCGGTTCCCGAGATTTGGCTTCATCCTATTTACTCTATCATAATGTTTAGGTTGGTATACATTAATTTTTTTCAGTATTTGAAATAAGCAAACTAACCTGAATTTAGTTGTCGACCTGAGTTGTTACATTGTAGCTTGGATACTTTGAAATTAGATATTGTGAAAGGAGTTTTCCTTTTACCTCTCTTGCTGCACAACAAGAACCATCGACCAGGCTGTTGAGGAGGATGGGTTCCAGCTTTCCCAACGACAATGAAACACAAGAAAACGAAGGTACAAGCACCCATTCATGTCCTTCAATGCATGGTGTCCAGTGCCTGTCTACTCATTTTCAACACAGCCGCTGATATGGGACTGATATCTGTGAATTATGACATGAACGCTCACCATGATATAGTAAGTCAGTTCCCTTCGTTATTTCATGGTTTGGGAAAACTTATGACTTTGAACGTAAAGTTGCATATTAATAATGACGTCTGTCCTGTTGCTCAAAGACATAGATGAAATTGCTTTTCATTTAGAAATAAGCTGTTGAGAAAGAACTTGAATTGTTACTTAGCATGATATTATTGAGTGTTCTACTGGTCCAATGTCGTGGGTTTCTCTCATAGTAATAGAGCCTAAAAAGGACAGTGAAGGAGCTGTACGCATATACGTTGACATGAGTCAGGCTAACAAGGCAATTGAATGAGAACGGCATCCAGGTCCACACATTGCTGACATGATAACGCAATTAAATGGTGCAAAGGTCTTATTTCAACTTGATTTAAATAAACTAAGACTACGTTTTGGTGTGTCATCCACTGCAAAACTGCTTCAAGTTGTCATTAGACGTATCATACAGCTTGTCATGCATGCATTCAATGACAGTGATAATATATTGGTTTTTGGAGCTACACAAAAAGAACACGATAAAGCTCTTACAAAAGTATGTAGTTTACTTGCCAAAGCAGGTTTGACTTTGAATGCAGACAAGTGTGAGTTCCATAAGACAAAGCTAAAATTCTTTGGCCATATCTTTTCTGATGGGGGTATGACACCAGATCCTGCTAAGTACAAGCGCTGTCAAATGCTGATACTCCGCAAGATGTTTTCATGGTGCATCCATTTCTTTGCATGGCCATTTACTGTTCCAGATACATATAAGGCTTTGCCACTGTAAGTGCTCTGTTGAGAGACTTAACAAAAAAAATTGTTTCATTTCATTGGTCACATGAATGTGAGAAAGGATTTATGAAAATTAATCAGGCCATTGAGAATGCTACTGAATTGGCATATTTCAATCTGTAGTTTCATATAGTGGTTGTTGATGATACTAGCCCAGTCGGGTAAGGCACTGTCCTTCCACAGCACAGTGGGCACCCAAACACTCAAAAGGCATATTGTGGCATATGCAAGTAGATGTTTGTCCCAAACAGAACGTACTTACTCACAACCTGACAAAGAAAGCTTAGCTGTGGTATGGGCTTGTGAAAATTTCAATGTATTCCTGTACGGAAAACCTTTTATGATGGTAACTGATCTAAGTTTTACTGACTGTATTTAGAAATCCAATGGCCAAAATGCCTCCTCGCATTGAACAATGGGAACTACAGTTACAAGAGTATAATTGTACCATGCTGCATTGTCTAGTGAAGGATCAGAACCCTGCTAACTACTTTTCCAGAGTGCTTATACAAGGTCACAGTACTCCATCCAAGACGGCTGAGGCTTATATCAACTTAATTGTAAAAACAAACACATCAGCTGCCATTTTGTTAGCCCAGATTATCACTGCCATGAGCCATGATAGTGACATATTAAAGTTGAAGGATATAACTACACATCACTCATGGAACCAACACACTCGACCGCTCACCAGTGATGGTGAATATAAAAAATACAAAAAGGTCAAGGATGAACTGTCCATAACTTAGGAAGGAGATATTGCAAGGGACGAGAGAAAATAATTGAGTTAGCCCATGAAGGACATTTTGGAATTGTTTCCACAAAACGAGCTCTCAGAGACAGAGTCTGGTTTCCGTTCCTTGATGATGGGGTTGAAAAGGAATTAAATGCCTGTCATTTATGCAACTGCCTTCTACAAAAGCTACTCCCCACACCTTTCACTTATCAGAACTCCTGAAGCATGCATGGGAGGGAATAGTCATTGACTTTTTCGGTCCACTTGACAATGGACATCATCTATTGGTGATTATGAATGAATACACACAATTTCCACTAATTGAAGATCTTTCATCTACAACTAAAGAATGAGTCATTGAAAGACTAGATGGCATCTTTGTGACATGGGGTCCACCTTTCAATAGTTGAGAGTTCAGAGATTTCTTGGAGCATTTGAAGATAAAGCATAAAAAAAGCACACCTCTGTGGCCACAAGCCAACGGGCTTGTTGAGCGTTTTATGGGTATGCTAAAGAAAGCAGTGCAGTATGCCACTCTTGAGAAGCTCAATTTAAAAATTGTATTGAATTCAACCTTGCAAGCTTATCGTTCAACATCCCACTCAACCACAGGTTGACTTTGATGTTCGGGAGAGCACTGAACACCAAGTTACCTCAATGGACCAATCAGAGAAAAAGGGATGAGGACGACAACTCACGAGAAGGACTTGGTTAGCAAACGAAAAGAAAACCTGATACGCCTTGTGATACAGAACCTTTCCGAGTGGTGCCTACTAAGGGACACATAGTGATGGCCCAGCGCCCTGGGAAGTCTATTACCTGAGACTTTTCTCATTTCAGGCAGTTGACCAATCGTTCATCAGATCTAATAGTTGAAAGAGAGACTGAGTCTGAAACATCAGCAACTGCAGTTGCTTCTACACCATTGATGCAGATCCTAGACATCGGTGATGGCCCCTCCCAGTTTCGCAGAACAAGATCAGGTCGAACAATTAAAGTGCCAAGAAGATTGATCGAAGAGATTTGGGTGTATATGTCCAGCTATATAAATATTTTGTTAATTTTTTTAATTTTGTTTATTTAACAGAGGGGGAGATGTAATGTCTTGTGAATTAGAAATGATGGAACCTCTTTGGCTCCAAATGGACTCCGTAGAACTGTGACATAAGTGTTAGAGTGGAATGCACTGAAGGCTGGTTTAGAATGTTGAGTTTGCAGTTAAGCGCAGAAGAATAAAGAAAGGTGGTGCTAAGCCCTGTGTGTGGTGTAGTCGTTTGTAGGTACCCAGACTGGGGAGGACACTATATTAAATAATTTACAATCATCTAACAGTACCGCTATCAAGACCTTATCTTCTAGTTGGACCTCAAAATCATTTTACTCACTGAAATTCCTATCTCTTCTGCTTGCTTAGACCATCTTGTTCCCTGAAATTATAAAATCTGCACAACCAAAATGGGCAGTGGTGCAAGTGACATCTTTAAACAACACATCCTGGACTACTTTTGGCTGTGTTACATACTGATCATTTCAATGTTTCACCATCTATCACTTCCAATCCCTCAATTTCACAACTCAGTTTCATCTCACTTAGCATCACCTTCCCCTGCCTCAACTTTCTGTGACCACCTGATTGATTTAATCACCAAGCCTGTGTCTCACCTCAATTCCAAAATCTTCTCACATGAATTTTGCTTAAATTGTGGTGCCACAATAAGAAACATACTAAAACAATATAATAGAGCACTCCAACAATTTTTTTAAATAACACTGTTTGAGGAAAAACAACCATAAAAGCCAAGTCCAAAGTCATGTGATATATTTTCTCATCCTTATTGTATTTAATTGCTTCCAACCAAGTACATGATCATCAGCTGACAAGTGTTTTGTCCCCAGTTGGACTTTTTCAAGGCTGTGTGTAGTAAACACATAAAAAAACAGCATAAGTGGGACCAACCTGACATACAAAATCAGTTAAATTCATGCATGAGTTACATGCATTGCGTGCTGTCAATGGTACAAGCAGAACTTAAAAGTGAATCAGAGAGAGACCACCATAGCAGACCTATAATGCTCCTTCACATGCCAAGAACCACAGCACTATTACAATAATACCTGATAGGAGAGTCAAAATGTAAAAAGAAAATGAAAAAATCCCATCCTGTGTGTATAGGCTGTATCTGTGATAGAGCACCCGTGTTCTGGGGCAAAAAGTGAACTGAGACCGCGAAACGTACACCAGAGAAAAAGGGAAGTGTGACCCAAACAGAATAAAATATCTTCGAAGGCATACTAAATAAACCAGTGCAGAATAGAAAAAAATTAATTGTGACCTAAGATTATTATGGTTCAAAATGGCAAATGGTTCATTAAATTTTAGAACATTATAAAGTCCAAACAGTGCTTAATTTGAGCTGGTGGTTTCCAGTGCTCGGTCCCAGCACTAAATTGTCAACACTGGTGCTTATGACAGTCTGTCACATGGTGGCGCTGTCTGTCTAATTTAGAGATGAGTACAAACACAGTTGTTTATTAATTCAGTATACATTAAAATTTACTAATACCTGCCACCCAAGCCATTCTTATCGCTTTAGGGGCATGGAAAAGTCTGACTGTCACACTTGTAGAAATGTGATGGTTAGTTATTGTGTTGATACTGTCATTGACAGCGCTAGTAGGGGACATGGATAAATCAAGCTGCAGTGATCTCCTGAATAGGGCCCTGGCACTTATTTTGTTACAAATTAAGCAATGGGTCCAAAATAATTTAGCTGTATGCTGAGGAGAAAGGAAAATAAATAAGAGTTCAACTATTATTTTGTTTGAGGAGAAAAAGAGTAATAAGAGACCTTCCTCTCCTGTGGCCTATTCGACAGTTGGATACTTCTTAATAACAAATGTAGTCATCCTCATCTGTTTATCATCAATATTTACAAGCTATAAACCAAAATGAGGAGTATTAAAGGTGTTATCAACAAAATACCATCAACATCCCAGGTAAAATGTGATGTCAAACCCCGCCCCCACCCCACACACTTTTTCTCCATAAACAAAATAACAGTTGGACATGAATTCTTAAGGACCCCCCATTTTTCATTACTGATCAGCTAGAAGAAACTTGTACTCTAGCACCTATATCGTCTTTCTTCCTGTATTATGGTTAAGAGCAATACGAAATACAGTTTGTAGTCACACGGTGAGTCCTTTAGCAAGGATTACCAACTAAAGGAGTGTGGCGAGGAAGATGGGCGAGATAGGTAGGTAATGTGAAACTGTCCTGAAGTGCAGCACTATTGGACGAACCTACTAAATGCAATTCATGTAACGGTCCACAATAATATCCCTAGATTTCCCGTTTACACCCTACTAGGCCTCTCATATAGACAAACTTTCCAATACACTTGCTTAGAAGGAAACAAAAGTCACTTGCATTTTTGTGCAGCCCCAAAAAAAAGAACGGTGTTGTGTAATTCCGAAGAGCAGGGGATACACGATCCCAAGGGGATACCAGATATTACACAACACCGGCACCGCCAAAGCTAAACTCCCAGAACTGAGAGACTGGCATTTTCACATGTGGGAACATTAGGCTATTGAAAAGTTGCATATGGCGTTGGAACAGAAGGGAGATCATTTCAAAACCAACTTGACACCCTTCCAATCCTACCTCTCAACAGAATTTAGAGAACTTACATGTCATAACTACTTGCGAGTGCCACAGGTTATCCCACGAAATCTGTCACAAAGGCTCTAAACGCCAGAAGGAAGTCGAGGAATAGATAAATTGGGAAATGAGAAACAAAAATAACAAATAATATGTCTTGCTCAGCTAAGCTCATTTGAGAAATGGAGAAATTCACAAATTGCGTTAGTCTAACTGGCAATGCACGGCAATTAGCAGTTAGCAGTCTGAAGAGTTCAGATGCACAACAACAGTCTTTGGTGATTACACAGGTGTATATGTTCGGGTTGCACATTTTTGGAACTCCGGCATGACAGAGGAGGGAGTTGATTATGTTCTAAAAACGGAATAATGATTGAGGTTAAGCTTCTTGTCTCAAATTCTAACAACTCATGAACTGTTATTGTATTTCTGGTTCCATGAGCGTAAGAAACATCACGGCTCGAACATCTGGTTAATGGTTCACCTCTAATCTCAAATCACACCAAAATATTACGGAGTAAAACACATAACAACTCATTCATAATGACTTACTATCTAAAGGAAAATCATAAAGAGCAAAAATACTAAAAGCCAACACAGCTGCACCAACTCTCTCCCACTACTATCTGTATGGCATTCGCCAACTAAGGCAACTGAACTTGTTAATCTTTTTCCAGCAAAGCAGTAAAAACTAGAATGACACCATCTCTCTCACCCCTGTTGTTCTTGTCTACCAACGACCAGGCCGTTCAAAGCCAGAATGAGCATCTTTCTCACCAATTTCCTGTAAAGAAGTCTCCACTTGTCTCTCCACTTTCAAACCAGCTTCTTATTTTGGTGAAGTCATCCCATCCTCTCTTAAAACTACTACACCACCATCAGTCATTCTCTTTCTTGAGCTGCCTGCCTTTTAAACTCAAATCTGTATAGGTCCACCTCATTCTAAAAAGACACTTTTTGACATTCAGAAAAGGAACATTTGTCAACTAGTCACTGGCAACTCCTATTTACTGATCTATTGTAACGCCTTGCATGCAGATCAACAGATTGTTTCAAAGCTTGGGTGCTGTGTTGCCACTTAGCTGCTCACATTTTATAGCTTTCATAACATCTGTCAAGACTACTAATCTGGTTAATTAATTGGCAACACACTCCTTCAAAATGGGAACACCAGTAAGCTTGCTTCTTGAAATCATGAGCAGTCTTAGAATCTACAGGCTATGGGTCATTGATTGCCAACATCTAATCTTGAATCGGCACTAGAGGCAAATTTCCTAAGTGATCATCATCATGCAAATCCAAAATATTCAGCCCCACATAATTTGCCCTTATGGAACCCATTAGATCCTGCCCTCAGCTCATACATAGTGTGTGTTCCATCTTTAAATTCTGTCACTTTCTCCAAGTAACAAATACATGAAACGTCTAGAGACGTCTTGGAAGTCACCGGGGGTCACCTGTGCCAATACACTGAGAACACATGACCTTTAAATTAAGATGTAAGGTGTGTACAACTAATACTTAGCTTTTCTGGCATCCCAATCCAAAAATATTCCAACTTTCTCAAGTGTGACCATTTAAAAATGTGATTTAATAGCTTTCTCTCCTTCTAGCCGACCGTTTACTATCTACAAGTGGTTCACAATCCTCTCTCACAGTGAGACCTCTAGTCGGTTTCAACTCTATCAAATCCCACTGCATCATGGTTGACAAAATCTCAAAGCACATATTGTCAAAACCTATAAATCCTGCCTCTTCCAATTTCAGCCGCTACGCAAAATCAAGCATCTAGTACTCCATAGGTCAAGCTATGATAATCTCCAGATGTGAAAATAGAATTTGCCACATTTCTGGTACCCATGACTGTTCCCTCTGCCCACTAGATGCCATACCTCACCTATGTTATGCCTCATTGATGGAGTAAAGAAATGTGACCACATTTCTGATACTTTAAGAGACTTGCATTGGCTCCTGATGAAAACTCGCATTTCAGCCGCAGTATCTTGCAGGACTTTGAAAGCTTTCAAGCGATTAACAAAAAAAATTCCAGATCTTCCGATAGAGAGCACAAGCTGGATTTTGAGGAAAACACATTTTCCAAAGCAATCAACTGAGGTGATGATCAACAAAAACACTACTCCTCTAAAGCAAGAGGCTCTGGTTACGGAGACACACAGTGAGAGCTGTTCTGCATTTAGGAGCAGGATCTGCATTACTCTGTGCATTTGCGTCTTCTCATCACTGATGTCACCAATTTCCACCATATACTCTTACCTGGTAAGGAGCTACTTGAATGTTCTATTAATGATAAGCGTGAAGGTGGTCATCAGTGGCAACTTGTGAACTTTCAAACAGGTTGTGTGTGAATACATAGACCATATTGCACAGAGTGGGCAAGGAGAGTGAGTTTAATCAGAATAATGAGTGTTGGAAGGGGTGGAGGTTGATTGCCTACCGAAAAGCTTTGGAAATAATGCAGTGAATTGTACAGCACGATCAGACAGCTCAAATATTCTGGGAATTAAATTTTACATTGCGTTTAACCAATTTTGAAAGGAAATAAACCCCAAATTTCACTTTTTAACTTCTAATTCATTTAATTTCCTACCCTGTTCTTACAAATTGGAATGTCGTCATAAAATTTGACTAAGAACCTGCCTGGGAAGAGAAAGGATGAAGGGTTACCAAGATCCTACACTCACAGGCCTTACAAAGATCAGCTATTGCTCGGGTGAGTTGGATCGTACAAATCAGAAAAAACAAGCAAGATTGTTCTAATCATTACAGGCTCAGGTCTCAGACCACAGGTGTACATATAGCGATAATAAGGTCATACAAAACTACCAATACGTATGACAGGAAATGCCTCCACATGAGTGTAAGAAGCTGGCTTTTTATATGGTATACCAAAAAAAGGTATACTGTGCAAAAAGTCCAGGTATTCCCTTATAAGTGGGCAGGGGCTTGCTCTAGCAATCCCGAGGTGCTCTTCAAGGGGGTAGTGTGGTCGAGCAGCCTTAGGCTTATCAGAGAGAAGATTTAGATATCTGCACTACACACACAGTCAATAAATGATGCACACGACTCAATAAGGAGAGCCACACCAGTTTATAAAAATATCACTTATCTTTATATAACTTTTGGCACCAAGAACATCAAAATCACGTAAGTACATTTAGAGTTATGAATTTTTACAGGTTTGAAGAATCAACACAATGCAGTTTCTGAAGCGGCAATGTTATCCTGTGGAGGCAAGACATACACTGCATACAGGTACTTCACAGTGACTTACGGGACCAATTTCCTGGACTTAAGGTAAGTGTGGGGCAAGGTCCAAGGCAGCACCATCAGGTCACCTCGGGTGGCACTGAGGCTTTCGGCGTTGAGTGCCCAATGTTATCCTATGGAAGAAAAAAATGTACTGCATTCAGGCACTTCACAGGGACTTATAGTACCAATCTCCTGGACTTAAGGTAAGTATGGGGCAAGGTCCAAGGTGCTGGCCGGTGTCGGGTTTAAGCGGTCCGGAGTCCTCACAGTTCTTTCTTTGGTACCTGCAGGGTGCAGGGAGGCAGATCCTCTGCTACACGGCAGTTCGTGAGTCTTGGCAGAAGTGCTGACAGTCCTCCCAGGCTTTTGGAGGCACAACAGCTTACAGGGTGAGTCGCCTTTGACATAATCGTCGGGAATAGCGAACAGGATGCCAGGGTTGGCGCCAAGTCAGTTGCTCCTTCCACAGTTCTTGTTTTTTGCAGCTCTTCAGTCCTTCTTCTTCATTTAGGTCATTAGGATCTGATTTCCTGGTGCCAGGGGCTCCCCTAAATACTAGATTTAGGGATGTTAGGGGAGTGTAGGGTAGTAGCCAATGGGCTACTTATCCCTGGGGTCACTACGCCCCTTATATGACTACTTCCTGTGGGAAGTGGGCATAACTCTGTCCCAGAGTTCCTAAGTTTGCCATCACAAAGATGGCAGACTTCTGATTTTCGTATTCACTTCAGGTAGCCCACCTTAGGGGTGGAACTAGCCTGAAGCTCAACACGCCTCTCTGACTACTAATTTTCCCGCTTGTCCAGGTGCCAAATGGGCCCTAGACAGGGTGAGGGGGGTCGGCATCCACTTCTGTGAGGGAAGTCAGATTCGCATACCAAAGGCTGTGGGCTCTTTGAAGCTCCCTGCCTTGGAATGCTAATTTGCAGGTCCTCCTGTGGGAGGGGGTGTAAGCACCCTCTGCCTGAGAAAGCTTTGTTCCTGACCTCCTGAGAGCAAAGGTCCTCACCCCTGGGGGGTCAGAAACGTATCTGTGGTGGCAGGCTAGCTAGGACCAGTCAGTCAGCACACTAGTAGTTGGTAGGTTTTCAGGATGTACCTCTATGATGCCCTCTGGGTGAATGTATTAATAATTCCACCACTGGAATCAGTGTGGATATATTAATATGAGGTGTTTGATACCAACCACCATATGTTTAAGTGAAGCCATTATGTAGCTGGGTAACTCTGTTTTACCAGTAGCCAGTACATACCTTAAGATGGCTTCACTGTTCACTTGTACTGTCAGTAATTGAATTGGCCAGCACAGGGGCATATCTATTCATACAGATATGTCCTCACATGTAATATAATGCACCCTGCCTTAGGTCTGTGGGGCCTGCTGTAGGGGTGACTTACAGATATTACATGCAGTGTTAGGGGACATGGCACACAAGTGTATGCTATGTAGTGTTTTCACTTTTTAGAGCACTTTGTTGCGCAGCCTGCAGTGGCAGTCCGTATGAGTTTGGTACTAGGTCACTTAAAGTGGCTCTTCAACATCTACATGGCTCCGCTCGCAGCCATCATCAGGAACCATGGACTCAACATCGTCTCCAATGCCAGCGACATCCAGCTGATTCTCTCCCTCACCAACAAACCCACAGTCTCTAAAAACAACTTTCATGACGGGATGAAGGCTGTTGCCACCTAGATGAAGAACAGCTGCCTCAAGCTCAACTTTGAGAAGACCAAAGTCCTCATCATGGGCTCCATCTCCACCGCCTGGGACAACTCCTGGTGGCCCACAGCACTTGGAACCCCCTCAAAACCCACAGACCACGCACGGAACCTCGGCATCATCCTGGACTCCTCGCTCACCATGAACCGCCAGATCAACGCTGTCTCTTCATCCTGCTTCCACACCCTATGCCTGCTCCGAAAGATCTTCAAGTGGATCCCCGTTGAGTCTAGAAAGACGGTCACCCACGCACTCATCAGCAGCAGAATCGACTACGGCAACACACTCTCCACCAGCATTACCCAGAAAATCCTCGAAAAACTGCCGAACATTCGGACGCCTCCGCCAGATTCATCCTCAACATCCCCCTCCACAGCCACATCACCCACCACCTGAGAGACCTCCACTGGCTCCCAGTCAACAAAAGGATCACCTTTAAGCTCCTCACACACGCCTGCAAAACCCTACACGGCGCAGGACCTGCGTATCATAACCACCGCCTTGCACGCACCTACCAGAGACCTCCGCTCAACTGGCCCTGGTTACCGTCCCATGCATCTGCAAGCCCATGGCCAGAGGAAGATCGTTCTCCTACCTCGCAGCAAAGACCTGGATCACCCTGCCCACCACCTCAGGTAATCACTGTCACTACCCCAATACAGGAAGGACCTAAAGACCTAGCTCTTCGACTGAACCACAGCACTTTCACCGGACCAGCAGTCTCCCACCCACTCCTACCCCCAGCACCTTTAGACCCTTATTGGTGAGTAGTTGCGCTTTATAAACCCTGATTGATTGATTGATTTATTGAAGTTATGCTGCATCTCTTGGGGACCCTCTTTAGAAACTATGCCCTAGGTACCAGAGGTACTCCTTACTAAGGACTTACAGAGGTGCTAAAGGCCTGGTCACTTGGGGATCAAGTGTCCAGTTGTTTTGTTTTTGGAGAAAGAACACTGACACTGGGGACCTGGTTAGCAGGAACCCACTGCACTTCAGTCAAAGCTGCATGAAATACCATGCGAAAAGTAAAGAGATTACTGCAACAAAAATCCAGTTTCCTACAATGTCATGAAATTGTCTCCAAATTAGCTAAAAAGTGGCCACTGTGACAAGAAAAAGATGCCACAACACCAGTAATATTTGGCCCTAATTTATCCTGAATTACCACTCAAATAACAGCTTGAAATATTTTGCAAACACACTCATTTTGTCACACAATATCGTCTTGGCACTATGAGTAAATAAACTGCACGACCAATGCTGTTCACTGGTAAAGTTGTGGTAAAGCTCTCACTTTATAAACCTTGGCTGTTGTTTGGTTATCGTGGTGAGGCCTGCTTTTGTGTACACTGTTTCCAATTAAGGTTAAGTTAGGGTTGTTCATATGCCTCATCAGTTTCAGGTTTTGCTGTGTTTTCTGAGGGATGCCTTAGTGATATAGTACTAAGGTGACTGAACGGTCAATCCATATCTGGAGTTACTAGATGAGAAGGTGTTGCGTGAGAATACTAGGTGGGGACCACGGCCTGTAGTATGTGCTGGACTGCTTCTCATTTTGTTGAAAGCCAGTGGTTTCATATATTCAACCAGTTCGATTGTTGGTTTGTTTTTTCTTGTCTGCCTACACAAATGCTGCAATCCATAATGTTACTTCTTTGGTCTCAGGTGTGAAGGTGCATGATAAATTCTTACATTTTCACAAGAATTTAGAGTTGTAGTCTTGTGGTCGGTCTCTGAAAGTGATTACGAATGAGCTACTTGAATTCAGTGAACATCCCATGATTATGCACTCGAATGAGTTATACAATGAGAGGTGGTTTCTGTTCATATTAGCACTGATGTGTAAATGAGTGCTATTCCTCTGACTCTTCTTTTGTGCAAGTAGTGCATGATTGATTTGCTACCTTAGTGCCTGTGTATTGTGCGTCGTCTAATAGCAGGTTATGTGTGTAGGAAGTGTTCTTGAGGACCCAATGCTTATTACTTAGGCCCAGTTGAACGATGGGGAAGGACAGAACGGATAGAAGTTAGCAAGAGGGATGCACGTTGTTTAATGTGGTCTGGGTTAGAATAGCCCATATGATAATATCTTGGCCTGGAATTATGAATGACCCACTAGTCTGTATGCTCAACTCTGAAGAATATGTTTAGTTATTGATAGTGGGAGAATATTTGATGTGTAGAAGTGTCCAGATGTCCAAAATTGTTGATGCGTGGTCACAGTTTTGAGAGGTTACGTAGATGGCTTGGTGGGTTAAGGCTTAGTTGGTCTACGGTTGCGGAGGGTGGTTGGTTCGCACATGTACACTACGCTAATGCCCGGTTGTACGCGTGTACACTCTCATACACAGACATGCAAGCAAATGATTACCCATTCGGAATCCCTTTCTCACTTTCCTCACTGGTGGAGTGTGCTTCACTACTTCTCAGCCTGGTGCCCATTTATTCGGTCATGACAGGTGAAGTTGATGTCAGGACAACAAGGCGTCTGGCCTGCCTGGGGATCAGGGACAGATAATACCGTTGTTACTTGCTATCTCCCAGGTCTCTACTGAGGCCTAGCTGAGAACCAGGGTCCGCAGGGAGATACAAGGGATCAGGGGCTGCAGGGGAAAGGACAAGGAGGAAGAGGAGCAGCGGCATGTGCTGGCTGAATTACCTCCGGTAACCGGTGTGGGAGGTATGATTCCACCCTTCTGAAGTGAGCTTTGTGGGGTCACTGGTCTTCCCGGTGCCAGCCTCCTCGACCCGGACAGTACAAAATGGATGCTTCCGACCAGGGACACATTTCTGTCCTCCTGCTGCTGAGCCAAGCTCGAGCAGAGGAAGGCAGCACAATAGGCATCCTGTCACAGGGAGGTGTGACCACCTCCCAGACAGGATTTAGTGTATTGGGGCTGGGTGGGGGCACTGCACAGTGCCTGAAAGTCTGCACCTGGGGCACATTTGGTGTCCCTGTGCATAGTCCAGCTCAAACCGCTCTGGCGTGAAACTGGACAAAGGACATGGGTGTAACCACCCCTCTGTCCTGACCCTCCCCTAGGAGGGTCCCCTGAATTTGTCCAACCCTCTCCCGTGGGTACATAAGGGCTTACCTGGCTGTAAGACTTTAGATTTGACATGGACAAGATTGTGAAACAAGAAACCACTGACCTTTGACCGTCTGGACACTCTGGACTTTGCTGGACTCCGACTGGGCCCGACTTCGTCTCCCTCTCCGTCCAAAGCATCGTCTGTGCCCTTGCACCATACAGGCTCTGTGCTGGACCTGTGGATTATTAAGGACAACTGAAGAATCTCCCTTGGGGTGAAGGAGTCACTCCCCTGCATTCGCAGGCACCGCAACGCAAATGACCGGTCTGCTGATCCTGAGCTCCTGCGGACTCCAAGGCTTCAGCAACACAGGAGGTAGGTTCGAGAGTTCCCTGAGGTTGAGCTGCCCTCTCACCGTATTTGAGGCCAGTATCCCTTGTGGGGACCACATAACCCGAACCCCTGTGCACAGTGTACTTTTGCAAGTGCATATGCTCGTTGGCAATTCCTGAGCTTGTGCATTGGACTCCATGTAGTCCTGACCCTGAGCAGTATTTCTACCAAAGAACTCCGGCGTCCTTGCACCGAGTGCTCTGTGGGCTGGTACTTTGTGATCTTGCTTGAGGTCCCCTCATGACTCCTGGTCATTCAACCTGTGGGTCCTCTTGAGGGTCATCTTGATTTCTATTTGGCTTTCCTGATTGCTCCAGATGTGCCCTGACTCTCCAGTGCTTGGTGAGTCCCCTGGACCTTGCTGGTCCACACCGTAACCTGTTTGACCTTCCTGCATGGGTTGCTGTTGCCAAGGCTTGTTGGTGCTCCCGCCGGACACTGACCCCTCAGCACTCAACATCCTTCATGGGACAGCTCGCATCCGGCTCCTGGTCATCCTCGATGCTTCCTGTACCTCGTGGCTGCAGAGTCAAGCATCCCTTCTTCGCACCTGAAGCACCCAACATTGGTGGTCATTCGTCTACTGAGCCCCTGGTCACCCTGAAGTGACCCAGACTCTGTCCCCTCTGCTTTCAGGTTCCTCCCATCAGGAATCCACCCTTGTATTACAACGGACACTTTCTTCCTTCCCGGCAGCAGCTCTTCTTTGAAGTCCTCCATTGAGAACGACGGCGGTTTCCGACACCACTCCAGACCTATGCACCCGGCTCCTCTGGGATAGGTAACTCGGGTACTCCTGTATCCACGGGTGGGGTGGCTCTCCAACCTTCTAAGTTCCAAAGGGTTTCCTCGAAGTCCATCGAGAAGGGTCCTTAAACTTTAAAATTGTAACTGCGACTTCCCCATAGAATTGAACGGAGCCGGCGGCCGTGTTAGCACACTGCACCCGTCCTCCGTGGGGTTACTTTCTACTCACTATGGGTGGTTCCTTGGGGTCCCAGCGATTCTACGGGCTCTAGGCACTGTCTTCACTCCAGTCGTGGTTCTTATACTACTATTTTAGTATATGGTTTGGTCTCCCCCTGGAGCCCACTGTGTATTGTGCTACTTACAACTGTTTCTTTGCTAAAGTATTGTGTGCTTTGTGTTGTATCCTCATGTAGAAGATACTAGAGAGTGTTATATAAATAAATACATATTTTTATACCTACGGTGTGGTTCTCCTTTCATTTAGTTAATACTAAAGGTGATATTCTGGTAAAACAAGCTGCTTTACATTCCTTCAAGATTAAGCCTGAAGGCTGCTCTTCACAGCTACCACTAGGATAGCTTTCTAAAGGTTATCTTTAACCTCAGACATCATAAGGGTCATTTGGACTGGTGCAAGGATCCCACTTTAATTAGTGGACAGCATATACCAGGCCAACTTCTCACACTTAGCACCCGTAAATCTATTTGCTCTAGCGTGTGGCATGCATTTAAAGCCATGCTGTTTATGTCAATGGAGGGAAGGTTTTACACCTTGACCGAAAGGAGCAGGGTTTAGGTTAACGCTCTGAATGGAGCTACAAATAATTGCCCAAGTTAGAATAAATGCCCAAGTCCCAAAGATTCCTGATTCCTGATTCCAGTGCCCAGAACTTGAAGACTGGCAAAGAGGTATTAGAAGGCGATGTGAGAGGCGGTTGCTGAAGAAGGTGTGAGTATTAATAGGGAAAAATGTGTTGCGGTAACTGTATTTGAGGTAATTGCGTTGGATTATATTGTGGTATGCGGTAATTGCGTTTGTGGTAGTTGCGGTAATTGTTTGCTAGGTTAGATTGCGGTGATGATTTGATTGTGGAATGTCTTGCAGAGTTGTTGCGAGAATCGAGTGACTGTGGTTTCGGGTCTGACGTGTCCCAAGGATTTAGCAGATTTGAGTTTTGCATCCCAAAGTGGCACAAGATCCCAGGATAGTTAAAGGTGTAGAAAACACCTAGATTGTGATTGTCTGACTGAAGAGTTGAGGAGTTTGTCATGAGATGTCATCAACAGCTCCACCTAATACAGGGAACTTTGTGTGAATGGAATGAGTACGAATCGTGTGGTGAACTCTGAGCGCAAAGTGAAAGCTATACCAATTCAGGTGATTCCCCGCTGGTCGAGGTTTCATAGCGAATGTGCATTCTTTGACTGAATGAATTCTATCAATCTTTTAGAAAGACAGACAATTATGGATTTAAGATGATTGTGTGAGTGAATGCGTACGGCGAAATTGTGAAAGAGGGTGAACTGCTGCAAGGAGCAAGAGTGACATCAGAGTGTGCAGTGCTGTGATAGGTCAGTTGTGTGATTACTCTATTGAGGTTGGTTGAAAGTCTTCAAGAGTCTAAACTGTAACAGGTTTAGAGGAAATAAATCTGACATTTACGGAATTGAATCAAAACATTGCATTGAATTATTTCAGAGATAAATGGTTTAAATTCTTTAAGAAACTTTTGGGAGGTAATGTGACAAATTCGATTTGGGTCAGTGACGAGGTACTACCTGAGGGAACGCCTGCACATTTTATGTTAACAAATTTGGGACAAAATTCATGTTTGTGGATTCGCCATGCTGCAAGATTACTGAGGAAGAGGGTCCTTTGAGTTTTACAAAATATGGTACTTTTGAATTGCAAATTATTGACAGATTAAGGGAAATGTAATGTGAAATAAAGTCACCATCTAGAGCCGCACAACTTGAAGCCTTAAGTGCTTGGGAAAAGACAGCAAGAGACGAGGAAAGAGAGAACTGCCAGAAGGAGAATGGCGTAGCAGAGCACAATTATGCAGATGCTTATTGGGATGAAGCACTACAGAGATAGAGGAATGTTACAGTTGAGGGAACGAGATCAAACAAACCATTACTATTGAGAGACCTGAGAAGCAGGAAAAGGATAAGATGCAAGAGAAGGAAATTGAGGATGTCAAAAAGCCTCAAACCAATACTGATTTAGTGGATTAAATATTGGATGCATTGTTAACTGAGTGTCTACCACCTTATGTGGTCCCCACTGCAAATACTGATAATAGTGTGCCAGGAAGCACCTCAGTGGCTACTGCTTCTGTTGAACCAAGAGAAATTCTGTTTGAGAGAATTCTATAGACATTTCAGATCGTCCCACCACCTGTTGACTTGATACCAACAGTGGTACCTTCAGATGTTACTGTTCCAATTATGACTGATTCTGTACAAATACTACAAACTGTAGCTGCACAAACAGTGCCTAGACCAATTGTGACTAATTAATATGGTCCCAACTCAAGAACTAAAAGAGCTGTAGAAGGATTAATTACATCAAGGCTTATCCTGACATCTCTGAATTCCAATTATAGAACGGAAACTGCCCCAGACAGTTAAAGCATTGAAAGATGGGGTAAGAATTGTCTTTACAACACCAATAGCCCAGGAAGAAACACATTTATTTGAAGATGGGATTTTTCAACCATGGTTTGAGGAAGCAGCAGGGATTAAAAACATAGAGAGCATGGTGTAACAAGTTGACCCAGAACCCAAAAAAGAAAGACCACTTAATGTTTCAAAGTTAAAAATTGAACTTGAAGAAATTATCAGGGAATGTTTAGATCTTGAGAATTTGAACCAATATCAGGAAAATAAATTAATTTCCCTGAGTAAGGAAATTACAATATGTGCAGTAACTACACATGATAGACTGCCTGATTCGGCCCAAAAATATGAAATTGATGATTCAGGAAGATATCCATTTCAGAAACGTTTCCGGGTACACACGGATAATGAAGAAATTGAGACAATGCGTTCTTCATGAATGCAATTACACATTACAGAATTGGTGAAATACATTCATAAATGGAAGGATTTTGAGAAATTAGGAAACAAGTGGGCAAGGAAACATGAGAAGAAAAACATACCATCAGACCTAGCAAGGAAACATGAGAAGAAAAAGAAACCACAAGACCTAGTTGAGGAAAATAATAAAACAAATGAGGGAGAAGCTTCAGCTTACCCATGGAGAGAAACAATGGCAGGGGTGCACTTTCATGCACCATGGAACAAAGAAAACTTGCAACATTTGTAAACAAATTTCCAAAATTGAGAGACAAACCTGTACTGTGGTTCCCACAAGTTGATGAATTTTTTGAAATCTCAAAGTTTTTGTGGATTAATTCCAAAATGTTCTTTGACACTGCAATGCCAATTGAATTGTGATCTGAATGTAAAGTCATTGTGCAATGGCCAAGTGAGGAGGCAACAAGAGATTCTTGCACTAATGCACCATCTTTTGTAGTTATGAAGAAAAATGAAGCAGTGACTACTTTTCTGAAGGGCCGAGTGCCACCAAAAGATCTCGATTGAGTAAAGATTAAAAGAACCTCACAAGAACTAAAAGAATCGGTTCATGAATTTTGTGAAAGAGTGTTTCAGGAGTTTCAACAACACAGCGGGAGAGAATGCACTGCCAGTGACATTAGATTATTTGTGTCTCAGTTTGTTATTGGATTAATGATCTCTGTTCAGATCAGTACACATATACAGCAAAGTGTGGTTTGTTGGCAGAGAAAGTTGATAGATGGGATGTTGAAGGATGAATCGGTACTGTAGTGATGGATGAGAAATGAAGCAGAAAGAGTTTAAGGAGAAACTCATTATGGTTCAGAGGGAGGTTGTTCAGAGAGGACTTCAGAATAGGTTGTTTGCAGGGAATGAAGGTGAGATATAAGGTGTGGTTCCACAAGTAGGAGTACAAGGTGCTCAAGGAGGATTTGGTATTTCACAGGATAGAGGTAGAGGAGTTTTGGATGGTCCAAGTTCAGGAATGGATGTCACAATGCTGAAGAAAATGACCTTTTGCCATCTTTGTAACAGATTTGAGCATTGGAAGAGGAAGTGTAGACTTAAACCTGATGCAGTAAATGGAAATGTGCAAATACAGGGAGAAATGCAGATGCAAAATATGCCAGTTCAGTAAATGCAAATGTCAAATCCGAAACAGGTCCCAATGATAAAGGTTCTCCAAGCCCAGATGGTCCCACAAACTATGGGAAACCCTACAATTAATTTAAATTAGTTGTCCAAAGCAAATTTGAATTCTTTTCAGAACCAAAATCTAAACCCGTTTCAACAGTTTGCTATATTTGAAAATGACAGTTTTAGCCCAGACATTTCTGATATTACCAGATCCATTGTGAGAACAGTGGAAGTTCTAGACCTACCTAATTTAGGAAAGAAGATCCAAGTTGTAGGAGTTTTAGACAAACAGATTACAAATCCAGTTTTAGAGAAGATTGCAGTAGAAATAGGTTGGTGTGAGAAAAGTTACCAATTTGTTGTTTGTGACTCAAGCCCTGTAAGCCTACTAGGAAAACATTTGTGGTGTGAGTTAAACTGCACAATTTACTGTACACCGGATGATTTTGAATCTCAGACTCCTGATGAGGATGTGCAGTTTAAAATGGCTTAACAAGAGGCAGCTGTAGGATTGTTTTCAGTAATGACAGTTGAAAAATTACCTGCTGATTTGAAAGAAACAGTGAACCCAGAAGTATGGGAGTTCACAGAGAAAGATTTCAGATTAATAAAAAGAGCAGAAACAGTCTGAGTCAAACTAAACCCAGATATCATTTATTCAAGAACACGATCACACACTTCGACACAAGAGACAGTTGCAAGAATTACACCCATAATTAAGATAAACTGACCAAAGGAGTTTTGAAGGAGTTGATTGGAAGTCTATGTATCTCTCTGATCATGGGTTTATAGAATCCCAATGAGAAGTACAGAGTAGTGCGGGAGATTAGCAGCATAATTGTTCCATGTTGTCCTATGGTCCCAAATCCAACCAACATACCTTTTCAAATTCCATGTACTGAAGAATGGCTTACTGTTATTGATTTGTATTAGGTTTATTTCACAGTGCCATTACAAGAGGATAGTAAAGGAATACTGTCAAATAGAAGATCAATTTCTGGGGCATCTAATTGAAAAAGGAACTAGAAAGGGGTCACCAGAGTGAGTGGAATTCACCAGAGGAATCCACCTCAAATTCAGAGAGAAGTCAGGATGCTTTAGTGAATGATTGGCTACTGTAGACAGTGGATGCCAAACCTTTCCCTAGTGGCTCAGCCTTTACTGAGGCTGACACAGAAGGATGTGTCTGATCCGCTTCCATGGGACAACGATTGCACACAAGTATTCCTAGAGTCGAAAGAGAAGGTGTGTTGTGCCCCGGCACTAGGGATGCAAGATTATTTAAAAGAATATACACTCATTTGCAGTGAGAGAGAGGATTGCACTCTCTCAGTGCCTGCTCAAAAACATGAAGATGTTTAAAAGTCTGTGCCGTATTTCCCAACAACCTTGACCCTATTATCACAGAAATGCCCAGCTGCCTTAAATTAGTAGGTGTGGTTGATGCCAGTCACAAAAAGAGTGAAAACATAATGATGGAATGTCCAGTATTCGAAATGGTCCCTTGCTTTGTGGAGTTGCTACTGAAAGATGTTCTAATTTCAAATGTATTGACTCTATTGCCAGGAAAGGAAATTGTTTGTGATAAAGCTGAACATGTCTAGGTGTCATGGATCTATGCATGAAGCCAAGCTTAGACACTAATGATGAATCCCTGATTGAGTCCCAATCATGTCCATTTTATATATGGGTCATGTTTAAGAGGTAACAATGGCACATTAGGCGCAGCACATGCCATGTGCACCATGAATTATGCTGTCTAACCTTCATGGCTTCAAGAAGTTACCTCAGTACAGGATACACAATTGATTGCCCTTACCATATCATGTAGAATATGTGAGAAGTTGGCCTGGTATATGCTGTACACTAATTATAGTGGGCACCTTGCACCAGTCCAAACAACCCCTTATTGGAGATAGGTTAAAGACAACCTTTATTGAAAGCTATCCTAGTGGTAGCTATGGAGAGCAGCCTTCAGGCTAAGTCTTGAAGGAATGTAAAGCAGCTTGTTTTACCAGTCTATAATCTCTTGAGTGACCAAATGAAAGAGGACCACACCAGGTATATATTCAAAATATATGTATTTATTGCTAAACACACCCCTCTAGTCTCTTTATGAGGCTAGAGTTCGAAGTACATAAGTTATAAGTTAGTTATCAACAGTAAAAGCACAAATACACGTTTGAGCCCTAGGGGCGTACCAAACCATATACCAATAAAGTGGTATAAGAACCACGACTGAGCTAGACACAAGGCCTAGAGCCTGTAGAAGTGCTTGGACCACAAGGAACCACCCAAGGTAGTGGCACAGGGGACCCACAGGGGACGCGTGCAGTGTGATAACACAGCCGCGAATCGCCGTTGACTTCTATGGGGAAAGTCGCAGTTGGAATTTTAAAGAAAAGGGACACTTAGAGGAGGACTTGGAGCAAACCCTTTTAGAACTGGGTCGTTCTAGAGTCTATACCCACGGGAGCACCGGAGTACTCGAGTTACCTCACCCAGGGAAGCCGGGTGCATAGGTGTCTTTCGGGGTCGGGTTTCGTCGTCGTTTTCAATGGCGATCTGCTGCAAAGTGCTGCTGGCGACCAAGTCGAAAGTGTTCGGGTGGATCCAAAGGTGGATCGAAGATCTGAAGAACCTGAAAGCAGAGGGGACAGAGTCTGGGTCACTAGCCAGTGACCAGGAAGGCGATGAGCGAATGCCCACCGATGTCGGGTGCTTCAGGTAGGTTGACGGTCATCTTGACTCTTCAGCCACGAGGTCCAGGAGGCGTCGACGACAACCAGGAGCTGGAATCGAGCTGTCTCACAACGTTTGTCGATTGCTGAGGTGTCGGCGACCGGATTGGACCCAACAAGCCTTGGCAACGGCAAGTCTCTTGGAAATAGAAGAAGGACGTTGATGCAGACCAGCAAGGTCTGAGGGACTCACCCAGCAAGGGTAAGTCAGGGCACGCCTGGAGCAATCAGGGAAGTCCAAGCAGGATAAGATTAGCCTTTGGGAGGGCCTACTAGCCAACGGACTAGCGACCGCAAAGGAGCCTTGAGTGGACGCACTTGGAGCTGGCTCACGGGACACTCGTGGAGTAGAGGCCAGTGATCTTCGGTGCAGTTGGTGCTGGAGGCAGGGGCTACTCGGAGCCCAAAGCACAACTTCGTGGGAGCCCAGGAAGAGGATGCACTTGCAAAGGTGCTCGGTGTCCAGGGGTCACAGTTTCACATTACCCACGGAAGCTACAGGCCTCAGCTTTGCTGGGGACTCAGAGCAGCCTCGGGAAAGTCTGAAAATCTACCTCTGGTGATGCAAAGACTTCAGCGTCTGGCGGGAGCTTCGGCGATGCAGACCGGACAATTGCTTCTTTGGTGCCTGCCAAGCAGGGGAGTCACTCCTTGACCCCAAGGGAGATTCTTCAGTCCTCTAATCTTACAGTAGAGAGTCGAAGGTCCAGGATTCTGTGTCAGAGTTTCATCCAGGTAAATCTAAAGTCCTAAGGACTGGGGTCCCATACTTATACTAAGGTAGGGGGTTGGACATACTCTAGGGACCCACCAATGGGAGGGTCAGGGCAGAGGGGTGGTTACACCCCTTTCCCTTTGTCCAGTTTCGCGCCAGAGCAGGGGCTGGAAGCCCCTGAGCCGGTTTCAACTGGGGTATGCACAGGGACACCAAATGTGCCCCCAGTGCAGGACTTCAAAGCACCAGTGAGTGCTCCCGCCTAGCCCCAATACACACTATCCTGTCTGGGGAGGTGGTTACACCTCCCTGGGACAGGAAACCTATTGTCCAGGCCTCCCCTGCCGGAGTTTCGGTCAGCAGCAGGAGGCCAGACTCGTGTCTGTGGCAGCGGCATCCATTTTGTGATGCCAGGGCTTGGAAAGAAGTTACCGGGCAGGCCGGTGTGTACATGTCTCTCCTCTATAAGGGTGGAATGCTACCCCCGCCGCCAGAACTGGTGGGGGGTAGTATTCCAAGATGTTTGACACCAAACACAACATGTTTCCGTGCAGCCATCCCAAAGTTAGCATTTAACGCGGGGTTATAATGCGCTTAAGAGTATATGGTCAGGCTGCACTACAAACAGCATCAGAGAAGGGTCTCCGAACGCTGCAGATGGGCCCTGCTCATGCAGGGGCACCCTCTCACATAGGAACCACGCACTCTGCCTTCAGGATTGATAAGGCCTGCCATAGGAGTGACTTATAGGTTTATATGTGTGTATGTATGTAGTGATATAGGTAACCTATATCACAGTAAGGGGTGCATGCACCACCTTACCCAGGCTGCAGTAGCAGACCTGTGGTGTCCTTTGGCTGGCCTTCCAGAGGTGGCACAATACATGCTGCAGCCCCTGGTAGGCCTCCGAGGTACCTATGCCCTGGGTACATAGTATACCATATACTAGGGACTTACAAGGGCACTCCAGATTCCAATCAGAGATGTGCCTAAGGCACATGGAAACCATTTTAGAGAGGAAGCAGATAGACTGGGGCCCTGAATAGCAGGATCCCAGTCCAACTAAGTCATAAACCAGCAAAACACCAGGAAAAAAGTGGGGGCAACCATATAGTCAGATTCCACCTTCCTACATAACCCCCCAAACGAAAGGAGATAAGGCTAACCTTGGCCAGTTGAGCCTTTATTGACTAAGTGGCCATATAAGGAAGCACCTGCACTAGCATGGTTGCCCCCTGTCTTATGGTCCACTAAGCAATCCCTCACCCTAAGGGTATGAGAGGGTCTCCACCATGGGGAATTACTACCTGTGGTGTGCTTTGGTAAAGTACAAGGCTGGTGAGGTGTCTGAGTAGGAAAGTGAGGCCCTAGGAAGGTTGGTCTCAGCTTCCTCAGACCACTGGTCACCATGTAGGCCTGTCTTTCTATGACCGAGTTGCACTTTGCTCTAAGGGTCAACCTTTGGCTGCCTACAGCTGGGGGTTGGGTCCCTTTGGATGGAACACTGGAGGGACATGGCAGGTTGGGAACCTTTTGGTCCCAGGTTTGCCCTTGCCTAACAGAGTCCTTCTGGGGGAGGTCCCTACACAAAGGTATGGGGGATCCCTCAGTGTTTTGAGGAATTCTCACCTGGCTAGGGCTACTAGACTGGGTGCCCCTAATCTGCTGATGGGGGGGTTCCTCTGGACAGGGGGCCCTGGGGGTCCACTGACCTCCCTGACCTCTGCAGCCCTGGGCTGACTGAGGCAGGGTAGAGAGGGGCAGGTTACCTGCTCCAGACTGGGTACCACCTTGGAAGGGTCCTCTGCCATCAGGGGGTGGCCAGGCCAGGCCTGACTACCTCTGGGGCAGTTCCTTCACTAGGGGTAGGGTCAGTTCCCTGAGGAGGCTGACCCTTACCTACTGTCTGGAGGGAAGAAGACTTTTCTTCAACCCTTGTGCTCTCTTTGGGGGAGAGTGGGCCAATCTTCCAGGCTCCATCTCTCCAAATTTTCCTGGGCTTGGGCTGTGGCCATCACAGCCCCACTAACCTTACAGGGACGCCCAGCATTCTCAGATGGGTTTGGTGTTCAACTTCAGCCCAGGCTGAAATTTCCAGATCATTGCCCATCAGGCAATCTACAGGCAAGGTTGGGGACACTGCCAATCTTTTTGGGCCTGTGACCCCCTCCCAGCTGAGATTGACTATGGCCATGGGGTGATCTGTTCTGACACCATCAATGTTGGTTACCTGGTATTTAAACTCAGGTAAAAGCTGGTGAGGGGGACTAGTTTCCCTGCCACCATGGTGACACTAGCCCCTGTGTCCCTAAATGCCACAGCTTTCTGACCATTAATTATTGGCTCCAGTCTGTACCTGCCCAATGCATTGGGACCCATGGTAAAGGTGGCAAATCCTATACCACCATCAGAGTCAGAGGAGTCTGTTGAGGGGGTCCTGTCTAAACTAGGGCCCACCTCTGTTCCTCTTGCAAAAGCACCTAACTTTTTGGGTGCACTACTCCCAACTGGAGGATTACTACTGGTAGTACCAGGAGTGGTGGTAGTAGTTGTTGAAGGAACATTTTCTTTATTGCCAATCCTGGGGCAACTGGGATCAGTTTTCCAGTGTCCAGGCTTTTTACAGACATGGCAATATGGTTTCTTTTCAGGAGAGGAAGGAGTTTGGGACCCACCCCAGAAGAGGACTTTGGGTCCCTGTAGTGGATGTATCTTTAGATTTATCCCCACCTTTCTCTTGGGACTTGGTAGAATCTTTCTTCTGGTCACCACCCTGATTCTTAGTCTTTACTCTGGTTCTGACCCATTTGTCTGCCTTCTTTCCCAATTCTTGGGGAGAGGTCAGATCAGAGTCCACCAGGTACTGGTGTAAAAGCTGGTTTTGACAATTATTAAGGATCTGCTCCCTCATAATCAAATTGTACAATCCTAAAAAGTCATGCACTTTGTTGCCATGTATCCAACCTTCCAGAGCCTTAGTAGCACAATCTACAAAATCAACCCAGTCTTGAGTCTGAGCCTTTTGGGTGTCTCTGAACTTCAACCTATACTGTTCAGTGGTTAGGCCAAACCCATCTATCAGAGCACTCTTCAAGACTTTGTAATTGTCAGCATCCTCTTCTCTTACAGTGAGGAGCTTGTCTCTACCTTTGTCTGCAAAGGAGAGCCACAAGATTGCTGCCCACTGCTTCTGGGTGACCCTCTGAACTTTACAGGCCCTCTCCAGTGCAGTTATCCATTTGTGGATGTCATCCGCACTCTGGTAGGGAGGGACAATCTTGCTCAGGTTTCTATGGTCATAAGACCTTTCCCTATCTCTGGGGAAATTGCTGCCACCATGGGACTCTAGTCCCAACTTTTTTCTCTCTCTATAGAGATCTAGGGACTCCCTGTCTATAGCCAATTGCTGTTTTCTGAGTTAAAGCTGGGCTTGTTCATACTGAATCAGTCTCTTCCTCCTGTCATGAGAGGATTCTCTCCTATGAGAAGAGACAGAGGTCCCTATTGAGGTGTCAGAGTGGTTAGACTCCTGAGACGGAGATCTAGACCTTCTGGGCACACTCACAATTCTTCCTGGGGGGGCAAAGGGGAGGTCAATCTGATCCTCCTCCTCCTCCACAGGGGGAATTGGGTTTTCCAGGTCAAGGTCATTTTCACCTTCCTGGCCAGTTTCAGAGGGGGGGGGGCTGGGTTTCTTCACCCTTGCCCCCTTCCTCATTTTCTGCCCCACCCTCTCTGCCTACCCCTTCAGACCCTAGGGGCCTGCTGAGATCATCAGCCAGTAACACCTCCTTCAGGTGCTGGGTGCTGGCACTTTTGCCTGCCTTCAACGTCCTAGTATTGCATAATGCTCTCAATTCCAAGAATGGGAGTTTATCATACTTGGAGGGAAGAAGTCCACTGGCTTCTGGCAAGGACTCACTGGGTCCTGGCTTTGAAGACATTACTAGCGAGGTGTGGTGTATGCACTACCTACTCTAGTGTGGCCTACTAAACTCTCTTGAGTTGTGGAAAGGGTGTGCTATCCCTTAACACACAACTCTAAGTTCAGTAGAACTTACTGTATACTAAGCTTGATTTATATGTACCTTAGGTACCCTTAGTGGTTATCAGTTGATCGATTCAATTGAGATTATCTGGTAAAACAATAGCAAGCTGGAATCCCACCGCTGCCACCAATGTGAGAAGTTGGCCTGGTATATGCTGTCCACTAATTATAGTGGGCACCTTGCACCAGTCCAAACAACCCCTTATTGGAGATAGGTTAAAGACAACCTTTATTGAAAGCTATCCTAGTGGTAGCTATGGAGAGCAGCCTTCAGGCTAAGTCTTGAAGGAATGTAAAGCAGCTTGTTTTACCAGTCTATAATCTCTTGAGTGACCAAATGAAAGAGGACCACACCAGGTATATATTCAAAATATATGTATTTATTGCTAAACACACCCCTCTAGTCTCTTTATGAGGCTAGAGTTCAAGTACATAAGTTATAAGTTAGTTATCAACAGTAATAGCACAAATACACGTTTGAGCCCTAGGGGCGTACCAAACCATATACCAATAAAGTGGTATAAGAACCCCGACTGAGCTAGACACAAGGCCTAGAGCCTGTAGAAGTGCTTGGACCACAAGGAACCACCCAAGGTAGTGACACAGGGGACCCACGGGGGACGCGTGCAGTGTGATAACACAGCCGCGAATCGCCGTTGACTTCTATGGGGAAAGTCGCGGTTGGAATTTTAAAGAAAAGGGACACTTAGAGGAGGACTTGGAGCAAACCCTTTTAGAACTGGGTCGTTCTAGAGTCTATACCCACGGGAGCACCGGAGTACTCGAGTTACCTCACCCAGGGAAGCCGGGTGCATAGGTGTCTTTCGGGGTCGGGTTTAGTCGTCGTTTTCAATGGCGATCTGCTGCAAAGTAATGCTGGCGACCAAGTCGAAAGTGTTCGGTGGATCCAAAGGTGGATTGAAGATCTGAAGAACCTGAAAGCAGAGGGGACAGAGTCTGGGTCACTAGCCAGTGACCAGGAAGGCGATGAGCGAATGCCCACCGATGTCGGGTGCTTCAGGTAGGTTGACAGTCGTCTTGACTCTTCAGCCACGAGGTCCAGGAGGCGTCGACGACAACCAGGAGCTGGATTCGACCTGCGGTACAACGTCTGTCGATTGCTGAGGTGTCGGCAACCAGATTGGACCCAACAAGCCTTGGCAACGGCAAGTCTCTTGGAAATAGAAGAAGGACATTGATGCAGACCAGCAAGGTCTGAGGGACTCACCCAGCAAAGGTAAGTCAGGGCACGCCTGGATCAATCAGGGAAGCTCAAGCAGGATAAGATTGGCCTTCGGGAGGGCCTACTAGCCAATGGACTAGCGACTGCGAAGGAGCCTTGAGTGGACGCACTTGGAGCTGGCTCACGGGACACTCGTGGAGTGGAGGCCAGTGATCTTCGGTGCAGTTGGTGCTGGAGGCGGGGGCTACTCAGAGCTCACAGTACAACTTCGTGGAAGTCCAGGAAGAGGTTGCACTTGCAAAGGTGCTCAGTGTCCAGGGGTAACAGTTTCACATTACCCACTATAGCTACAGGCCTCAGCTTTGCTGGGGACTCAGGGCAGCCTCGGGGAAGTCTGAAAATCTACCTCTGGTGATGCAAAGACTTCGGCGTCCGGCGGGAGCTTTGGCGATGCAGACCGGACAATTGCTTCTTTGGTGCCTGCCAAGCAGGGGAGTCACTCCTTGACCCCAAGGGAGATTCTTCAGTCCTCTAATCTTACAGTAGAGCGTCGAAGGTCCAGGATTCTGTGTCAGAGTTTCATCCAGGTAAATCTAAAGTCCTAAGGACTGGGGTCCCATACTTATACTAAGGTAGGGGGTTGGACATACTCTGGGGACCCACCTATGGGAGGGTCAGGGCAGAGGGGTGGTTATACCCCTTTCCCTTTGTCCAGTTTCGCGCCAGAGCAGGGGCTGGAAGCCCCTGAGCCGGTTTGAACTGGGGTATGCACAGGGACACCAAATGTGCCCCCAGTGCAGGACTTCAAAGCACCAGTGAGTGCTCCCGCCCAGCCCCAATACACACTATCCTGTCTGGGGAGGTGGTTACACCTCCCTGGGACAGGAAACCTATTGTCCAGGCCTCCCCTGCCGGAGTTTCGGTCAGCAGCAGGAGGCCAGACTCGTGTCTGTGGCAGCGGCATCCATTTTGTGATGCCAGGGCTTGGAAAGAAGTTACCGGGCAGGCCGGTGTGTACATGTCTCTCCCTCTATAATGGTGGAATGCTACCCCCGCCGCCAGAACTGGTGGGGGGTAGTATTCCAAGATGTTTGACACCAAACACAACATGTTTCCGTGCAGCCATCCCAAAGTTAGCATTTAACGCGGGGTTATAATGCGCTTAAGAGTATATGGTCAGGCTGCACTACAAACAGCATCAGAGAAGGGTCTCCGAACGCTGCAGATGGGCCCTGCTCATGCAGGGGCACCCTCTCACATAGGAACCACGCACTCTGCCTTCAGGATTGATAAGGCCTGCCATAGGAGTGACTTATAGGTTTATATGTGTGTATGTATGTAGTGATATAGGTAACCTATATCACAGTAAGGGGTGCATGCACCACCTTACCCAGGCTGCAGTAGCAGACCTGTGGTGTCCTTTTGGCTGGCCTTCCAGGGGTGGCACAATACATGCTGCAGCCCCTGGTAGGCCTCCGAGGTACCTATGCCCTGGGTACATAGTATACCATATACTAGGGACTTACAAGGGCACTCCAGATTCCAATCAGAGATGTGCCTAAGGCACATGGAAACCATTTTAGAGAGGAAGCAGATAGACTGGGGCCCTGAATAGCAGGATCCCAGTCCAACTAAGTCATAAACCAGCAAAACACCAGGAAAAAAGTGGGGGCAACCATATAGTCAGATTCCACCTTCCTACATAATATATAAATAAAGAATAATGTTTTAACTTACAAAAAAGTTTAAACGTGTGCAGTGTATTGAATTGACATAGCATTGTAAAGTGTAAAAACACAGAAAGCAGCTCATGATTTAGCTTGCTGTGAGAGCTCCAGCTTGATCTTCTAGATTACAGAGGAATGTTTCCTCTCCTGCAAGAGAAGGACACCTCACATAATTTACAGCATGTAACCTGCCTTGTCGTGTTTAGTTGCTGGTAAAATGTTTCAAAATAAAGCCTCATTTATTTCTTTGCCTTAGAGAATAGAAAACACATATGTTTTAAAATGTATTACCATACTATGTTTTAATGATTCCTTCTTACGTAATTAATTATAATAAAATGTTTCTTTAACAGAAGGTTAGGAGATGAAGTCATTTTAATTAAGGTTCAAAATGTGCTGTGGGAAGGATTTCGCTTATCTGCCTTCTGGAGAATGCTGTATTCCAATTGGATGAAGAACGAAGATCATGCCACATGCTCTGCAACATTTATTTTTTTACAGTTATAAATGCGTTCCTAGTTTAGAAGTTACAGACTTTTTCAGACTCAGGTTTAGAGACCTGCAGAGGAGGAGACTTAGACTGAGAGACAGAGGCCTGCAGAGGAGGAGAAGGCAGATGCAGAGCATAACAGATTCAGACAGAGCTGAACAGGAGGATGCAGATTCAGGTGGGACAAGGGCAGATTAGATGTAGGCTATGTGTTTCATTCTGACTTTTATTTAAAACCCCAGCTTTATGCTTTGACTAACTGTCTTTGCCAAGGATTGTTTGCTCTATGGTTTATTTCTCTTTATGGGAGATTCTGAAATTATTAATCATTGATTTAGCTTCATGCTAATATCACTCTTGCTTTTTTTCTTGAATTATTCTTCATGGGTTCTGACTGACATTGTTTGTGCCCCGTTTTCTTAGAATATGGATTCTTTCTTTTATGGAACACTCTGTGTGCACATTATAATATGCTCTGCACTAACTTTATTTTTCTATTTTCAATTTTGTAACCTGATTGATATTTGACTAATGAATGAAGAATCAGAGTATCTTAAAATTTAATTAGAGAATAAAACCCTTTAAAACTACTCACAAACTCTCATTATTGATAAAAAGATTTCTTTGCATTTGATTACTTGCCTGTGTTTCTGAAGAAGCTGTCTGTTTTGGTCAAAATACAGTGGCCAAGATTCGTCATATTGAGAATTGAATTTGGCAAGGAAAAAAAGGTAATGGTAATTAAAGGTAACTGTGCCACATTTACTAAATTTTCCAAAGAGAGATTACTGCAGAGATTTCCACGCTATCACAGACATTTAAAGCTATGCTGTTTATGTTAATGGAATGTGGCCTCCATCAATACAAGTACAGCCGGCCTACCATAGGTGTGAGAAGTTGGCCTGGTATATGCTGTTCACTAGTTAAAGTGGACACCTTGCACCAGTACAATTCGACTCTTATGGTAGGTAGGTTTAAGACAATCTTTACAGAAAGCTATCCTAGTGGTAGCTGTGGAGAGCAGCCTTCAGGCTAAGTCTTGGAGGAATGTAAAGCAGCTTGTTTTACCACACAATCTCTTGAATCACCAAATGAAAAGACACCACACAGGTATATATATCAAATATATATGTATTTATTACTAAACAACTCTCTACTAATCTCTTGTGAGTCAGGAACATATGCACAAATCAACGTTTCACAACAAATTAAGCACAAATATGGCTGGGGCCCTAGGGGCGTACCAGACCATATACTAAAAAAGAGACTTAAGAACAACGACTTGCAAAGGGACAAGGCCCAGGGCCTTCAGAAGTGCTGGGGCCTCACGAAACCACCCAAGGCAGGTAAGTAAAGGACCCACGGGGGACGCGTGCAGTGAGTGAACACAGGCACGGATCGCCGTAGACTTCAATGGGGCAAGTCGCGGTTGGAAATTAAGAGTTTAAGGGCACTTCGGGAGTAGCTACAAGCAAGTCACTTACAGGGTAAGTAGTTCTAGGGCCAACACCCACAGGAGCACCATAGTGCTGGAGTTACCTCACCCAGAGAAGCCGGGTGCATAGGTGTCCTTTGGTGTCGGGTCGCGGCGTCGTTTTCAATGGGAGCCAATGAAGACTTGCTGCTTGTGAAGCCAGAAGAAGTGTCCGGTGGAATCCAAGCCTGGATTCGGAAGGAGGAAGACCTGAAAGCAGAGGGGACAGTGTTCAAAGTCACTTGGCAGTGACCCGGGGCAAGGAAGAGGAATGCCCACCGTCGTCGACAGATTCAGGTCGTTCACAGGTGTCTTGACTCTTCGGTCATGAGGTCCAGGAGGTCCAGGAGGCATCGAGGATGACCAAGAGCTGGATTCAGTGTGTCCCACAAAGTTTGCAGCTGACTGCGGTGTCGGCGACCCGATTGGAGCCAACAAGCCTTGGTAGCAGCAAGTCTTGTGGAAAGAACAAAAAGTCAATGGTGCAAACCAGCAAAGTCTGGGGGACTCACCCAGCGACGGTAAGTCAGGGCAGGCCTGGAGCAACCAGGGGAGCCCTTTGGATTTGTAGAAAAGTCTCCAGGGAACCCACAAGCCGGCTGGTAAGGGATTGCGAAGACACCTCGGGAGGATTCCTTCAACAGGGGCCCATGGTCACTCGGGATGGGGTAGGCCTCTGATCTTGGGAGGGATCTCTGCTAGAGGCTGGGACCATACGTGGTCCAAAGCAGAGGTTCGTAGAATGTCGTGAAGGGGTTGCACTTGAAAATAGTGCACGGTACCCAGGGACTACGGTTCCTCATCACTCGTGGGATCCACTTGCCTCAGCTTCACTGGGGACTCACGATGGCCTTGGAGAAGTCAGGAAATCCTCTTCCTGGGCTGCAGGGACTTCGGGCTCCGGCGGGAGTGGCATAGTTTACGACCGTTGTTGCAGTTTTTGGTGCCTGCCAATCAGGGGAGTCACTCCTTGACTCCAAGGGAGATTCTTCAGTCTTCCAGAGGTAGTGGAACGTTGAAGGTCCAAGATTCTTCTTCAGAGCATCGTCCAGGGATATCTAGTTTGCAAGGTCAAGGGTTCCCTATCTTATACTAAAAGGAAGGGAGGGACTAGCTCTATGACCCCACCTATGAGAGGGTCAGGGGAGTGGGTGGCTACACCCACTTCCCTTTGTCCAGTTTCATGCCAGAGCAGGGGCAGGTAGCCCCTGAGCCGGTTTGAACTGGTGTATGCACAGAGGAACCTTCTGCTCCCCCAGTGCAGGACTTCAAAGCACTCTAGGAGTGCACCCACCCAGCCCCAATACACTAAACCCTGTCTGGGAGGTGATCACACCTCCCTGAGACAGGATACCTATTGTTGGGCCTCCTCCACTGCGAGTTTCGGTCATCAGCAGGAGGGCAGCCCAGTGTCTGTGACTGGTGGCATCCATTTTGTGATGCCAGGGCTCTTCAGGATTCTACCGCGTTTCCACAGTAGGTACATGTCTACCCTCTAGAAGGGTGGGATCATACTCCCACACCAGGTACTGGTGTGGGGGTATGATTCCAAGGTGTTTGACACCAAACACAACATGTTTTGATGCAGCCAGTCCAAAGTTAGCATTAACCGCGAGGTTATAATGCACTTAAGAGTATATGGTTTGACCGCATTCACAAACAGCCCCAGAGAATGGACTCTGAGAGCTGTAGAGGGCCCTGCTCAGGCAGAGGCACCCTCTCACATAGAAACTAAGCACCCTGCCCTCAGGATTGATAGGGCCTGCCTTAGGGGTGACTGATAGGTTTAAATGTGTGTGCAGGGGAGATATAGGAACCTATATCTCAGTGAGGGGTGCTAGCACCTCCTCACCCAGGCTGCAGTAGCAGGCCTGTGGTGTCAGATTTAGTCTGCTTCCCAGGGGTGGCATAATACATGCTTCAGCCCCTGGTAGGCCTGTGAAGTACCTATGCCCTTGGTACCTAAGGTACCATATACTAGGGACTCATAAGGTACCACAGTATCCAATCACTAGTGCACCTAGAGTGCACTCCAAGTCGTTTAGAGAGAACAGAGAGGCTGGGGCCCTGATTGGCAGGGTCCCAGCCAGACTTTAGCCAGAAACCAGTGTAAACATCAGAAAAAAAGTGGGGGCAACATAAGAGGCAGATCCTACTCTCCTACAATAGGGGTGCTGCAAATGCTTTTAGAAATATGCTGATGACGATATGGGGATAAACAACTCTGCACCAGCCATGCACAACGAAGTGCCTTTGACAGCAGACAACATAAAAGAAGGACTGCTCCCTTTCTCAGAGACACACGGAAGGAGGAAAACTCAATCAAGGAGGCAGACACGTATGGGACAGAGACCGGGTGACGCAGGACGAAGAAGCAAGCAGCTTCAGCGGAGACAGGGTGACACAGGACTAGGAAACAAGCAGCTTTGGCAGAGACCGGGTGACACAGGACGAGGTGGCTGACAGCACAACCAGAGAGAAAGAAAACAACCACTCTGTGAGCACTGTGCTTGGTTCCAGCGGACTCCGAGGAGGTGTGGACGCTGCGACCCTCGATACCACGGCCCTGGAGGGTCGTGGTCTCAGGCTAGTCCAACTGGGGAGCATAACTATTTTTAGGAGGTGGTAGGAGGGCTTAAAAGTGTCACAAATAACTCATGTGTGACGTTCATGGGGCAAGAAGTCATCCAGAAACCCACTTGCATTTTTGTTATTGTTTTGTGTGTGGCACCAGGTGAAGGGCACAAAACACCCAAGCACTCAAACCTCTCAAGCGATAGCACAGTGACTGAAGCTGTGTTTTATGTGATTATTTTGAGGGGCACCATACAACCTCCGGAGGGTGTGTAACAGAGGACCACCTCATTCCTTTCATCAAGAAGAGGAGAAAGAGAAGAAAAGGGATACTGAGAAGCAGAGAAAGAGAGAAAAACATTATTACCTTATTTTTTATTCTTTTCTTTGGATAGTCGCTGTGGATCTGGTTTCAATAAACACCTCTTAATATCAGCTACCAATAAGTGTATCCTCTTGGCTAAGTGGGTCCTGATCCCTACAGTGGTGTCAGAAGTGGGATTAGGTAACGCCTAAGAGACAGACACAATGACTCAGCCTATCACCATGGAACCAATGGTGGCCCAATTTGTGGAGGGACAGCCTCATTTACAGCTGGTATTCGAGTAGCACACCCAAATGGCACAGACAGATCGAGAGGCTTTTCAGGAGGCATTAAAAGAGCAGGCAACCCTGTTGACCACAAATCAGCGTGTACAAGACATGGCCATCCTGAGACTCACTGATGCTATTTCCAGTGCAAGAGTACATCTCAATGTCCCTGGAACTGGACTCCAAAAGTACCAAGAGGGAGATGATCCTGATTATTTCTTTGTGAATTTTGAGCGAGTTGCTACCACAGCAACTTGGACACAAGAAAGATGGGGACAATACATTGCCCCATTATTATCAGATGAACTGCAAGCGGCTTACCAGGTGGCCAATTCTGATGGAAATACATCATATGTGGAAATAAAGAAAGCCATATTAGAACAGCTGGGATACGACCAGGAATATTATCAAAACCAGTTTGGTAGGGACAAATTGACTACTGGGGACAATCCTAGGGCATTATTTTATTGCATCCACGATTTAGGCAACAGATGGCTACAACCCAGCTCTTCCACTATGAAAGAGGTTACAGAACAAGTATACTTAGAACAATACCTCCAGGCCCTGCCCAGTAATACTAGATCTTGGATAAAACAGCATCCCTATCTTATGATACAGACAGCCATTGATCTTGAATGTGCTTTTTACCACTCCCCTGAGTTTAGAGTGCATCAGGTCCGGCCTCTTGGAACCCCTCAAAAAGCCCCTAAAAAAGAGGAGGGGGAACAACAGGATACACCAAGCCCCAACAAGTCCCTGTCAAGCCCCCTGTGGGAGGGATAAATCCCCTTCAGGGACCCCAGTGTTTTTGCTGTGCGCAACTGCCCATTAAAAAGTATTTTTAGCGAGCCCATGGAAATAGGATACACTAAAAGCCGAGCTTTGCTTACAAGAGAAAAACCACCAGTCTATAAAAAAAAAGGTTTATGTCAATGGACATCCTGTTATAGCTTTACTAGATACTGGGTGTCACCACACTATAGTCATTAAAGATGTAATATCTCTTCCCCAAATTGAGAGAGGAGAGTATGTACATGTCACATATGTTCACGGGACAAAAAGGAATGCCCAATAGCTGAGATTTTACTGGTGGAGGATGGGGACCCTCAAGTGAGGAAAGTAGGGGTGATACCAACGCTGCCCAAAAAGATTTTACTAGGAAGGGATCTACTGTGATTTGATGAATACCTCGCCCAACAAAACCTAAAAAAATACCCTGAATGCCTGGTTCCAAGATGCTCCTTTATCTGGTATTGAGATCAAACCCCCATTAGTTAGAGAAGGGAAGTCTCGCAGAGAGAAGAGAAGGAAATGTGCTTTTTATCGTTCATTGCCACAACCTTCGACTACATGTCTACTTTCCTACACAGAGAATCTCCAATCTCCCCCCCAAAGCCTCCACTTTGCGCAGCGGGATGATAGTACTCTGAAACATGCTTGGGAACAGGCTACTGAGGACAAGAAGGAACATGTAGGCCATTTTTTCCTTCTAAAAAAAGGTTTGCTGTACAGGTGTGTTCAACAACTAATAAAAGGTTACAATTAGTGGTCCCTATGGTGTTCTGGAGTTATGTATTACATCTTGCACATAATGGAGTAGGGGGTGGACACTATGGCCAAGAACAGACTTTAAAATATGTGCTAGAAAGATTTTACTGGCCCGGGGTTTATAGAAAAGTGGCTCGATTCTGTGCAGAATGCCCCCTGTATCAGGTAATCAATCCAGTAGGTATAGCAAAGGCCCCTGTCCGACCCCTATCCATTATTGATGTCCCATTCCAACGGGTAGGAATGGGGTTAGGAGGCCTCTTGATTCCTTCTCCAACAGGGCATCAGTACCTACTTGTCATTGTAGATTATGCAACAAGCTACTCTGAAGCAATTTCCCTTACCAGTATGCCTACAATGGCAGTAGCTCAGGCGATGGTAACTTTCTTTACCAGGGCAGGGTTTCCTCGGGAACTGTTAACAGACCAAGGTACACCCTTCATGTCTAAAGTAACGGGCCAGATTTGTAAGTTATTAGGCATCCAGCAGATATGAACAGCCATCTATCATCCACACATGGATGCCCTGGTGGAGAGATATAACCGAACCATTAAGAACTTGTTCAAAAAAATAATTGATGACACTGGGAAAGACTGGGATAGAAAATTGCCCCTAGTCCTTTTACCGTTAGAACACATGAACAGAAGTCAACTGGATTTTCTCCCTTTGAGCTTTTGTTCAGGAGAAAACCCTGTACAACTAGACATGGTAGTACAACAGTGGACTGAAGAGGAAGATGAGGGACAGCCGCTCCTCTGATATACTCTCTAAAGGAAACTTTATCCACTCTTTGGGAGAAGGTCCACAAACATCTAGAAAAAGTCCAGGAAAAACAAAAGCATGTTTATGATGTGGGTTCTAGAATGAGAGAATTCAAAGTAGGAGATAACGTTTTGATTTTATTACCCAGCTAAGAGAAGAAACTGTTAGCAACTTTGCAAGGCCCCTTTACTATACAACAAAAAGTAACCCCAGTTACGTACAGGGCAGCTATTCCTAATAGGGGTAGGGAAGGACAGGTATATCATGAGAACCTGTTAAAGGCATGGAATGAACCCTCACCAAGTCATACAAACCCTGACATGTAGGCCCAATATGTAAACACCACTAAATCTCTGGACATACCCCTTCATCCCTTACAAGAAAATCTCTCTGACCGTCTAACCATAGGGCCAGTGCTAACAGAAAAACAGAAAGCCCAACTCTTTGCCCTCTTGTATCAGTATCCCACTATTTTATCTGTTAAACCCGTCAGACATCCCTAGTGTCCCATAATATCATCACATAGGGAACAAGAGTAGTGACGCTCAAACCATATCTCATTCCAGCAGCTCGAAGAGAAGCAGTAGAACAGGAAGTGGAGGCCATGCTACATGCTGATATTACTGAACCCTCCCAAAATGCTTGGTCCTCCCCTGTAGTCTCAGTGCGAAAACCAGATGAAAGTCTTTGATTCTGTATTGACTTTTGACAGTTAAATGTCATCTCAAAGTTCGATACTTATCCCATGCCCCGAGTTGACGAGCTGCTGGAAAGGCTGGGGAAAGCTCGAATAATGTCCACTATAGATCTTACAATGGTTTATTGGCAGATTCCCCTCTCTCCTGAAGCCCAACAGAAAACCGCTTTTGATACGCCCTCCAGGCTATACCACTTCAAAATCATGCCTTTTGGCCTCTATGGGGCTCCTGCCACTTTCCAAAGACTTATGAGTATACTATTGAAAGCCCACCAAACATACGCCGGAGCTTATCTCAACAACATAGTTGTCTACAGTCCAGATTGGAATACCCATTTACATCACATACAGAAGGTATTACATACACTTAACCAAGCAGTACTCACCTTAAATCCAAAGAAACCCACCTTTGCCACTGACCAAATTGATTTTTTGGGATTCAACATAAAAACAGGAGTAGTTCATCCCCAAATTAATAAAGTAGTGGCAATCCAAAACATACCACAACTAAATGAGAGATACATTATTTTCAGGGTCTTGTAGGATATTATCGCAGATTTATCCCTCATTTTTCTGATATTGCCATATCCTCTCTCAGATCTGTTATCCCGTAAGAAAACCGGCAATCGGATTATATGGACTAAAGCACAAGAAACCAGTTCTCAACTCCTCAGAAAAACATTGTGCCAGGCCCGCTCCTTCTATTTCCTGATTTTACTAGGACCTTTGTATTACAGACCGATCAAAGTCTCAGAGACGTTTTGACCCAACCTGACTGTCAAGGTGTGTTAAGACCTATTTTGCATATAAGTTGCAAACTATCATAGCTGCCAAGGTTCCAGATTGCTATGTGTGACATTTTCGTAATTTCAGTGTAATTATGAGTGACATACAACGACTATGAGTGGCACTTTCTCACAAGCAAAATCAAGCAATGAAGACAAGGGAAACATATATGGAAGGGCACTTATCTAGTATCCTTGTGAGCTGATCGTACGGTAAAACAATTGTGTAACTGTGCAGTATATTTTAAGTGTTTGATCTGGAGGAGCACAAACTGAGGACTGAAAACGTACCACAGTAGTTGGGGTTGGCTTTGCTAATAAGAATACATTTCTAACCAAACTAATCCCTTTTAGCAACATTAGGTTCTGTGATATGCATGATGCACGTTCTTTGCAGCAGGCACATTTACCCTTTACGCTACTGGTGAGTCACCTTGCACTGGGCAAATCTCTGATCTCTCCCAGGAGGAACATTAAACCCCACGTTCTCTGTGACTTAACAATGGAGTCAGTGCTGGGAAATTAACTTCTGCTGCTCAGCCTGTACACTGTAGCTGCAGTCTGTGGGGTCACTCTCACTGCAGACAGCTGCTTAGAATGTGGGCAGTGCTGTGATGTGCTGGAGACAGTTGCCAGTCCGAAGAGAGCAGGCTAGCACAGTGACATAGATGATTCTGACGCTCCTCTCCGCAAACCATAGAGTACTGCGTTGCATCTAATCTGCAGCAGTCGATTGTGAGGGAGGAATAGCATGCTTTTTTTCAGAGAAGGGTCTGAATTTCCTACACCTGTTTCAAGGTGTAGTTCATTCACGGTTAAGCATTACTCTGCCTCTTTGGAACGGATTAATTAGGGAGAATGGTACCCTGCTTCGCAGCTTATTTTGCCCCATGTTAGCTGTGTGTGTCTCTTCTACTGTTTAATATTTTTTTTTATATCTGCGTAGCGGAACAACCTTTAATCTCAGTCAACCCGATCTCATTCTGTAATAACTATAGTAGCTGATCCCAGCTCCTTTAGGCCTCTGCAACAGTGGGAGCGAAGGTGTGAACAATGTATAATCTGATCCTTTACGAGAATCTCTTGTTGATTGTTCTTTGTTTCAACTAAAATTCCATTTTAGCACAAACCGAAGCAAATCAGCACAGGATCGACAATTTAATCTTCAAATTTTTCTCTTTTTTTAGGCAAAATTTATAAGTGATGGGGGAGCACTGTAATATAGCGCTAAGTTTTGGCTCTTTTATCTCAAAGTGATCAGAAATCAAATGTGAAATACTCACCACATTTGAAGAGGGCATGGCGTGGCTGGCACGAAGTCTTCAGAGCCTTCAGGCCCTCGGCACATTCTCTTACCGTGATAGTCCCTGGAGAACACTCCCTTCCCCCCCTCCCCCTTCCAACAGGGGAAGGCAGCGCGTGTCAAGGAGGACATCCTTGTCCTTTAATTTAATTCTGGTGGCAGCAATTCATGGTTGTTAGACTTGGCATCTTTTGGCGTGTTTCCCCTGACTTTCTGCTTTCTGACCTCCTGGTTTTGACTCTGTTTTTGCTGGTGTAATGATTCTGCGCACTTTCCTCACTGCTGTCCAGTGGGAAAGTGCAAGTGCTCCTGTATAAAATGTGTATGGATTGGTATTTCCATGATTGGCCTATTTGATCTATGTGTCAGTCCCTAGTAAAGTGCACTGTGAGTGCCAGGGCCTATAGATCAAATGCTGTTGGTGGGCTGCAGCACTGGATTGTGCCACCCACGCAAACCGCCCATAAAATGTAACTCTGGCCTGCCATTGCAGAGCCTGTGTGCAGCCTGGGGCTGCCATGTCGACTCGGCAAGTGCACACACTTGCAAGTCCCTAAAACCTTCCCTTTTCTACATGTTAGTCACCCCTAAGGTAGGCCCACGGTACCCCTGTGGGCAGGGTGCATTGTATGTGAAAGGTAGGACATGCCCTGGTGTGTGTGGCATGTCCCGATAGTGAATTACAGCCTATTTCGTTTTTCACTATTGCAAGGCTACCTGTTCCCGATAGGCCAGAATGGGCAGTTTTGATTATTACAGCTTATAATCCTAACTGACCCAGGGAACATGGTAGAAATTCGAGTTTAGTATGCCTGGACTCAGAATGATAAAATACATCTTTTAGTGAAGTTGGTTTTAACATTCCGTGTTCGAAAATACCACTTTTAGAAACTGGGTATTTTCTTGTCTAACCATCCAAGCCTGCCTCTGCTAGGTTGTGTATTCCTTGTCTGGAGTGTGAGTGACAAGGGCTAGGGGATGCCAGGAGACAGGGTGAGTCAGCACAGGGCTGAATAGCAAGATCTACATGTAGATGGGTGGGAGGAGTACACCTGGGACCTGAATAGGGCTGGGCCTTCCCTCCACAATGCTGGCTCCACCTCCTGTGGTGCGTCTGATGTCCCTGGCCTGCACCCTGAAAGGAAATACGGAGGCTTGTCAACAAAGTGCTCCAAGACTGACCAGAAGTGGTTTGGGCCAGGCAAAGGCCTCTCTGCCTTCAGAGAACAAAGGAATTTGGGATATAAATATTGGGGCCCTGACCCCATGAATTTAGATCTCGCTGGAATCAAGGAACCTGCCAAGAAGAAGAGCTGGAGAGCTGCTAGGAGGAGTACTGCCCCTTTGCTGAGTTATTGCTTTGTTGGGTTGGCCTGCAGTTGCTGCTTCTGCCTTGGGCAGTGAAAGGACTGGACTGAACTTTCTATTACTTGTGCTGAGAATCTCCAAGGGCCTGAAACCGAGCTGGCCTCCTGTTAAGAAGTCTCAGGGACTGCAAAGACTTCACCACTCTCTGGGTACCGCTTCTGGAACCGCTGTTTCAGTTGCCACAGAGGAAAGGGAACCGCAACCGACTCCGTCAACCGACTCCATCGCTGGCCCGGTGTCCTGTTTGCACCGCAGACCGCACCGTCCGCATCTCGCACCGCAACCCTGGTCTCACCGACGACGACGTCCGACGCCATCGCCTCCGAGCCGCTGCTTGCACCGTGACCTGTGGGCACCGCAGTTCGCATCACATCGCTTCACTGTGCCAGCCGGTCCAGAACGGCGCTGTCGCTGCAACTGGCTCAACAATCGGGACCGCATCGCAGTTGGGGCACCGCTCGCACGTCTGCGACGCACCGCTCCGACTCGCACCGCTGTCCGACGCCAGCTCCCGCACTCCGGCTTGGTCGCCTGCATCGCAACCTGCCAGCACCGCATCGAGCACCGTCTCACCCTGCACCGCACGCCTTGGACTCACCGACTCCGTCTGCACGATTGTCACCGAGCCGCTGCCTGCACCGCATCGAGAGGACACCGCGCCCTGCACCGCTTCCATCTTGCACCGCAACCGCGACGTACGCCGACCGGCTCGCACACTCCGTGCCCGCCACAACGAGAAGAGGTACTGTGACCGAGTCTGTTCACGACTCTGCTGGCCCGTATCGACGCGGTCGGCTGGAACTGTTAGATTCAGTGGTTTTCAGCATCGCGGTAGACTCGGACGGAGCTACCGACTCGTACGAACTTTGTTTTTGAACTATTCCTACAAAGAAGAAGTTATCTTGCAACGTAATCACTTTTGAAGTACTGTATTGTGGATTCTTATCGTATTTGGTCTTGTCTTGGGTATATAAAAATATTGGTTATTTTTCTAAACTGGTGTGGTGTCCGTTTGTAGTGCTTACATTATATTACTGTTGGTTAGGTGCAAATGCTTTACACACTGCCTCTAAGATAAGCCTGACTGCTCGTGCCAAGCTACCAAGGGGGTGAGCAGGGATTATTTTAGGAGTGTAACTCCCTTATCCTGACTAGAGTGGTGGTTTCTGCCTGGCTTTGGCACATGCCCTAGCCTACCAGAAATCCCATTTCTAACATTGGTTGTCAGCGGTGAGGATAGGACTTGTGTTTGCACTTGACTTACAGTGATTAGTGTGCACTACTACCATATCACAGACCATTACGTACCACATGCAGGTTCTTTTTCTTTTTGGCCTATTCTTGATCTTGCCAGTTTGAACTTGCTACTTCAACATGCCTGAATCTATAGTATCATCAATTGCATCAGTAGAAATTGCCTTTGAGGAGGATCGATTGGAAGCCTACAGTGTCAAGGAGTTAAAATCGATTTGCAAGAACCTGAAAGTCCAGGTCAGAGGCCTCACCAGGAAGGATGAGCTACAAAGGCGCTGAGGGCCTGGGTAGCAGCCAGAGGTGCCAGTGGGCAACCTGGTGATCTCAATGGAGAGGTGGAGGAGCCTGTTCCTAGGGTGGATGTGCTTTTGGGAGGGGGAACCCTCCAGGCCAGGCAGCAGTAGTTTGTCCCCAGAGGAGCTGGAGGACAGGCGGGAAGTAAGGAGGTTTGAATTGGAGAAACTCAGAATAGAAAGTGAGAGGGAAGAGAAAAGGATAGCCATGGAGGAAAGGAAAATGATACTAGATCATGAGAGAGTGATCAAGGAGCTGGAGCTAAAGAGTAGATCCGGTTCAGATGGTGGCAGCAATTCTTCAGCACACACAGACAGGATTGTACACATCCCCAAGAATGTAGGTAAAGAGTACAAAAAGGGTGATGACATACAAAGGTGGTTTCAAGGGTACGAGTCGTCTATTCATATGAATGGGGTCCCTGAAAGGAACTGGGGAGCGGGGTTGTGGCCTCTCTTCCCAGAGGAAGCTAGGGATACTCTGATAGCTTTGGGTAAGGGGCAGGACCTCACCTATGCTGACATGAAAGACGCTCTCCTCACTAGGTATGGGCTCACTCCTGAGAAATACAGGGATCAGTTCAGATCCAGTAAAAAGTCTGAGGCCAACACTTGGTTGGAATGTGTGGATATGTTCTGTAGGTCGCTGGATGGTTGGGTGAAGGGCAGTAATGTAACAGATTTTCAGGGGCTCTACAATTTGATTGCATGGGAGCACTTGTCTAGTCTATGTTTTGCAGATCTGCGCCAGCACCTAGTGGATAGTAAGCTAACTGACCCCAGGAAGCTTGCTATGGAGGCGGACCGCTGGGTGAGTACCAGGGTCCACAAGAAAGCGTTTGGGGGAGACTCAGCCAAAGGTGGGCAGGGTCCCCAGCAGAAAGGTGGGGGGGACAAGGGTAAAGCACAGGAGTTCTCTAAAGGGCCTCAAACTAGTACCCAGGGTAAAGGTTCCCAGCCTCCCGGTGATAAGAAGAAAGGGGTCTCTACAGGGAAGCCTGTTGAGACCGGTCCCCGCAAGTGTTATGCCTGTGACCAGGTAGGTCACTTTAAGGGGGACCCCAAGTGGCCAAAGGGGACACAGCCGCCCACCGGTGGACAGTCCAAAGTGTTGGCTAGTGTAGCGCTTGGGGAGGAGGGGTGCCCACAGGAGGGTGGGGATCCCGCAGAAATGACCCTTGTCTCACTAGGGGACAGTGAGATGGTCCCAGGAAACCAGGTGCCCCCTAACACAAAGAAATATAGCACTTGGGTGACCATTAATGGGAACAGGGTAGAGGCTCTCAGAGATACTGGAGCCAGTGTGACCTCAGTCCAGTGTCACCTGGTCTCTGAGAAGCAGGTAGTCCCAGGGGCATTCCACCAAGTAGTTGCTGTAGACAACTCTGAGCGCCAGTGTATGGTGGCGCAGGTTCCCTTTGAATGGGGGGGGGTCTCAGGTACCTTGAGGGTGGTTGTGAGCCCCACCATGCCTGTAGATTGTCTGCTAGGTAACGACCTGGAGCAGTCCTTATGGAAGGATGTTGAGCTCAGGTCTCACTTGGAGATGCTTGGGTTGCCAGAGTGGGCATGCGTGTCTACTCGGTCAATGGCAGCCAGGAAGGGTGATCAAGAGGACTTGGAGCCTGGAACAGTGGCCCAAGTCCCTGCCAAGAGGAAGGGCAGGGGGCACGGGAAACCGGCCCCCGAAGTTCCCAAGGACCGGGAGGAGGCGGACCTCGAGGGGGACGCCCCGGTGCCTACAGGGGAGCAGGTAGCCGAACTGGGAGACATCTCTGAGCTGACCCATTGGCAGCAAGAAGGGGGTCCCACCAGGGAGGAGTTCTGCAGGGAGCAGAATGAGTGCCCTACTCTGGAGGGTCTGCAGCGGAAGGCTGCAGACCAGGCAGCTGGTAATCAGTCCGGGTCACATCTGATCTACTGGGAGAATGGTCTCCTATACAGTGAGCCTAAGGTTGCTGAGCCTGGGTCAGCCCGTGTGCTGGTGGTACCCCAGCGCTTCAGGACCTTCCTACTGGGTCTGGCTCATGACGTGCCTTTGGCAGGACATTTGGGGCAGGACAAGACCTTTGACAGGCTTGTCACCCACTTCTTTTGGCCCCAAATGCGAAGGCAGTCAGATGCACACTGTAGTTCTTGCCAAACTTGCCAGGCAAGTGGTAAGAGTGGGAGGAAGGTCAAAGCTCCTCTCCAACCTTTTCCTGTTGTTGGAACACCCTTTGAAAGGGTAGGGATGGATATTGTGGGGCCACTGGATCCCAAGACAGCCATGGGCAACAGGTACATCCTGGTCTTGGTGGACCATGCCACCCGGTACCCTGAGGCAATCCCTCTCTGGACAACGACGGCGCCAGTGGTGGGCCGGGCGTTAATGGGGATCTTTTCCCGTGTGGGATTCCCCAGAGAGGTGGTTTCTGACAGGGGGACCAATTTCATATCCAAGTATATGACATCCCTGTGGAAGGAGTGTGGTGTAACCTACAAGTTCACCACTCCTTACCACCCACAAGGAAACGGTCTGGTGGAGAGATTCAACCAGACCTTGAAAGGCATGATCAAGGGTCTAACAGAACCCATGAGGCGTAAGTGGGACATCCTCTTGCCATGCCTGCTCTTTGCATACAGGGAGGTGCCTCAGAAGTCTCTTGGGTACAGCCCCTTTGAGCTCCTGTATGGCCACCCTGTCAGAGGACCTCTGAGTTTGGTAAAGGAAGGCTGGGAGGCAGCTCCCAGGAAAACTCCCCAGGATGTGTTTAGTTACATGCTGGCCTTTAGAAACCAAACTGCCCGCTTCAGGAAACTCGCTCAGGCGAACCTAGAAGCAAGCCAAGAAGAAATGAAGAGGTGGTATGACCAGAAAGCCACTCTGGTCGAATTTCAACCTGGGCAAAAAGTGTGGGTCATGGCCCCAGTGGCACCTTGTGCCTTGCAGGACAAGTGGACTGGGCCATATGAGGTGGTGGAGCGCAAAAGTGACGTCACCTACCTGGTGGATTTGCAGGCTCCAAGGAACCCTTTGAGGGTCCTTCACGTGAACCGCCTCAAGCCCCACTTCGAGAGGTCCGAAGTGAGTATGCTCTTGGCGACAGATGATGGGGTGGAAGAGGAGAGTGAGCCTCTCCCTGACCTCCTGTCTACCAAGGAGCATGATGGGTCAGTGGAAGGTGTGATCCTCTCCCCTACACTGACTCAGGAGCAGCAGGGGGACTGTCACCAGTTGTTGGGACAGTTCGCCCCACTGTTCTCTCTGACCCCCGGTGTTACTCACTGGTGTACCCATGACGTGGACACTGGTGACAGCCCTCCTGTAAAGCACAACATTTACAGGTTGACTGACCGGGTCAGGGTCAGCATCAAGGAGGAGGTCTCTAAGATGTTGGCATTAGGGGTGATTGAGCCCTCCAACAGTCCTTGGGCCAGCCCAGTGGTCTTGGTCCCAAAGGCTGCTGCACTCGGTGCCACTCCAGAACTGCGGTTTTGTGTGGACTACCGTGGGCTCAATGCCGTCAGCAGGACTGACGCGCACCCCATCCCCAGAGCTGATGAGCTCATTGATCGGTTGGGAGCTGCCCGGTTCCTCAGCACGTTTGATTTAATGTCTGGGTACTGGCAGATTGCCTTAACCGATGGGGCCAAGGAGAGATCAGCATTCTCAACCCCAGAAGGTCATTACCAATTCCGGGTGATGCCCTTTGGGTTGAAGAATGCCCCTGCCACCTTTCAGAGGTTGGTCAATCAGGTGTTGGCTGGGCTGGAGGATTTCAGTGCCGCCTACCTGGATGACATTGCTGTGTTCAGTTCCAGCTGGGAAGAACATTTACAGCACCTTGAGAAAGTGTTGAGGGCTCTGCAAGGTGCAGGCCTCACGATCAAGGCCAGTAAGTGCCAGATCGGGCAGGGTTCTGTGGTGTACTTGGGACACCAGGTAGGAAGCGGCCAGGTGGCGCCCTACAACCCAAGATTGACACCATTCTGGCTTGGGAGCCCCCCAAGACCCAGACAGAGGTGAGTGCCTTCTTAGGTCTCACCGGCTACTATAGGAGATTTGTTAAGGGCTATGGCACCATCGTTGCCCCCTTAACAGAGCTGACTTCTAAGAAGCAGCCCAGGAAAGTGATCTGGACTGAGGCCTGCCAGAAAGCTTTTGATGCCCTGAAGGCAGCCATGTGCACGGCTCCCGTGCTCAAGGCACCTGACTTCTCCAAGGAATTCGTCGTGCAGACTGACGCTTCAGAGCATGGTGTGGGAGCGGTGCTCTCACAGCTGAACGAAGAGGGCCTGGATCAGCCTGTAGTCTTCCTTAGCAGGAGACTACTCCCCAGGGAACAGAGGTGGAGTGCCATAGAAAGGGAAGCTTTTGCTGTGGTCTGGGCACTGAAGAAGCTGAGACCATACCTGTTTGGGACTCACTTCCGGGTTCAGACAGACCACCGGCCCCTCAGATGGTTGATGCAAATGAGGGGTGAGAATCCAAAACTGCTGAGGTGGACCATTTCCCTACAGGGAATGGACTTTACGGTGGAACACCATCCTGGTACAGAACACGCCAACGCAGATGGTCTGTCCAGGTTCTTCCGCCTTAGTGAAGAGAACTCCAATGGGGTTGGGTAGTTCTCCATACTTTCAGCTGGAGGGGACATGTTTTAGACTTGGCATCTTTTGGCGTGCTTCCCCTGACTTTTTGCTTTCTGACCTCCTGATTTTGACTCTGTTTTTGCTGGTGTAATGATTCTGCGCACTTTCCTCACTGCTGTCCAGTGGGAAAGTGCAAGTGCTCCTGTATAAAATGTGTATGGTTTGGTATTTCCATGATTGGCCTATTTGATCTATGTGTCAGTCCCTAGTAAAGTGCACTGCGAGTGCAAGGGCCTATAGATCAAATGCTGTTGGTGGGCTGCAGCACTGGATTGTGCCACCCACGCAAACCGCCCGTAAAATGTAATTCTGGCCTGCCATTGCAGAGCCTGTGTGCAGCCTGGGGCTGCCATGTCGACTCGGCAAGTGCACACACTTGCAAGTCCCTAAAACCTTCCCTTTTCTACATGTTAGTCACCCCTAAGGTAGGCCCACGGTACCCCTGTGGGCAGGGTGCATTGTATGTGAAAGGTAGGACATGCCCTGGTGTGTGTGGCATGTCCCGATAGTGAATTACAGCCTATTTCGTTTTTCACTATTGCAAGGCTACCTGTTCCCGATAGGCCAGAATGGGCAGTTTTGATTATTACAGCTTATAATCCTAACTGACCCAGGGAACATGGTAGAAATTCGAGTTTAGTATGCCTGGACTCATAAAATACATCTTTTAGTGAAGTTGGTTTTAACATTCCGTGTTCGAAAATACCACTTTTAGAAAGTGGGTATTTTCTTGTCTAACCATCCAAGCCTGCCTCTGCTAGGTTGTGTATTCCTTGTCTGGAGTGTGAGTGACAAGGGCTGGGGGATGCCAGGAGACAGGGTGAGTAAGCACAGGGCTGAATAGCAAGATCTACATGTAGATGGGTGGGAGGAGTACACCTGGGACCTGAATAGGGCTGGGCCTTCCCGCCACAATGCTGGCTCCACCTCCTGTGGTGCGTCTGATGTCCCTGGCCTGCACCCTGAAAGGAAATACAGAGGCTTGTCAACAAAGTGCTCCAAGACTGACCAGAACTGGTTTGGGCCAGGCAAAGGCCTCTCTGCCTTCAGAGAACAAAGGAATTTGGGATATAAATATTGGGGCCCTGACCCCATGAATTTAGATCTCGCTGGAATCAAGGAACCTGCCAAGAAGAAGAGCTGGAGAGCTGCTAGGAGGAGTACTGCCCCTTTGCTGAGTTATTGCATTGTTGGGTTGGCCTGCAGTTGCTGCTTCTGCCTTGGGCAGTGAAAGGACTGGACTGAACTTTCTATTACTTGTGCTGAGAATCTCCAAGGGCCTGAAACCGAGCTGGCCTCCTGTTAAGAAGTCTCAGGGACTGCAAAGACTTCACCACTCTCTGGGTACCGCTTCTGGAACCGCTGTTTCAGTTGCCACAGAGGAAAGGGAACCGCAACCGACTCCGTCAACCGACTCCATCGCTGGCCCGGTGTCCTGTTTGCACCGCAGACCGCACCGTCCGCATCTCGCACCGCAACCCTGGTCTCACCGACGACGACGTCCGACGCCATCGCCACCGAGCCGCTGCTTGCACCGTGACCTGTGGGCACCGCAGTTCGCATCGCATCGCTTCACTGTGCCAGCCGGACCAGACCGACGCTGTCGCTGCAACTGGCTCAACAATCGGGACCGCATCGCAGTTGGGGCACCGCTCGCACGTCTGCGACGCACCGCTCCGACTCGCACCGCTGTCCGACGCCAGCTCCCGCACTCCGGCTTGGTCGCCTGCATCGCAACCTGCCAGCACCTCATCGAGCACCGTCTCACCCTGCACCGCACGCCTTGGACTCACCGACTCCGTCTGCACGATTGTCACCGAGCCGCTGCCTGCACCGCATCGAGAGGACACCGCGCCCTGCACCGCTTCCATCTTGCACCGCAACCGCGACATACGCCGACCGGCTCGCACACTCCGTGCCCGCCACAACGAGAAAAGGTACTGTGACCGAGTCTGTTCACGACTCTGCTGGCCCGTATCGACGCGGTCGGATGGAACTGTTAGATTCAGTGGTTTTCAGCATCGCGGTAGACTCGAACGGAGCTACCGACTCGTACGAACTTTGTTTTTGAACTATTCCTACAAAGAAGAAGTTATCTTGCAACGTAATCACTTTTGAAGTACTGTATTGTGGATTCTTATCGTATTTGGTCTTGTCTTGGGTATATAAAAATATTGGTTATTTTTCTAAACTGGTGTGGTGTCCGTTTGTAGTGCTTACATTATATTACTGTTGGTTAGGTGCAAATGCTTTACACACTGCCTCTACGATAAGCCTGACTGCTCGTGCCAAGCTACCAAGGGGGTGAGCAGGGGTTATTTTAGGAGTGTAACTCCCTTATCCTGACTAGAGTGGTGGTTTCTGCCTGGCTTTGGCACATGCCCTAGCCTACCAGAAATCGCATTTCTAACAATGGTGGTCCGGGCTGGTTGCAATAAGATTTTGAAATTGAAAACATTCTGCCTGCGCCAACGGGAGTCTTTCAGTCCCTGACACAAGCGAGGCCGCTGCTGAACTTCTCCCTTTAGCAGCACTAACACTGCATGGACCGCCTGGCAGTATTAAACTTCGCTGTGTTGAGCAGGCCATACGGCTGCATGCACGCGCGTACTATACTGACCAATTAGTGCCTGGGGAGGTTGGCAGGTCAGCCTACCTATGTAACAAAAGCAAAACACCATCCAATCACAGTGAACCATCAAAGCATAGCAGAACTCGCATAGGCTGCTGTGCCCCGCCTGCTTTGTGTTTCTGTAACCTAGCTAAATATCAGACTCTACAAACCATAAAAACCAGTAATACACTCAGCTTTTAAATACGCTAATTTGCGTGACAATCGTTTTACATGTGGTAATGCGGTAATGTAACTTAAAATGCGTTATTGTCACGCAAGATGTGTGACACTTGGCAGGGCTGAACTATTCCAAAGAGAGGTCCACTATGTGACTATAGAAAAAGAATGTCTGGCAATCAAATGGGCCATGGAAGCATTACATTACTATCTCCTGGGGGAGTCCTTTCATACTCCTGACAGATCATGCTCCTCTTACATGGCTTGCACAATATAAGGACACAAACCAGAAAGTGCTACATTTGTTTCTTGCCTTACAACCCTTTACTTTTCAGACTTTCTACATTCCAAGGAAGCTAACATCCCCCGCAGATTTCCTGCCTGGGTTTCCTGCTACCGAATGGCCCGATCATCCATGGCCGGTGGAAAGAAACTGTGATACGACGCGGGACACGCCATCTAGCTCCAACTTGGCCATCGCGATGACGATATGGGGATAAACAACTCCGCACCAGCCACACAGAACCAAGTGTCTTCGACTGCAGACAACATTAAAGAAGGACTGCTCCCTGTCTCCAGAGATGCGCGGAAGGAGGAAAACTCGATCGAGGAGCAGTGTTGCCAAATTGGGCTATTTCCCACACAAATGGGCGACATTTTTCCCATTTGTGCGAGAAAAAAACCAAATTGCGGGAGGCTACTTTTTGGGCGCTTATTGGCCACTTGTGCGCATTTTTACAAGCTGGGGCGGCGCCCCAGCAGTGTCTCCTTCACTTGGATCATCATTGGCAGCCAGCTGTCAATGAACACGAAGCTTGCAGCATGACTGGACCCAGTGCTTAATTTGTGCCGGTGCTTTCCGGTGCTCAGCACCGGCACCTTTTTTATCAGGGCCGGGTCTATACTGCCACTGCCAAATTACATCAACAACACGACTGCACTGCAGTCTGCACGTCACGGTCAAAGTTTATTAAATATAATTGCCTTACTGCAGTGTTGCTCACTTCACAGACAGTCTCCAGAATCCTCCGTCGGTGAAGCAGAGTGTTTCTCTGCAGGGCTGCTGACAGTGCGAGCCCGATAAATCCATATCCATGATGCAAATTAATTTGCATTCAGTGTTGCTGGTGGTGGGCGGGCCACTGATTGGGCTGTATTTGGTTCTATAGGGTAGGGGGCTGCGGCAGCGTGCCGTGCGTAAACTTTTTCATTCCAGGGACGGTGGACCACACCCCAGCACACACGCACTGGACGAGTCACCAGCACCAGTTAGCGCGACGTCGAGCGGGCACTTTGAAGCAGCAGCAGGCCTCTTAATAAGTCAGTGCCACCAGCAGTAACCGCAGTAAGTAATAAAAAACCAATGCTGCTGCTTTTACTGGCTCGAGGTGACAGTCATCTGAACCGAGGCAGAGGCCCCAGCAATCATGCCACTGGCATCGGGCGGGGCACCGTGTGCAGTGCTATGCTCCAAGGCTGCCGGAAGCGCAGGGCCTTGCCCTTAATTTAACCCCTGTCTACTCTAAAGTGTATACTTACTTTTACTTGGCTGGCAGTGCTCAAAAGAAATGAAAAAATCCTTGAAAGCCAAATGGATAAAAAAAAAGTGTGATAATCTTTCAGGAAATGTGATTTGCACGTGTGGGAAGAGCCACCAGCAGTAACCGTGGCGCCTACAGTCAGTAAATAATAAAATCCAATGCTGCTTTTACTGGCTCGAGGTGACGGTCACTTGAAGCGAGTCAGAGAGGCCCCAGCAATCATGCCACCGGCGTCAGGCGGGGCACCGTGTGTATTGATACGACACAGCGCAAAGAATCGTTCTGGTCACATACATGTGACACAAACAGTGTGCAGCCAAATCACGACTCACTTGTCCCTGATTTCCAATGTCCCCAAGTTACGCACTCTTCTATGTACAACACTCCCTGGTCGAAATGACCTTTCGAAAATAAGAATAATCCCTGCACAGCCCCCTGCAACAATGCCTTCTTCTAATTGCCACTTCACTGGTGTCCGGCAACATTGTCCCTGCCTCCATTAAATAATCTACTTCATTTCTTAAGCACCGTCTTGCTACGAATTCAATTCAAGGAGCAGAATGACCATCAGCGCTATAACTAAGGCAGACCGACTGGCACACTGACATTTTGCACGCACAAGTGTTCTCTTTTTTCAGCAGCACCCTTTTCAAGGTATCGTTTCCTACTTTATTTTATTTGAGTAGAGAGTAGTTTCATCGTCTTTGTGTAACCTCTTCCAAATCATCTCCCCTGAAGCTGTAGGATTATCTCATGGACAAATTTCTAAATCTTTCTTATTGCTCTGCACTCTTTTGATTGCACAAGCAGTTTATTCATATTTATTTTCAAACAACAATATTGCTTGCACAAAATACCGAAATGTGCAGTCTAACATGTACAATTTCAAACCTAAGTTGCGATAAACAGGTCGCAAGAAAGGCAGAGGAAATAAACCCATTGAAAACGACGCCGCGACCCGACACCAAAGGACACCTATGCACCCGGCTTCCCTGGGTGAGGTAACTCCAGCACTACGGTGCTCCTGTGGGTGTTGGCCCTAGAACTACTTACCCTGTAAGTGACTTGCTTGTAGCTACTCCCGAAGTGCCCTTAAACTCTTAATTTCCAACCACGACTTGCCCCATTGAAGTCTACGGCGATCCGCGCCTGTGTTCACTCACTGCACGCGTCCCCCGTGGGTCCTTTACTTACCTGCCTTGGGTGGTTTCGTGAGGCCCCAGCACTTCTGAAGGCCCTGGGCCTTGTCTCCCTGCAAGTCGTGGTTCTTAAGTCTCTTTTTTAGTATATGGTCTGGTACGCCCCTAGGGCCCCAGCAATATTTGTGCTTAATTTATTGTGAAACGTTGATTTGTGCATATGTTCCTGACTTCTAATCTCATAAAGAGATTAGTAGAGAGTTGTTGAGTAATAAATACATATATATTTGATATATACACCTGTGTGGTGTCTTTTCATTTGGTGATTCAAGAGATTGTGTGGTAAAACAAGCTGCTTTACATTCCTCCAAGACTTAGCCTGAAGGCTGCTCTCCACAGCTACCACTAGGATAGCTTTCTATAAAGGTTGTCTTAAACCTACCTACCATAAGAGTCGAATTGTACTGGTGCAAGGTGTCCACTTTAATTAGTGAACAGCATATACCAGGCCAACTTCTCACATTGGTGGCAGCGTGTGGGATTCCAGCTTGCTATTGTTTTACCAGAAAATCTCTATTTGAATTACTAACTGAAAACCACTATAGGTACTCAAGGTACATATAAAGTCAAGCTTAGTATCAATACGTTCTACTGAACTTAGAGCTGTGTGCCAAGGGATAGCACACCCTTTCTACAGCTCAAGCTAGTATCAGTAGGCCACAAACTAGTGTAGGTAGTACAACACTGCACAACACTAGAATGTCCTTAAAGGGTGGACCCAGTGGATCCAATCAGCCTCAGTATAAGGACATGACTTTCTCTGAGTTGAGAACCATGTGTGCTGCAAGGCGCCTGAAGCTAGGACAGAGTCCCTCCACACTACACCTGATAGATCTGCTGACAGCAGATGATCTTAGATTAGCTCTAGGAGCTAATGGATCTGAATCAGTGGGTGGGTCAGATGATGAACATCTGGATGACCAAGACTCTGTGATTGTAGGGCCAGGTCCCAAGGGGTCTGAACAGGACAGAGGAATTCTCCCTAAGAGAACTGACATAGTGGAGGACAGGCCTAGGTCCCTTTCTAGGGAATCTGAGCACTCCTATCACTCTGGCAGAGAATCTGTCTACCAGAGGAACTCCTACTTCTCAAGAAGAGAGACCTCCTCTGACAGAATGGACAAACTGCTGCAGTATGAGGAAGCAAGGTTTGCCCTCAAAACCAAGCAGTTGGCATTAGATAAGGAAGCCCTGGAGCTCCAGAGAGCTTCTAGAAAAGAGGGGTTAGAACCCCCTGGTGGCAGCAACAGTGTCCCTAGAGGCAGAGAATATATTCCAGACCATAGGAACCTGAGCAAGGTTGTTCCTCCCTACCAGAGTGGGGATGATATCCATAAATGGGTAACTGCTATGGAAAGGGCCTGTAGAGTACAACAGGTCCCCCAAAAGCAGTGGGCAGCAATCTTGTGGCTCTCCTTTTCAGATAAAGGTAGGGACAAGCTCCTCACTGTTAGAGAAGAGGATGCTGATGACTATGAAGTCCTGAAGAGTGCGCTGATAGATGGGTTTGGCTTAACCACTGAGCAGTACAGGTTGAAGTTCAGAGACACCCAGAAGGCACAGACTCAGGACTGGACTGACTTTGTAGATTGTGCAACCAAGGCTCTGGAGGGTTGGCTGGTTGGCAGTAGGGTTACTGATTTCAAGGGATTGTATAATCTAATGATGAGAGAACAGATCCTTAATAATTGCCAGAACCAGTTGTTGCATCAATACCTGGTGGACTCAGATCTGACCTCTCCCCAAGATTTGGGAAAGAAGGCAGACAAGTGGGTCAGAACCAGGTTGAGGCAGAAAACCCAGAACCAAGGGGATGACACAAAGAAGCAGGATTCTAAGGGCTCTGAGAAAGGTGGGGATAAGTCAAAAGACCAGAAGTCTTCACAAGGGCCCCGAAAATCTGCATCTGGTGGGGAGTCACAATCCAACAAGGAAAAGGCCAAAAGAAGCCCTGGTGCAAATTCTGTAAACAGAAAGGGCACTGGACTTCTGATTGTAACAAGTCCAAAGACCAAACCACCACCACTCCTGCCCCTAAGGCAAGCTGTTCCCCCTAGTTCAGCTACTGGTGGAGGTGGTACTCAGAATAAGGGTGTAGTAGGGTTGACCCTGGGTTCTGAAGTGGACTCTGGCCTAGTCAGAGTACCCACTCAGGCAATGCTGATTTGTGATGGAGACATGGACATGTCCTTCCTGGTAAGCCCCAGTAATCTGGGCAAATACAAACAGCAGCCTGTAATAAATGGCAAACAGGCTTTGGCATTTAGGGACACAGGTGCTAGTGTCACCATGGTGGCAGAGGATCTTGTGGACCCTGGACAGATCATCCTGGGCGAAATGTACCAGGTGACCAATGCAAGCAATGTCAGGACCAACCATAGCCTGGCAGTTGTGGAATTTCTCCTGGGGAGGGGTAACTGGCCTCAAGAAGGTTGTAGTCAGTGCAGACCTCCCTGTAGAATGTCTATTGGGCAATGATCTAGAAACTTCAGCCTGGTCTGAAGTAGAGTTATGGACTCATGCTAAGATGTTAGGCATCCCTGCAGAGGTATTTGCTGTGACCAGGTCACAGGCCAAAATGCATGACACTGAACCAGCTCTGGATCCTGAAACTATGGACCAGATGCTTTCCAAGAAGAGGAGCAGTAGGGTTAAGGCAGTGCCTTCCCCTCTGTTTCAGATCACTGATTCCCCTCTTAAGGAAGAGGAGCAGATCCTGAAGAAGGAACTGCCCCAGAGGAACTTGAGCCTGATCAGGTTGAGTTATTGGGGGCAGGGGGCCCTTCTAGGGAAGATCTGAGTAAGGAGCAACAGTGCTGCCCCTCTCTTGAACCCCTCAGACAGCAGGCTGCTGCTGAGGCTGCTGGGAGTGCTAGTGGGTCCCATAAAGTTTATTGGGATGAGGGACTCCTATATTCTGAGGGTAGAGATCCAGCCCCTGGAGCCACCAGGAGGTTGGTAATACCTCAGAAGTTTAGGGGTTCCTCTTGACCCTAGCACATGATATCCCTTTAGCAGGTCACTTGGGCCAAAACAAGCCCTGGGACAGGCTTGTTCCACATTTTCATTGGCCACATATGTCAGAGGACACAAAGGAGTTTTGTCGCTCCTGTGTCACATGCCAAGCCAGTGGCAAGGCAGGTGGCACCACAAAGGCCCCCCTGATACCACTATCTGTGGTGGGGGTCCCCTTTGAAAGGGTAGGGATTGACATTGTTGGTCCCCTTGACCCTCAAACTGCATCTGGGCACAGATTTATCCTGGTGGTAGTGGATCATGCCACCAGGTACCCAGAGGCAATTCCCCTGAGGACCACCACAGCCCCTGTGGTGGCAAGAGCCCTCATTGGACTTTTCTCCAGAGTGGGTTTCCCAAAGGAGGTCATCTCTGACAGAGGTACAAACTTCATGTCAGGATATTTGAAAGCAATGTGGAAGGAGTGTGGTGTAACTTATAAGTTCACCACCCCCTAATCACCCACAATGCAATGGGTTGATTGAACGTTTCAACAAATTCCTGAAGGGAATGATTAAAGGACTCCCAGAGAAGCTTAGGCGGAAATGGGACCTTCTTCTTCCCTGCCTGTTGTTTGCATACAGAGAGGTTCCACAGAAGGGGGTTGGTTACAGCCCATTTGAGCTTCTGTTTGGGCATCCTGTAAGAGGTCCATTATGTTTGGTAAAGAGGGCTGGGAGTTACCTCTCAAGCCCCCAAACAAGATGTGATGGACTATGTACTTGGTCTCCGCTCCAGGATGGCCGAATACATGAAAAGGCAACCAAAAACCTGGAGGCCGGCCAAGAATTACAAAAAGCTTGGCATGACCAAAGGCTGTGCTGACTGTGTACCAGCCAGGACAGAAAGTGTGGGTGTTGGAGCCTGTGGCCCCAGCAGCCCTCCAAGACAAATGGAGTGGCCCCCATACAATAGTTGAGCAAAAGGGAGAAGTCACCTATCTGGTGAATCTTGGAACTCCCAGGAGCCCCCTGAGGGTGCTCCATGTCAACAGATTAAAGCCATATGTTGACAGGGCTGACCTGGGCTTGCTCATGGCAACTGATGAGGACCAGGAGGAGGAGAGTGACCCTCTCCCTGACCTGCTCTCACAGAACCCTGATTATGGGTCAGTAGATGGTGTTGCTTTGGCAAGCAGCCTCACTGACCATCAGCAAACTGAGTGCAGACAAGTTCTGCAACAGTACAGACATATGTTTAGCCTGACCCCTAGTCAGACTACCTGGTGCACCCATGAGGTGGACACTGGAGACAGTTTGCCTGTCAAGAGTAAAATCTACAGGCAACCTGACCATGTCAGGGACTGTATCAGGACTGAAGTCCAGAAAATGTTGGAGTTAGGTGTGATTGAGCCTTCAGATAGCCCTTGGGCTAGCCCAGTAGTCCTAGTGCCCAAGCCTCATACCCAGGGTGGTAAGAAAGAAATGAGGTTTTGTTTAGACTACAGAGGCCTCAATGCAGTCACCAGGACTGATGCCTATGCCATACCAAGGGCAGATGAGCTGATTGATACTTTGGCCTCAGCCAAGTATCTAAGTACATTTGACCTAACAGCTGGCTACTGGCAGATCAGGTTAGCTGATGATGCAAAAGCCAAAACAGCATTTTCGACCCCTGGTGGGCACTACCACTTTGTGGTGATGCCCTTTGGATTGAAAAATGCACCTGCCACTTTTCAGAGGTTGGTGAATAAAGTTCTGGCAGGGATGGAAACTTATTGCTCAGCTTATCTAGATGATATTGCTGTCTTTAGTTCCTCCTGGCAGGATCACCTGGTCCACCTCAGAAATGTTTTGGAGGCTCTGCAGAAAGCAGGCCTCACTATCAAGGCCACTAAGTGCCAGATAGGGCAGAGTCAGGTTGTGTACCTGGGCCACCTTGTGGGTGGAGGCCAGGTTCAGCCTTTGCAGAGTAAAATCCAAACCATAATGGAATGGGTTGCTCCTACCACCCAGACACAGGTGAGAGCCTTCTTAGGCCTGACTGGGTACTATAGGAGGTTTGTGAAGGAATATGGATCTATAGTGACCCCCTTGAATGATCTGACCTCAAAGAAAATGCCAAAAAAGGTTCAGTGGACAGCTAGCTGTCAGAAGGCATTTGAAGACCTAAAGTAGGCCATGTGCACTGCCCCCATCTTACAGAGTCCAGACTACACCAAAAAGTTCATTGTCCAAACAGATGCTTCTGAGCTGGGTGTGGGAGCTGTACTGTCTCAACTGAATGATGAAGGTCAAGACCAGCCAGTAGCTTTTATTAGCAGAAGGCTGACCCCTAGAGAGAAACGTTGGTCAGCTATAGAGAGGGAGGCCTTTGCTGTGGTGTGGGCCCTGAAGAAGCTGAGGCCATACTTGTTTGGCACTCACTTCATAGTTCAGACTGACCACAAGCCCCTCCTATGGCTTAAACAGATGAAAGGTGAAAACCCAAAACTTTTGAGGTGGTCCATTTCCCTACAGGGGATGGACTATACAGTGGAACATAGGCCTGGGACCCAACATGCCAATGCAGATGGACTCTCAAGGTATTTCCACTTAGAGCACGAAGACTCAACTGGTCAAGGTTAGTTTAGTGTCCCTGCATTTGGGGGGGGGTTGTGTAGGAGAGTAGGATCTGCCTCTTATGTTGCCCCCACTTTCTTTCTGATGTTTACACTGGTTTCTGGCTATAGTCAGGCTTGGACCCTGCCAATCAGGGCCCCAGCCTCTCTGTTCTCTCTAAACGACTTGGAGTGCACTCTAGGTGCACTAGTGATTGAATACTGTGGTACCTTATGAGTCCCTAGTATATGGTACCTTAGGTGCCAAGGGCATAGGTACTTCACAGGCCTACCAGGGGCTGAAGCATGTATTATGCCACCCCAGGGAAGCAGACTAAATCTGACACCACAGGTCTGCTACTGCAGCCTGGGTAAGGTGGTGCATGCACCCCTTACTGTGATATAGGCTACCTATATCACTACATAGATACACACATATAACCCTATAAGTCACTCCTATGGCAGGCCTTATTAATCCTGAAGGCAGAGTGCTTGGTTCCTATGTGAGAGGGTGCCCCTGCATGAGCCGAGCCCCTCTGAAGCATTTGGAGACCCTTCTCTGATGCTGTTTGTAGTGCAGCCTGACCATATACTCTTAAGCGCATTATAACCTCGCGTTAAATGCTAACTTTGGGATGGCTGCACGGAAACATGTCGTGTTTGGTGTGAAACATCTTGGAATACTACCCCCCCGCCAGTTCTGGCAGCGGGGGTGCAGGGGTAGCATTCCACCCTTCTAGAGAGATAGACATGTACCTACTGTGGAAACGCGGTAGAATCCTGAAGAGCCCTGGCATCACAAAATGGATGCCACCAGTCACAGACACTGGGCTGCCCTCCTGCTGATGACCGAAACTCTCAGTGGAGGAAGCCCAACAATAGGTATCTGTCACAGGAGGGTGTGACCACCTTCCAGACAGGGTTTAGTGTTATGGGGCTGGGTGGGTGCACTCCTAGAGTGCTTTGAAGTCCTGCACTGGGGGAGCAGAAGGCTCCTCTGTGCATATGCCAGTTCAAACCGGCTCAGGGGCTACCTGCCCCTGCTCTGGCATGAAACTGGACAAAGGGAAGTGGGTGTAGCCACCCACTCCCCTGACCCTCTCATAGGTGGGGTCATAGAGCTAGTCCCTCCCTTCCTTTTAGTATAAGAGGGGGAACCTGTGCATTGCAAACTAGATACCCCTGGACGATGCTCTAAAGAAGAATCCTGGACCTTCGACGTTCCACTACCTCTGGAAGACTGAAGAATCTCCCTTGGAGTCAAGGAGTGACTCCCCTGCTTGGCAGGCACCAAAAACTGAAATGACGGTCGCAAACTACACCGCTCCCGCCAGAGCCCGAGGTCCCTGCAGCCCAAGACAAGGATTTCCTGACTTCTCAAAGGCCATCGTGAGTCCCCAGCGAAGCTGAGGCCAGTGGACCCCACGAGTGACGAGGAACCGCAGTCCCTGGGTATTGTGCACTATTGTCAGGTGCAGCCCCTTCACGATGATCTACGAACCTGTGCTTTGGACCACGTACGGTCCCAGCCTCTAGTAGGAATCCCTCCAAAGATCAGAGGCCTACCCCATCCCGAGTGACCATGGGCCCCTGTTGAATGAATCCTCCCGAGGCGTCTTTGCGATCCCTTGCCAGCCAGCTTGTGGGTCCCCAGAAGACTTTTCTAAAGAACCAAAGGGCTCCCCTAGTTGCTCCAAGCCTGCCCTGACTTACCCTCACTGGGTGAGTTCCCCAGACCTTGCTGGTCTGCACCATTGACTTTTTACGCTTTCCACAAGACTTGCTGCTACTAAGGCTTGTTGGCTCCAATCGGGTTGCCGACACTGCAGTCAGCTGCAGACTTTATGGCACACGCCGAATCCAGTTCCTGGTTGTCGTCGACACCTCTTGGACCTCGTGGCCGAAGAGTCAAGACACCCATGAACGACCTGAATCTGCCGATGACGGTGGGCATTAATCTTCCTTGCCCCGGGTCACTGCCCAGTGACTTTGAACACTGTCCCCTCTGCTTTCAGGTCTTCCTTCTTCCGAATCCAGGCTTGGATTCCACCGGACACTTCTTCGGACTTCACAAGCAGCAAGTCTTCATTGGCTCCCATTGAAAACGATGCCGCGACCCGACACCAAAGGACACCTATGCACCCGGCTTCCCTGGGTGAGGTAACTCCAGCACTACGGTGCTCCTGTGGGTGTTGGCCCTAGAACTACTTACCCTGTAAGTGACTTGCTTGTAGCTACTCCCGAAGTGCCCTTAAACTCTTAATTTCCAACCGCAACTTGCCCCATTGAAGTCTACGGCGATCCGCGCCTGTGTTCACTCACTGCACGCGTCCCCCGTGGGTCCTTTACTTACCTGCCTCTGGTGGTTTCGTGAGGCCCCAGCACTTCTGAAGACCCTGGGCCTTGTCTCCCTGCAAGTCGTGGTTCTTAAGTCTCTTTTTTAGTATATGGTCTGGTACGCCCCTAGGGCCCCAGCCATATTTGTGCTTAATTTATTGTGAAACGTTGATTTGTGCATATGTTCCTGACTTCTAATCTCATAAAGAGATTAGTAGAGAGTTGTTTAGTAATAAATACATATATATTTGATATATACACCTGTGTGGTGTCTTTTCATTTGGTGATTCAAGAGATTGTGTGGTAAAACAAGCTGCTTTACATTCCTCCAAGACTTAGCCTGAAGGCTGCTCTCCACAGCTCCCACTAGGATAGCTTTCTATAAAGGTTGTCTTAAACCTACCTACCATAAGAGTCGAATTGTACTGGTGCAAGGTGTCCACTTTAATTAGTGAACAGCATATACCAGGCCAACTTCTCACAGAGAGATAGTGGTTTGGAGGCCTGCCTGGAGAGGGTTGAGGAGGGCAGGTGATGTCCACCTGGGGAAGAGTACAGAAGGGCGTGTGGGGTCGGTCCGTGTCAGTCTAGTACAGGAGACTGGAGACCAGAAGGGAGGGGGGAGCAACCCTGTAGGAGAGAGCAGGAAAGAGAGGCGAGTCTATGTTTAGAAAGCAGAAGAGATGAGCAAGTGTGCAGGCCTGCCGGAGGAGGGGGTCAGAAGGGCGTGTAGGATGGGGAGGTGTCAGGCATAGCGAAAAGACCCGAAGGAAAGTAGGGGACAGCCAGTCGAGAACTTGATATGGGGGAGGGGGGACATGCTCAGGGCTGAGAGGGGAGGAGGCCTCAGGAGAGATCAGAAGAGATGGGGACTGGCAGCAGAAGAGGGTGAGTGTGCAGGCCTTGGAGACATCACAATGGGTTGGGGGTTAGAGCTTGTCTAGATAGAGGCTGAGCGCAAGAGGGGAAAGTGCGCAGGTGTGTGAAGATAGCAGGAGGGAGGTGTAAGGGCGTTTGCAGGTCTGGTGGAGGGAACAGAGGGGTATGGGGAGGTAAGGGCCCACTGTGGAGGAAGTGGGTGGAGCCAGGGGGAAGTGGGTGTGGCCTCCAACAAATATTTGAGCACCTGGACTTCATATTTTACAAATTAAGCACTGACTGGACCTGATTGGCCAGTGTGTGTAAGTGCAACCGCACTGCACGCACCACCTGAGGACAGTATATGTGTTACTAGCTTTTGGCTCCCAGGGCTGTCAATCTGGTAGCGCGCGAAAGCGCTACCAATGACGGCCCTGCAAACTGTATTCTCCAGAGCCCGCCCGCTGCAGTGAACCGTCCTGACATTTAGCGCGCACCACGCACGTTCTGGTGTGCATGCCTGCAGTGACTAACGGGAACAGAACCTATTCCCAGTTTCGGGCCATGAATTAGTGACTTGTTTAACTTTCACTCTGAGTGAGTGAGTCGATTGGACCTAGGGCACCCGGGCAGGTCGTGTGAGAGTGATCTTTGGGAGATTGAAGCAACATGTACGTTTTTTCCATTGTTTGTACACTGTTTTTGATGGTGCCACTTCAGAAATGAACTAGATGCACGTCACTGGGGGGTGAGGTTAAAAGGACACAGTACCGAATAGAAGTGCTTCCTCTGTTATGTGTAGAGGGAGTGTATAGCAGGCTCTGTCCTTGCCCTTGTACATGGGGACAAACCGGCACAGTAACAGGGGCAGTGTTTTAAATGGGCCTACACTTCTAAATATTTTTCTCTTCAGTACTGGAACTTTTCCTTCGCAGTTTTGTAGCAGTACACCTGTTTTTAAAATCACTACAAAGGTCCTTGTATATTGAGCAGTTTTCGGGCAACAAATAAAGTGTCAAGTTAACTCTGGTGATTAATGTACCTGCTGGAGAGAGATGGGAGTTTTGTCTTGTGGCAATTTTCACTTGTGTAAGGTACCCCAGAGTGTTAATATCATAGTTGCCTAGTATTCAGATTGCTAATGTGTGACATTTTCATTTTTGCATTGACTTATGAGTGACATTCCACAGCAAAATATGACATGTCGAAAACCATTTTATACTATGTTAAAATAATGAGTTGCATATTCATTATGCTTTAAGTCTTATAGGCTGGGACCTTATGGCACTATAAATACAGAAGTCGTTAACCACCACTCCTTACCCCTCTGCCAACCAGGAATCTATTCCTTTACTGTCTGGTTACACTCGTAGACATCTGCAGTGACTGAATTAATCAATAAGGTTTCGTAATGCAAACAAATGCATTTCTTACTGACTAACTTGGATTTAACTTACATTTTAAACAGGCAGTGCGCCTTTATTTTATATGCTGTTACCTGCAGGTGAAGACAATCAAAACTGACTGAATAAACATATTTTGACCTTTCAGCTATGTCTTTAACTTCCTGCCCCTCCCAACCCTCTTCCGTCCTGGTACTGCCCCACAGCAGCTCTCAAGTGTGTAGAGTGATCAGGTGCGTTGGACTCAACTGTGTTATCCTGAAGGTGCTGCCAGGCGAAGCCTGCAGAGCGCGTGGTCAAACCCAGTGTGGTGGACCGGGCTGCAGACATTGCTGAGGTTACCTACAGGCCCAAGGTCTATCAGACAAGGCTACTCTTTGACCTTCTTAGTCACGGTCCCTTGCTGTCACACTAGGTGGTCCTAAGTGCTGGTTAGCAGTGCCACCTTTAAACTGTGCCCGCCACCGCCCACTGGACGGTCTACAGGGACCACTCTGTGATCTAAGGCCAGGTGCAGGTGAGGGCTAAGTTGCTTGCTTTTTTCGGCTGAACTGTCCATGGGGCAGAATCTGGACTGTGCACAGCAGAAACATCTTCCTACGCTGTGCCAGCTGCCTGCCAGCAGCACGACCATAGAGAGCCTACTGTGAGAGTCACACAATGCCGTTTGTGTGGCGAGCATGGTGACAGGCAAACAAATCAAAATTCAGCCACTGGCTGGGATAATCATTGCAGGCTTTCTGGCGATGGTACAGAAGAGCTAGATCCTGGCTGTTGTTTATGTTCTGCAGTAACACCAGATGACCAGGTGGAGGGCCGGGGCTGGTGCAAATTTATTTTAGCTGCTGGGCGGAAGTCATGTGTGTTTTTAGAGATGTTTTGACACTAAAGGTCACAACGCTGCTCCCTAACAACCAGAGCAGAGTCAGTTATAGGCTCCTAATTGTGGGGCTGGACAACCAGTAGCAAAGCAGGTGCTGGCAGTGGCTGCTTTTGTTATAATATAAAGCGCCATGTTGTCTCCCTGGAGCTATAGTATGCGTGACTAACTCATTTTAGTGCGGTGATGCAGACATCAGTACAAAAAAAGCTTTAGTCCAACCCCTGATGAGTGGTTCCTGGCAGGACTGTAATATGCCTGCTGCACAGCTCAGTGGGTTACTGCTTGCTGTTACTGTGCAGATCATAAGTAACATTAGTAATCTAGCACAGTGAGCTATGAACTGCCATCTAAGAGTTGCATCGTACAGGTTAGAAAGTTATGTTTTTTCCCAGTCTTTCTATCCTGATGTTGCTAAGAAAGGTTTGCTTTGGTAGAAATAAATTCTATTAAAGTCGACCCTAACCATTGTGTTATGTTCTGAATCCTGAGTTTGTCCTTCTCCAGACCAAGCACTCTTAAAAAGTGCCTACCAGTATGGGTGGCATGTAAATTTGACACCTTTTGTTCTCCTTTGCCTTATGTAACATTTTCTATATACTGATTCACAAACGTATGATTCATTGTCTCTGTATGTATGTGTGACGGATTTTGAAAATGTGGAAAGTTTTGCTTTAGGACCAGTGATTAATCGGGTCATTTTTAAATGTGGACTGTAACATCTGCATTTGTAAAGCAAGCATTCATGCCTTTGGGCATTCTGGCTGTTAGATAACATGTTTGTTGCTGATGAGGTATGTTTCACACAAGATTCCCTATTAGGTACACTATGTTATACCGCCTTTAATTCTGATCTGCTTTTGAGGCACCATGTTTGTTGAAGAGACCAAGTGTGGTAGGACAGCACATGCAAAGAAGGTGGGACTATGACAAAGGGTAGGGTGTTGAAAATGCACTGGAGAAAGTTTAATATCATACATTTCGAATGAATGCATGATGATGTATAAAGTGCAATAATGTATGAGATGCCATACATACTAGATGGTACCTCTGCTGTGAACTCATGTAGAGGCGGGCACCATATGCCGCACACACACACACACACATTCACACACACCTCCCCAACGAGGTGCCTTTCTGTTTCCATCTTCTTTGTCTCAGGGCAGTAATAGTTACGGGTGTCTCAGCCTTGCCAATTGCATTAACCCATACATACTAGATGGTACCTCTACCTTGACACTCTTATGTAGAGACATGCACCCTATGCCGTATATACGCACATCACTCTCCAATGCTGCTCCCATTCTTCTTTCTCCAAGGGCAGCAGCAAGCAGGAGTGTCTCAGAGCTTAGCCAGCAGCATTCTTCCATACACACTAAATGGTACCCTTGCTTTGAGAGATCTCATGTAGAACATGCACCATCAGTAGTATGCACACACAGTACTCCCTAGAGCTGGCCCCATTCTGTTTGCCCTATCTTTCTCCCAGTACAGTAGCAGGCAGGGGTGTCTCAGAGATTAGCCAGTAGTATTCTTCCATATATTCTAAATGATGGGGATCTCATGTAAAACATGCACCATAAGCAGTATGCAGCTCTATACTCCCCAGAGCCGCCCCCACTCTGTTTTCATTTAAACAGAACAAAGAGAACCCTATATGCCCACGAGAACCAGGGTAATTGTATTATATTCCAACAATAGTCCTGTGGGACTAATTTATATATTGTACTTCAATCTTATTTAAAAACAGATATGTGTGTATACTTAATTCTATTAGTCAGAAGAAAGGTACAGGACACCTTCTTATTTGAATAGAAGAACATTTTCTTGTCTAGGAACAATATAGCTCATAAATCCCAAAATTGAAAATACTCTTAGGTAATGAAAGATGTAATGAAGATAAACTGTAAACATCTACGTCATTGATGCAGTGCTTTGTACTGTAAACATGAACTACGTGGCATGGATTACCTTAGGGTTTTATTTTATGGCCATTATTGAGAAAGGTGTATATATAAGTTCACACTTTGAGCATTATTGAGAAATTGATCCTTGCTTTTGCCTTGAAATTTAAGGACCTGAATATAGAGCCCATTAATGATCCATTGCAATGTCAGTTCTAGGAGCTTCTCTGCTTAAAGCCATGAGTGGCTGATAGGTTTAAAGGAGTTGCACAGCCTAATGAGATTTTACTAATCAATGATGACATGAGAGACCGACTGTGCGAATAATGAAGGCCAATGAATCTGAATGGGACAAGTGGAGTGATGACAGTGTCATCCAACTTGAGGGAGCATTAGTGTTGAGATGTTCGCTAAGGGTATTACCTAAGGTTTTGGAAAAGAAGTCTTTTTCCTGTCCACTCCAGTTGATTTCATTTGGACCCCACACAAACCCATCTGCTTATTGCCAAGACAGGGGCCTTTAGTCAAGCCTTTGCTAAAGCATGAAGGCAATGACGTAGGTTCTGTTTAACTTTTAGTGTCAGAGTAGATGGACATGGTGAAGGACTTTGAAGTGGAGGGCAGGCAGTAATCAGAGTAAGTGACTCTCCTATTTGGCTTTTGTACATTTTAACTGGAGGGAATGGGCCTCTAATCGCAGCTTGCCAAACAAGTTGTGCTGAAATTTCTTTCATGCCAAGGTGGTTACTTTATATGTGCATCATTGTGTGGTGTTAATCCTGTGAGATCCATGAAATGCATTAAATGTCCTGTTTGAGAAGCTACATGACATAGAGTTTCAACTTTTCAGCATTTGGACTTCACTAAAATGGGTTACAATCTGCTCTTGTAAAGTTTGTTCATCAATGCCAGGTTCAGGTTCGGATTTGTGGTGAACAAAGCAACAGGTCCGAAAGGGAACGATCTTCAAAATCAGTCGTTACTAATTGAGTTGGAACATGATTGCAGAAGTGCATAGGTGCCCATTGAACCGCCTCCCACTATAAGCATATTGAATAGAAATTAGGATTATGCGTAAAATGTTTCCTGAAGGCTGATTTTGCATGAATTGAGGGTGGCAACTTTGGGCTGGTTTTTGGGCTGAAACTGGTCTGCGTTGGGCTGAATTTGGGCTTAAACTTGGACAGCATTGGGCTTGGGACGGGTATCAAAATCTGGCAACACTGTCGAGGAGGCAGACACGTATGGAACAGGAGACTAGGTGACGCAGGACGAGAAGGCAAGCAGCTTCGGCGGAGACCGGGTGACACAGGACAAGGCGACAAGCAGCTTCGGCGGAGACCTGGTGACACAGGATGAGGTGGCTGACGGTGCGGCTGGAGAAGAAGAAAACGAACACTCTGTGAGCACTGCGCTTGGTTGCAGTGGGCCCCAAGGAGGTGAGAACACTGCGACCCCTGAAACCACGACCAGGCAAGTCCAGCTGGGGAGCATAACTATTTTTAGGAGGTGGTGGGGGGCTCAAAAGGGTCACAAATGACTAACATGTGACTTTCACGGGGCAAGAAGTCACCCAGAAAGCCACTTGCATTTTTGTTATTGTTTTGTGTGTGGCACCCTGTGAAGGGCACAAAAGAACTAAGCACTCATGCATGTCAAGCGATAGCACAGTGACTTAAGCTGTGTTTTATGTGATTATTTCGAGGGGCACCATACAACCTCTGGAGGGTGCGTAACAGAGGAGCACCTCATTCCTTTCATCAAGAAGAGGAGAAAGAGAAGAAAAGGGATACGGAGAAGCAGAGAAAGAGAGAAAAACATTATTACCTTTTTTTTGTTTTGATTCTTTTCTGGATAGTTGTCTGTGGATTATTTTTCTCAATAAACACCCATTAATATTGACTACCAATAAGTGTATCCTCTTGGCTAAGTGGGCCCTAATCCCTATAGTTTTCTGTCCCACACATGCTAAAGGCCCAGCCGTCAATACCTTAATTAATGGTTTGTAGTTGAGCTACATGGGTGTGAGGGAGTATTGTGTTATGGTTTGGTGAGACATTTAGAGAAGTTTGTATTAGCTTCATGCATATTGACTCCCATAGAGACACTTGGGTACTGATGCTCTGTTTTTCCCTGGGATTCCCAGCCTGGCAAAACATAATTACTTAGCATTTTGGGTTGGGCCAGATATATGCCTAGAGCAGAATGTGGGAAAGGAGGATAGCACCACACAACATAATCGCGAGTTTTCACGGTCTATGTGAACTACCAGGTCGCACTGTGCAGTGCTTATTTCCATTAGTAAAATGAGATTTCCACCTTTGCCAGCCTCATTAAGTGTTGATGTGGATGGTTTGCCCCTCTGGCAGAACCCGGTTCCTATATAAATGATGAGGGTTTGTGATATTAGGTAATTTCCACCTAAGAGCAGTAAGAGAATCATGAACTGCACAGTAACTGGGTATTGGTTCTGCCACATAGGAAGGGTAGTTTTAGTAATATTAATAAAGTAATGTTGTGCTATCCTACCTGCAGAACGCTGTCACTCCATTACTCTTTTTAATTTTTTTTGAGATATTTGTTGAACAAAAATGAACCTCTGTGTAGGAGCACATCCGATGACCACCTCCTTACATGCTGAAACAGGAGAACGGAGCCCCAAAATGTGTGGGGCCTGGAGGAAAGAGCCCCAGTTGCTCTCCTCTTCTAGTGCCTTGCTGCCAAAAGGTAACTCCACCCCTATAAAGGAGAGCAATACAGTGCAGTCAATGCCAGCTCCATCCATCCTAAAGCTCTGGGCTACAGACCAATGCAAGTAAGACACAGATTTTCCAAAGGGACAAAGGTAAATGAACAAATTTCATTTACAATCACCATATTCTACTCAGTTATTTTCAATTACATATCGGACATTAATCTTGTGAAACAGAAAGTGGGGCTCCCAAAATCAAAAATTATGTTTTTACGAGAATTTTATATAGAATGTTAAAAACTGCAAGTTAAAGAAATTTTGTAGGGTTGAGAACTTTTGTAAGAGCCCCAGCTGGTCCAGGCGTACTCATGGAGGGAGTGTGGGTTAGAGATTCCCAATTAAACAAATCATCCCAAAGTAGTCAATTAATCAAAGTTCAGCCAGTGTTCCTTCTTATAAACTCTCACACATAACACAATACAATATATAATATTCAGAAGGCACTTTGGATGTTACACTGATATCATACTATTAATTTTAGTACACCACAGGTTAACACATTTTATCTCATCACATATATTGATTGCAATGATTTGAATTATGCAATAAACTTCTTACTTACTAGTTTTGGGCCATGGTGCAGTTCGGGGAACAGGCACTGTTGTTTCTGTGGGACAAAGTTCAGTAAAATGCGCAAAATGGATTATAATTCTGTGTGGGGGGAATTCTTGAGGGAAATTGTCTCTCATGTGCCCCTCCTCCCTTGATCTGGTTGATCCCCCATTCTCTGGAGCCAGGTGGGTTGCTAGATGGGTTCAAGCTTGTTGAGGTAAGATTTCCCGAACCGTCTCGAGCCCAGGTTGCACAGTACCTTATCCTTCCATAGGTGTAGCTTGCATTTCACTAGCTGGGCCTCCACGTTTCAGCCATCGTGGAGGCAATGTTGCTCGAAGTGGTGTGATCATCAATATACAATATTTGCAGACAACATTTGTGTATCGTAACAGTCAGTTTCTGACAGCAGTTTAGAGCAGTTTCTGCCTTTTCCTTATTTCTCCCAGATTGGTCCAACTATAGCGTTTGCCTTCATGTGCCAGCAAGAAGACAAGGTGTAGTTGCGAGTCTCTTTTTAAGTGAAACCCAGAACAAGGGCATAAAAGAAAGAGAGGCTAGCCCACTTAACTACCTGTTAACATGCAGAGATTTAAAGACACTAAATTGATGGACGGAATGCGGAACAAATCAAACATTCACCCCAAGTCAAGAGATCTGGGTTAAATACATCGTTCTTTTGCTCACCATGCCACCTCAGTTTGGACCCAGCCATATGCAAATCAGTCTTGACACTGCTTCTCATGGGAACAGTCCAGCCCGAACTGCCAAGCCAGGTCCTCCCCGGACCAGAAATAAGCCTCCTGGAACCCGTTTTGGGGTATCACCCCTCCTCAGCCAGGCAGCTTGAATCCAGTGGCACAGTGAGCCAGATCAATGTCTGGGCATACCCGGAGCACTAAGGGCGAGAAAGCAAAAGACACAAAATTGATTGATGGAATGTGGAACAAATCAAACATTCACCCCCAGTCAAGAGATCTGGGTTAAACCCATTGTTCTTTTGCTCAACAAGTTTAGACCCAGCCATGTGCAAATCAGTCTTGACCTTGCTCCTTATGGGAACAGTCCAGCCCAAACTGTGATCTTGCTATGTGCACCCTATGTGGCTAAGGGTATGCCCAGACGTATTTATTTATTTATTTGTAGTAGCTCAACTAATACCCTGAGACATAGGTCCCTTGCTGGCTGCGCCACTAGTTTAAAGCTAGCCTGGATGATTTGGGATGATGTCCCGAAACTGGTTCCAGGATCTTTGTTTCCGGTCCAGGGAGGACCTGGCCTAACAGTTCAGGCTGGATGGTTCCCATGGGGAGCAGGGTCAAGACTAATTTGCATATGGCTGGGTCCAAACTGGGGTGATGTGGCGAACAAAATAACGATGGATTAAAATCCAGATCTGTGACTGGGGAGTGAGTGTTTGAAACGTTTTAACACTCCATCCATCATTTATTTTTGTGATGTTCCTATGTGCACCCTAAGTGGCTAAGGGTATACCCAAATGTGAGTCCCTTGCTCGCTGCACCACTGGATTCAAGATAGCCTGGCTGATGAGGGGTGAGGGGTGATACCCTGAAAACGGTCCCAGGATCCTTGTCCCGGGAGGACCTGGCCTGGCAGCTCGGGCTGGACTGTTCCCATGGGGAGCAAGGTTAAGACTGATTTGCATATGGCTGGGTCCAAACTGGGGTGACATGGCAAGCAAAATAATGATGGATTAAATCCAGATCTGAGCCTGGGGATGAGTGTTTGAAAAGTTTCAACACTCCGTCCATCATTTTATTTTGTGATGCTGCAACATGCAGAGAATAGCACTTCCAGTGAACAGTAAGGCAGAAAATGGCATTGGAATTTCTCCGAGCTTCTGTCTGCTATCTTTCACATTGATGTCTAAGTATCCATTTGCCCACCCCCATCTTACATACCATTGAAGTCAGGGAAAACAAAATGAATTTTTGTGGCCACTGCATGTGTTATACACACTTCATGTACAATTTCTATACATAAAAGTCACATGTACATACGTAACAACCATATCCCACATAGATGGAACAAATGACCCTTTACAGCAGGAATGGCAGACCAGTTTGAAAATGCAGCTTGTATGTGACTCCCCCTTGTAAAAGACAGGTGAAAAGGTCAGTCCTGCCACTAAAATCCATTGTTGCCACCACAGTCAGTCATCGGCCGGCGAGCTGACAGTATTCACGTTCAGTAAAGGAGCATGAAAATGGTGTGACCTTTCAGACCACAGAGCCTCACTCTGTGTATCATATTCTATGCCACTGGATGCTCTCAGAACACACACATGATTGTATGTGCCGAGGCAAGAGTAAAAAAACTACACAACTAGCTATGAGGAATTTGGGAAGGGGTGCATGCCCCCCGGAGCTTTTCAGGGGACCTTTACCATCCCAACATAGGGCGTGGGGCCATTTTTAATTTAACACAATAAATATATTCAGCAAAAAACACAGCAAGCAACTAAAACATTTCAAGGGAGTTTGTGGATTAGAGTGGCACATTAAAATAATTGACCAAAAGCAATGTTATTTCTTAAATGTTTCTTACAATGAATCACACAATCCCATGAAATTGAAAAATGATTGATAGCAAATCAGCCAAAATGTTAAATGGACTTTAAAGGGGGATCAAAGAAATGTTGACAAAAATGTATGTGTATTCTTTTTATTTTGCCACATTGTCATTCCTAGTTGGCAAATGGTTCAATGTCATGAGGGACACCTGCAGCCAATCCTTGCTTTTTAGCCAAAAGCACCTTTGAATCAATTATAAAAGTGAATGTGGTAAAATAGCTGCATCCCAATGTTTCTCATTGTTGGACTTGGCCTTTTTGCAGGGTCATCCCTAAACTTTTTGCCTTTCTCCTAGCCTTTTTTCTGACATGGTGTTGGTGGTTTTAGGACTCTGGGCACTTTAGCACTGCTGTTCAGTGTAAAGTGCGTGTGCTCTCTGTGATAAACATGGTAAGATTGGTCTTACACCTGTTTGGCCTATTTAATTTACCTGTGAGTCCCTTGTAAAGTGGTATCTCATATACCCAGGGCTGGTAGATTAAATGCTACTGGTGGGCTTGCAGCGCTGACTGCGCCACCCACCAAAGTAGCCTTTCAAACCTAACTCAGGCCTCTGCCATTGCAGGGCCTGTGCGCGCAGTGTTATTGCCGCTGTGACGTGGCACCTAAAGTGTGTGCCATGTCCGTGACCCCCCTTTTACTACATGTCAGTCACCCCTAAGGTAGGCCCTAGCTAGCCCTATGGGCAGGGTGCATTGCAGGTAAAAGATAGGACATGTACCTTAAGTGTGTGACATGTCCTGGTAGTGACAAACAGCCATTTTGGTTTCTCACTACTGTGGGGCTGCCCTCCCATAGGAATGCATTGGGGATTCCCTGATAAGTGTTTCAGTGGTAATTCCTGATATGAGAGGCGCAGTGTGGTCAAGTTTGGTATATTTGGAATAGTGATAATAAATGCTGCGCAATGGTGTGCGCAGATTTATTATAACTATTTTAGAAATGCCACTTTTAGAAGTTGGCATTTCTGTGTGCTATGTGTCTGCCTGTCTGATGTGAATTGCATGTCTGGCTTTTGAGCGACAGGGGCTGGGAGGTGTGTGTGGCTCCAGGAGGGGCAGGGTGAGTCAGCGCTAGGCTGAATGGGACATCTACATTTTGAGTAGTGGGAGGGGAAGTCCCTGGTCCCCGAATACGATTGTGCCTGCCCTAGTGAATGCTGGCTCCGCTCTCCTGTGGTGTGTCTGATGACGGGCCCCCACCTAACAAAGGGGAAGAGGAGCTTGCAAAACAAAGTACTCCAAATCCCCCCTGAACCAGTTGCATCTGGTTCCCCCATGCCCTGCACTACAGACAAAGAGATTTGGCAGTATAAGTATAGGGGCTGTGACCCCATGAAAAGGGCCAGTTCTTGTGCTGTTCCTGACTGGGGGGGCGTGCTGCTGCTGGGGCCCAGGAGGAACTGCCATGGGGGCTTACCTCCCTGCTGGAGGGCCCTGTGTGCTGGCCTCCCTGGGCCCAGCTCTGCCACTGGACCCTGGAGGGCATCCTGCGCCCTGTGAGCGCTTTTATTTTTAATTATCTGGAAAGGGGAGTGCTGTGCCTTAATTTCCCCTTGAGAGAGGAGCGCTGGAGTGTCGCAGCACTGGGCTGCACATTGCTGCTGAGGGAATCCCCAGCATAGGGATTCCCCCATGATGCCTATGAGGCGGGAGCCCACCCCGCGTTTTGCGCTGTCTGGCGGGAGCCCACCCCGCCTTATGCTGGTGCCTTCGTGGGTATAGCGGGAGCCCACCCCGCTTATTTTATATTCAGATTGAGCGGGTGCCCACCCCGCGGTTTTGCCAGAGAGAGCGGGTGCCCACCCCGCTTTTGTATTTATTTGAAACGGGAGCCACCCCGCATTGCCGAGAAGTCACCGCCGCAACCCGGGCCAAGAACAAAAGGACCGCCGCGATCGCCGAGTGACCAGGAAGTCAGGCGCTTGTGCCTGACTGTGGGCGGGCCGGCCGGCAGAAGGAAGGAAGTTCCGGGGTCCTGACGTTAAAGCCTCGAGGGCTCCTGCTGCCGCAGCAGAAGCAGGAGGAGAGACGCCGCGTTGAAGGAGTCCCGGCGGAGGGCTGCGTGCCCCAGAAGGAGGTGCCTGAGGCCGGCGGGAGCCCACCCCGCCTTCGTGGGAGCAGGAGGAGTGCGGCTGGAACAGGCAGCGCCTGTGCGGGATTCAAGGCGGGGCTCTCATGAGTGGAGAGAGCCCCGCGTGTTGTGGCGCCGGCCAACGGAGACGCCACGGAGTCCCCCGGACTTCCGGTGAGTGGGACTGGCCTGGGGGAGCGAAGAGAGGAGACAGAGTCCCCCGCAGAGAGCCCGGTTGTGGTGGTGAGCCTCAACAAGGCCTACCAGTGCTTAGGGGTTCTCCCTTTCTGCACAGAGTCCTCAGACCAATAGGAAGAAGTTGGCACAGAAACTGGAATAGAAAAAACTGAGTTTATTAAACGTCATGAGGTGGAACTACATTCACACAGCACCCTTCGGTAATGCATGAAGTAGCACACCGAATGGAAGGACCTTGGTCCTTTTATACCCACACAGGGGCTCAAATGAAAGCGGTACAAACACAAAATGCTGGTTTTAGGTACATATAAGGTCATACAAGAAATGCACAGTCGACAAGTGGGTGGAGCTAACAGTTTCTACTTCTAGTAGACACATCCTGACATTTATAAACTCGGAACAGCTGCATGGACAGCTGCGAGCTCAACTGAGCATGTGCAAAGCAAAAGAAACTAAATATAACTCGTCTCTAGGCAGATTTCAAGAGCAGTTAACAGGAAGGTAGGACAGAGCACATGGCAACCAAAATGGCTGCCAGAAATATAAAATGGATTCCACAAAGCGGACAATTTAGCCTCTGAATACAGGATGTCTTCGGCTAATGCTTAACTTAAGTGCTGCCAAATTACAACAGACGACCCTTTCAGCATTAGCTGAAGACATTCGTTTATCTGGGGTAATCTAAATATTCATCCCGTACATCTATTAACATTATTTCGGCCACCCCTTTATTCAACATTTGTTGGGCCTTTGTTTCAGCAACGTTCCTTTTGGCAGGTATACAAGCAGAGATGCAAATGGAGCAAAGCATTGGACCACATTGGATACATACACAGCATGTAAAAAGTATCATAATTATTACACACAGGATAGTCAGTAGCTTCCAGCCCCAAGCAGAAACAAGAGTCCAAAACCATCCAGCAAAAGTCCAAGTACCAGTCTCTGAATGAATTTCTGCAGCAATCTTATGCAGTTTTGATATTGCGTCATATACTGAAGGTGAGTGATCCGGTATGAATACGCAACAGCTGCTACCGATGATGCGACATGCACCACCTCGATCAGCCAAAATCACGTCTAACACCATCCTATTCTGGAGTGCTACAATCCTTGCAATCTGTAGTTCCTCTGTAATGTTCCCAAGTGCCATAGCTGTCTGATTGGTAACAGCTTCCACAACACGAGTTAAGCGCCTGATCTTTCTACTGTTCAATGCAGCACCCACAAAGAAAAATAAGCCCAAGTTGAAATCAACATATTGTTGTATGGTAGTGTCGGTTTGGTCAACTTCATCCATACTTATTGTCCTCTTATTTCTGTTTTTGGAAATATCATTGTACAGTTTAAAATCACGGTGATATAATGCAGGTGCCAGAAACACAGGGGGCAACAGAAAAGATACATAGCAGATTCCTGACCACCCAACAGGTAATTGATAATATCCGTTATTTCCACACACAAAATACGTATTATGCGAGGCTGTGAAAGTGCTGTTATTGGCACCTTCAATGGTCAGGATTACAGTACACTCGCTCCTCCCCACTGGAATTCTTCCAACACTACAGATACACAAATCTGCTTTAGTTTTTGTCACAGAAATCACAAAAGGTCCAATGTTCTTTATTATTCTCACATTTGTGAAAGCATATGGTGTTGAAATATTGTCCGGTTGATACTCTTCCCATTCCCATTTAGTCCCTTTGGCTTGTGGATAACCTTCTTTATTTTGATAACACACTTTATTAAGTTGAAAAATAATCCCATCTACTGAAGGCTTTCCAAATGTAAACAAAAGCGCATACCAAGCTTGACAAGAACCATTGTGAGAAAATGGAAGAGGAATAAAAGGTGTTCCTCCTTTCTTTTGATGTGCAGGTATCATCCCACACACCCAACAGTTGGTAGTATTTGTAGCATTGTGAGTATGGTGCAACATCTGGATAAAGGTATTGTCTAGATAGGATTGTCGATGCTTCTGCTCATAGTAGGGAAGAGTGAAGTAGCAGTGTTCCACTGGTACTGGTGTAGTGGCAACAAAAAGCTGTCGAACAGGAGCCACCTTCTCGATGTACCACGTAATTGCTACCATAGCTACAACAAACCCTACAGCACAAATGATTCTTTTGTTATTCATTTCAGCAACAGTAATGATTGATCTTTCTAAAAACTTGTTGAAAACAATCGTTGGAGCTCTTCTCCCTGGGCAGCCGTTGATTTCTTCACCATGGGCCAAGGCGGGTGTCACTACACTAATGCAGGGCTGATCACCCTCCCCTTGCCACATCGGCTCTCCGTTTCACTAACCCAGGGCAGTAGCTCAACCAGTCTTTTTCAAAACTGCAGATTCTTTCCTCGGTCTCAATTGATATCTGGATACTCCAGTGATCGTGTGGTCCGGGAAGTCTTCCGCAGATTCGTCATGTTGTAATTTGGCAGCATTTAAGTTAAGCATTAACTGAAGACAGCCTGTATTTAGAGGCTAAATTGTCCGCTTTGTGGAATCCATTTTGTATTTCTGGCAGCCATTTTGGCTGCCATGTGCTACCATGTGCTCGCCATGTGCTCTGTCCTACCTTCCTGTCAACTGCTCTTGAAATCTGCCTAGAGACAAGTTATATTTAGTTCCTCTTGCTTTGCACATGCTCAGTTGAGCTTGCAGCTGTTCCGAGTTTATAAATGTCAGGATGTGTCTACTAAAAGTAGAAACTGTTAGCTCCACCCACTTGTCGACTGTGCATTCTCTGTATGACCTTATATGTGCCTAAAACCAGCATTTGTGTTAGTACCGCCTTCATTTGAGCCCCTGTGTGGGTATAAAAGGACCAGGATCCTTCCATTCAGTGTGCTACTTCATGCATTACTGAAGGGTGATGTGCGAATGTTAGCTCCACCTCATGAGGTTTAATAAACTCTGTCTTTTCTATTTCCAGTTTCTGTGCCAACTTCTTCCTAAGTGTCTGAGGACTCTGTGCAGAGAAGGGAGAACCCCTAAGCACTGGTAGGCCTTGCTGAGGCTCACTACAACAAATTGGCGCTTCCAACGTGGGACTCATCAGCGACTCGGATGCCCGAAGGACTGGTCGCGACAAAGGATTGGAATCTCGCTTTTGGACGCGATCGCTGCCTGAGGAGACCAGAGTCTTGGCACCCACGGCGTTTTCCTTTCTTTCTGATCTGACCATCCGGCGGCGCCGATCCTTGACTGAGATCTCTTCTGTTGATTCGCCGTGCAGTGACCATTTGGTCGATTTGAGAACTTGGCAGTTGGAACCTGGACACCATTTGATTGGTAAGAGCCGTTTTGCGGCACTTGCTGTTGGTTTGATGCCTTTGATTGGTAAGGTAGTTTTAGTAACACTTACTGTGGCTTTGTTTGTATGATTGGCCAATTTTGGAATCTGTTTTGTAATTATATATGTATTGCAATACATATAGGCAGGTAATGAGGAGAATTTTCTCTATTTAAAATTGTTTGAACAGCGCAACGTACGAAAAGTACCTTAAGCGCTACTTTGATTATAATACTGCATATTTTGCACTATTTTTGGCATGCCTGTTTTCAGCACACTTCGTAGGATGTGTTGCTTTTGTAGTGGTACCAATTTGAGACTTGACGAAGCACAACCAGCCCCCGGAGGGACGCCTAATAGGGATATGTATATTAAGTATGGTATTTCTTCTATAATGTACTGCACGTTATGGAACAAATATACTAGTAAAGATCCTGAGTTGCGTTGGCCTATGTATGGGTCATTTGATTTGCGAAAAATTCAGTATGTGGAACAATGTATGTTTAAACGAAAGACTAGGCAAGATATGTTTGATTGTGTGCGAATGTGGGAGAAAGAAGTGCGTGAGCGAATGAAGCGTGAGCAAGCCTTGATTGACAAAGAACAGCGAAAGACCATTTATGCGAAAGCATTAGAGTTAAAAAACAAGGAGATGAGAGAAATTAAAGAGAGGGAAGATAGGGAACGCCATTTACAGGTAACTGGCCAATATGCTGTTAGGCAGCCCCTTTATCCTATCCTTAATAAACCGCAAGATGATTTCCTGTTATTAGATCGTTCTCCACCTCCGTATATTTTTCTTCTGCTCCTCATGAGTCAGATGAGGACTCTTTTTCAGACCAGGACAAAGCTCGAGAAACTCGTTCCATGTTATCTGCTGAGCGTGCATCTGACATCAGATCTACTGCGCGTAAAGCCGTTCGTAGTACTACCAGTGCTTCTGAACTTTTAGATAGTATAAAAGGATGGCAGGAAAGGGAGCAAATATATTTTACCGATACATTTGCTGCAGAGGTTATTGAACGATTTAGGAAGTATTCGGTAGAAGTGGAGCCCGATGATGTAGCAACTAACTGTAAACAATTACGTGACGGTCTTTTTGTCTTCTCCCAGGTGGCTGACACAATCAGACGCTTGGTTAAACTGCGTGTTGAAGCAGCCCGTTTGCAAGAGGAGAAAAAGGCAGCAGAAGCAGCTGCACTAGCATCTCAGCATGGCACGAACTTCTACTCCTGAAACAGATAAGAATGCTGTAATTCATGTGAAACCCATGCGGGAAGCCGCGCCTTTATATGTTCTTCCTAAAGGAACGGGTACAGAGGATGATAAGACTTCTCTTAATGCGAAAGGGTACTTTATTTATAATTGGGTTTACACTCCTTGGAATAGAGCAGATGTTATGGCCCTTAAAAATGCATTGCCTGACCCGCGAAAGAATCCAGCAGCCTTTTATGAGGAAGTTGAGGGTGCAATCAGCTCTTGTACTATGACTCTGTCTGATATTGATTTGTTTTTTGGATTAATATTACCACCTGATATGTGGAGAACTGTGCGCAAAATAGATGATAATGCGACATTTGGAGCATTGTGGAAAGATTTAGAGCGGTTAGATGAAGATAGAGAACCTGCACAGAAACCGTGTCAGTTAATTTTAAATCTTCCGGCAGCTAAATTAGTTAAGTTAAAGACGATCATTCCCCTAAAAAGATAGATTGGACAGTGCTAGCGTCTTGCAAGCAAAAGGTAGATGAATCAGTTTCTGACTTCTTCACACGCTTTGAAGAAGCAATTCACGATTTTAGTGGCCAGTCATTGACAGATGACACAGGTAGGCATCTGTTTGTCGATAAATATGTCGCAAACCTTTTGCCAGGAATAGCTAGTCGCTTAAAGGCCAGTGAGAGTTCATGGACTACATCTTCTCCGGTTTCTCTTTTAACTATGGCCCAGTATTATGAGCGGCAAGAATTAGAAGCCAAAGGTAATGAGGACAAAAAGTCTAAAGAGTTGAAAACAAAGGTTATGTTGGCTCAAGCTTATGGTCCGCCTTCTAGAGATAATGATAGAGGTGGACGTGGATCTTATGGTTCGTCCTTTCCTTCCTCTGCCCGTTCGAATTTGTCTGTTGATCAGTGTGCGTACTGCAAAAAATTTGGACATTGGCTTTCTGATTGTCCAGTGCTGCGTGCTCAGCAGAATCTACGTGGTCGGGGACAAATGAGAAATCGTTCAGGATATCAAGGGCCTAGAGGAAGCGCGAATGATCGTGCTCGGTTTGATGCTAATACACGTGGGCAGAATGGGTTTAACACTTTTGATAGAAGGAACCAATATCAAATGTCTGACTATGTGCCCTCTGATTTTCAAGATTCTGCTTATGCATAGGATTGCCTAGGATGGGGTAAGGAATCAGTTGAAGTTCCAGTAGATCAGAGGGTCCCTATGTTACAGCACATGTTTTGGGTTCTACTGATCAGTTTCTGGTTGATACAGGAGCTACTCGTAGCGCCTTGTCTAAACAATTGGTTCCAAGGGCTCCCTGTCTGGCTTAACCATTACATCGATAGGTTTCGATGGAACACCTTCCCTTAGCCCATTGTCACAACCACTTGCATTTGATATTGATAAGTTTACTGCTCCATGTCCGTTTTTGCTTTCTCCAAACACACCAGACAATATTGTGGGTCTTGATATGCTTAAATATTTTAGGGCTACGATACGGTGTTCTCCGGAAGGAGTACGGGTTATTTTGAATGACAACTACCCTATGATTGAGAGATCTTGTATTGTTAAAGAGGACATTGCACTAGCCTCACTCCCTAGTACTTTGTGGGCTACTTCGGATACTGATGTAGGGCAAATGGTTATTCCACCAGTACATATTAGTGTCAAGGAGGGCGCTTTATTGCCAAGACTGCCTCAGTATAAAATTTCTCGAGAAGGAGAAGAAGCACTCACACGTATTGTACATGATTTAATTAAGGTGGGGGTTGTGGAAGAAGTTCCTTACAATATTTGCAATAGTCCGATTCTTCCCATTTTGAAAAAAGATACTGACACTAGGATTTATAGATTTATTATCGATTTGAGAGAAGTCAACAAGATTGTAGTACCACAGTACCCTGTAGTCTCTGACATAACGACATTGCTTACCCTGGTCCCTCCAACAGCAACTACATTTTCTGTAATTGATCTGAAGAACGCTTTCTTCTCGATTCCTATTCATCCTGATAGCCGATATTTGTTCGGTTTCACTTTGAATAATAGATCATACAGATTTTGTAGAGTTCCTCAAGGCTATACTGAGAGTCCTAGTATTTACAGTCAAGCATTGAAGAGACAGCTTGATTCCTTTACCTTGCCTAAAGGAGTGGCTCTCATACAATATGTCGATGACATCTTGTTGGCAGCCGATACACCTGAGCAGTGTGAGAAATGCACTTTGTCTTTGCTTTCTTTTCTTGCTACACACCACCATAAAGTATCACAAAAGAAATTGCAATATTGTAGACCGAAGGTGACCTATTTAGGACACCTTCTGTCTAAGGAGGGCCGTGCACTGACACCAGATCGCATTCAAGCAATTTTAGACACCCCAGTACCTTCCACGCAGAAAGATGTCCGTGCATTCATTGGTCTGACTTCGTTTTGCAGGCAATGGATATTGGGTTTTTCACACATTGTTAAACCCTTGCTAGCACTTTTGACTAAAAACACATCGATCCCCTTCCATGGACAGATGAATGTCAAAATGCTTTTTGTCAGTTGAGACAAGCTCTTTGCTCTGCACCAGTGTTAGGCACACCAGATTACACGAAGGCTTTTACACTCTATGTACATGAGAAAGAAGGATGTGCATTGTCAGTTTTAGTACAGACACACAGGGACAAACAGCGTCCTTGTGCATACCTTTCTGCAGTTCTTGACCCTGTTGCTCGTGCATTGCCTGGGTGTTTCCGTTCAGTTGCAGCGACGGCTGTGTCCATACGTCAGAGTGAAGGGATAGTTTTGTCACACAAACTGTTGGTGCTAGTACCCCATGCAGTAGATGCCCTTTTGAATCAGACTAAGACTCAGCACTTAACTAGTGCTCGTTTGACAGGATACGAATTGACACTGCTATCACCTCATATTACCTTGAAAAGATGTGCGACACTGAACCCAGCCACTTTGTTGCCATATCCTGCGACTCAGTCTCAGTCAAAGGAGCCTCACGATTGTATATTCCTTACTGAGGAACAGACAAAGGGTCGCATCGATTTGCAAGATACGCCCCTCCCAGATGTAGATGGGGAACTGTGGGTTGATGGGTCCTGTTTGAAGTTACCAGATGGCACGACTTCAGCTGCTTATGCAATTACCACGCTTGAGACAGTAGTGGAAACAGCTCGCATACCTCAGAAGTCAGCTCAAGCAGCTGAACTAATAGCTTTGACACGAGCGTGTGAGCTTAGCACTGACTTGTGTGTGAACATTTACACGGATAGTCGCTATGCTTTTGGAGTGGTTCATGATTTTGGCCTACTCTGGAAGGAAAGAGGCTTTCTTACATCCCATGGGATGCAGATAATGCACGGAGAGTTAGTGCATAATCTCTTGACTGCACTTACATACCCAAAGAAAGTTGCTATTATGAAGTGTAGCGCACACAAGAAAGTGACTGACAAAATAGGACAAGGCAATGCCTTTGCAGACCGCGTAGCCCGTGAGACTGCGATGCAGCGAAGCACTACACCCATGTACGTAGTGAAATCACAAGCTGAGCGTTGGCATGATGCTAGAGAGGAAGTATTGGATATACAGAGATCTGCTTCTGTGGAAGAGCTTGAGCAATGGTCTAAAGAAGGAATATTAGATGATGAGGGTTGTTGGCGTAACAAAGACATGAATAAATGGAAATTGCCTGCGGCCTATTTACAACCTATGGTTCAAATGGCACATGGGCTGGCACATGTTGGAGCTCTAGCAATAACTAAATTGCTTACACAAGTTTGGGAGCATCCTGAAATTGCTAGCACAGCCAAAAAGGTAGTACAGTCCTGTTTGATCTGTTGGCAGTATAATCCTGGAAAAGGGACACGAACTCCTACAGGAGGGTTTGCTACACCAACTGCACCTTTTGAAGTTTTGCAGATGGATTACATCCAACTCGAACGCTGCAATAATCTGAAATATGTCCTAGTGGTGGTGTGTGCCTTTAGCAAATGGATAGAGGCATACCCTACGAAGGATAATACTGCTCTCACCACAGCAAAGGTGCTTCTAAAGGAGTTTTTCCCTAGATACGGTGTTTGTAAACTTTTGTGGAGTGACAATGGACCTCATTTTATTGGGCAAGTTGTTGAGCATGTCCTGAAAGGATTAGGGATCAAACAGAAATTCCATACAGTTTTCCACCCGCAATCAGCAGGATTGGTGGAAAAGTATAACGCTACTCTAAAAACAAAGTTGGCGAAAATACTGGCTTCCACGTCTCTAAAGTGGCCAGATGCCCTACCTTTGGCATTGTTGTCCATAAGATCGGTGCCACATTCACGATCAGGTCTTACCCCCTATGAGGTGGTGTTTGGGAGACCAATGAACATTTGGGGAATTCCTAAGCCACGCCCCATACATGATGTTCCTTGTGTTCTGATGAATGATTATTTGGCACAGTTAACTGACAGTTTGATTTCTATTCATCAACAGGTTCGAGAAGCTCTTCCTGACAGATCTACAGGTGAGGCCCACGAACTCCGTCCTGGTGACCATGTAATGGTCAAGGTCTTTGACAGATCGAACAGCTTGGAGCCAAGGTGGCGAGGACCAGAGCAGGTGCTCCTTGCGACAAGGACAGCAGTTCGAGTGACAAACAGAAAGAATTGGATCCACAGCACACACTGCAAACGCGTGTCGCCTGCCTTGGTGGAACCTGCTGTGTTGACCGACCATCGAGAGATTCTGGAGACGGAGAAAGGCCAAGCTATCTCACCTGACGAATCTGCGGAAGTCTTCCCGGACCACACGATCACTGGAGTATCCAGATATCAATTAAGACCGAGGAAAGGATCTGCAGTTTTGAAAAAGACTGGTTGAGCTACCACCCTGGGTTAGTGAAACGGAGAGCCATTGTGGCAAGGGGAGGGGATCAGCCCTGTATTAGTGTAGTGACACCCGCTTTGGCCCATGGTGAAGAAATCAGCGGCTGCCCAGGGAGAAGAGCTCCAACGACTGTTTTCAACAAGTTTTCAGAAAGATCAATCATTACAGCTGCTAAAATGAAAAAACAAATCATTTGTACTGTAGGGTTTGTTGTTGCTATGGTGGCTATGGCAGCAATTACGTGGTACATCGAGAAGGTGGCTCCTGTTCGACAGCTTTTTGTTGCCACTACAACAGTACCCGTGGACCACCACTACTTTACTCTTCCTTACCATGAGCAAAAGCATCGACAATCTTACCTGAACAATACTTTTATCCAGATGTTGCACCATACTCACAATGCTACGAATACTACCAACTGTTGGGTGTGTGGGATGATACCTGCACATCAAAAGAAAGGAGGAACACCTTTTATTCCTCTTCCATTTTCTCACAATGGTTCTTGTCAAGCTTGGTATGTGCTTTTGTTTGCATATGGAAAGCCTTCAGTAGGTGGGATTATTTTTCAACTTAATAAAGTATGTTATCAAAATAAAGAAGGTTATCCACAAGCCAAAGGGACTAAATGGGAATGGGAAGAGTATCAACCGGACAATATTTCAACACCATATGTTTTCACAAATGTGAGAATAATAAAGAACATTGGACCTTTTGTGATTTCTGTGACAAAAGCTAAAGCAGACTTGTGTATTTGTAGTGTTGGAAGAATTCCAGTGGGGAGGAGCGAGTGTACTGTAATCCTGACCATTGAAGGTGCCAATAAGAGCACTTTCACAGCCTCGCATAACACGTATTTTGTGTGTGGAAATAACGGATATTATCAATTACCTGTTGGGTGGTCAGGAATCTGCTATGCATCTTTTCTGTTGCCCCCTGTGTTTCTGGCACCTGCATTGTATCACCGTGATTTTAAACTGTACAATGACATTTCCAAAAACAGAAATAAGAGGACAATAAGTATGGATGAAGTTGACCAAACCGACACTACCCTACAACAATATGTTGATTTCAACTTGGGCTTATTTTTCTTTGTGGGTGCTGCATTAAACAGCAGGAAAATCCGACGACTGACTCGTGTTGTGGAAGCTGTTACTAATCAGACAGCTATGGCACTTGGGAACATTACAGAGGAACTACAGATTGCAAGGATTGTAGCACTCCAGAATAGGATGGTGCTAGACGTGATTTTGGCTGATCGAGGTGGTGCATGTCGCATCATCGGTAGCAGCTGTTGTGTATTCATACCAGATCACTCACCTTCAGTATATGACGCTAATATCGAAATTGCATAAGATTGCTGCAGAAATTCATCCAGAGACTGGAACTTGGACTTTTGCTGGATGGTTTTGGACTCTTGTTTCTGCTTGGGGCTGGAAGCTACTGACTATCCTGTGTGTAATAATTATAATATTTTTTACATGCTGTGTATGTATCCAATGTGGTCCAATGCTTTGCTCCATTTGCATTTCTGCTTGTATACCTGCCAGAGGGAACATTGCTGAAACAAAGGCCCAACAAATGTTGAATAAAGAGGTGGCCGAAATAATGTTAATAGATGTACGGGATGAATATCTAGATTACCCCAGATAAACGAATGTCTTCAGCCAATGCTGAAAGGGTCGTCTGTTGTAATTTGGCAGCATTTAAGTTAAGCATTAACTGAAGACAGCCTGTATTTAGAGGCTAAATTGTCCGCTTTGTGGAATCCATTTTGTATTTCTGGCAGCCATTTTGGCTGCCATGTGCTACCATGTGCTCGCCATGTGCTCTGTCCTACCTTCCTGTCAACTGCTCTTGAAATCTGCCTAGAGACAAGTTATATTTAGTTCCTCTTGCTTTGCACATGCTCAGTTGAGCTTGCAGCTGTTCCGAGTTTATAAATGTCAGGATGTGTCTACTAAAAGTAGAAACTGTTAGCTCCACCCACTTGTCGACTGTGCATTCTCTGTATGACCTTATATGTGCCTAAAACCAGCATTTGTGTTAGTACCGCCTTCATTTGAGCCCCTGTGTGGGTATAAAAGGACCAGGATCCTTCCATTCAGTGTGCTACTTCATGCATTACTGAAGGGTGATGTGCGAATGTTAGCTCCACCTCATGAGGTTTAATAAACTCTGTCTTTTCTATTTCCAGTTTCTGTGCCAACTTCTTCCTAAGTGTCTGAGGACTCTGTGCAGAGAAGGGAGAACCCCTAAGCACTGGTAGGCCTTGCTGAGGCTCACTACAACAGTCAGGTGAGATAGCTTGGCCTTTCTCCGTCTCCAGAATCTCTCGATGGTCGGTCAACACAGCAGGTTCCACCAAGGCAGGCGACACGCGTTTGCAGTGTGTGCTGTGGATCCAATTCTTTCTGTTTGTCACTAGAACTGCTGTCCTTGTCGCAAGGAGCACCTGCTCTGGTCCTCGCCACCTCGGCTCCAAGCTGTTTGATCTGTCGAAGACCTTGACCATTACGTGATCACCAGGACGGAGTTCGTGGGCCTCACCTGTAGATCTGTCAGGAAGAGCTTCTCGAACCTGTTGATGAATAGAAACCAAACTGTCGGTTAACTGTGCCAAATTAATCATTCATCAGAACACAAGGAACATCATGTATGGGGCGTGGCTTAGGAATTCCCCAAATGTTCATCGGTCTCCCAAACACCACCTCATAGGGGGTAAGACCTGATCGTGAATGTGGCACCGATCTTATGGACAACAATGCCAATGGTAGTGCATCTGGCCACTTTAGAGACGTGGAAGCCAGTATTTTCGCCAATTTTGATTTTAAAGTAGCGTTATACCTTTCCACCAATCCTGCTGATTGCGGGTGGAAAACTGTATGGAATTTCTGTTTGATCCCTAATCCTTTCAGTACATGCTCAACAACTTGCCCAATAAAATGAGGTCCATTGTCACTCCACAAAAGTTTGCAAACACCGTATCTAGGGAAAAACTCCTTTAGAAGCACCTTTGCTGTGGTGAGAGCAGTGAATCACTGACAAAATATCGAAGGTCAAAACATCGACCTACAAAAATATCGCAACAAAAATATCGATGTCAAGAATATCGACATCCTATCTACAACATGGTAAGTACAAAAATATCGAAAAAAAATATCGATGTCAAAAATATCGTTATCAAAAATATCGTTTTTTTTTGTTAAAAATAATATGTAAAATAAACTAAATAATACTTATAATTAAAATAAACATAGTTAAAAATATTTGATAATATTTGAAATTAATAAGTAACATATATAATTAAATAAAACATTAATTAAACATATACATATAATATATAATATATATACTTACTTAATAATAAGTTTGAATAATTATTTTAATAAATTATAAATTATTAAAAAATATTATTAATTACAAATACATCTATACACATAAAACAATAACATAAATAAAAATTAAATAATTATGTATAACAAATTAAAAAAATTAAATTAACTTTTAATATTTTTAAAATTAATTATATACTATATTAACTAAAATAATACAAAAAATATTAAATAGCGTAGGGAATAAAACTACTATTACAACTCCCAAAAAAACAACACTAAAAAAATGTTGGATAGCGTAGGGGTAAAAATTACTATTCCCACTCCAGAGAGTGCAACAGTAGGGAAAGTGTTGGATAGCGTAGGGGTAAAAATTACTATTCCCACTCCAGGGAGTGCAACAGTAGGGAAAGTGTTGGATAGCGTAGGGGTAAAAATTACTATTCCCACTCCAGAGAGTGCAACAGTAGGGAAAGTGTTGGATAGCGTAGGGGTAGAAATTACTATTCCCACTCCAGGGAGTGCAACAGTAAGGAAAGTGTTGGATAGCGTAGGGGTAAAAATTACTATTCCCACTCCAGAGAGTGCAACAGTAGGGAAAGTGTTGGATAGCGTAGAAGTGACAAATAACATACTTATAAATAAATTAATTTTTTTAAATAATTAATGAATTATTAAATAACTCTAAACTATTTACCAATACCAATAAATATTTATTAAAAACATAATTACCAATAGAAAATTTATTAACAATAAATTAATAATAAATACCAATAAATAATAATTAATCAATATTAATTAAATTGATCAATAAATAATATTTAATAACAATTAATTACCAATTAATAATTAATTAACAATTATCAATTAATTAACAATAATATAATTATCAATACCAATTAATTAAAATAAATTATAAATTAATTGCATTTAAATTACATGATGATTAATTAATCAATTACTGAAAATTAATCACCAATTAATTAAAATTAATTACCAATTATTAATTAATTAACAATTATATAATTATCAATAACAATTAATTAAAATAAATTATAACTTAATTACATGATAATGAATTAATCAATTAATAAAAATTAATAACCAATTAATAAAAATTAATTACCAATTATTAATTAATTAACAATAATATATTTATCAATACCAATTAATTAAAATAAATTATAACTTAATTACAATTAAATTACTTCCCACCCTATTCCCCTATAAACCCACAACCCGCTACAGAACTTAAACGCAAAAAATAATTAAAATTAATTTATAATTCCTAAAAATGAATAATTAATTTAGTATAATTAAATTACTTCCCACCCTATTCCCCTATAAACCCACAACCCCCTACAGTACAAAAAAAAAAAAATGACTTAAAAAAATAAATGTATTAACATATAAAAATTGTATACATATATTTTTAAATAATTAAAACACTTAACAAAAACACATATAACACATACATATTAAAAACATAACAAAATACATAACAATAATACAAATATCAATATTAGTAACATCAATATTAGTAACATCGATATATTTGATTTCGATATTACTAACTTCGATATTATTAACATCGATATTAAGTAATTCGATATTACTTACCTTAGGGTCGATATTCTGTCCCATCGATATTCTGTCCCTTCGATATTTTAACTTCGATATAATTGTATATCGATATTTAATTTTCGATATTTTGACTGCCCACCGAGAGCAGTATTATCCTTTGTAGGGTATGCCTCTATCCACCTACTGAAGGCACATACCACCACTAGGACATATTTCAGATTATTGCAGCGTTCGAGTTGGATGTAATCCATCTGCAAAACTTCAAAAGGTGCGGTTGGTGTAGCAAACCCTCCTGTAGGAGTTCGTGTCCCTTTTCCAGGATTATACTGCCAACAGATCAAACAGGACTGTACTACTCTTTTGGCTGTGCTAGCAATTTCAGGATGCTCCCAAACTTGTGTAAGCAATTTAGTTATTGCTAGAGCTCCAACATGTGCCAGCCCATGTGCCATTTGAACCATAGGTTGTAAATAGGCTGCAGGCAATTTCCACTTATTCATTTCTTTGTTACGCCAACAACCCTCATCATCTAACATTCCTTCTTTAGACCATTGCTCAAACTCTTCCACAGAAACAGATCTCTGTATATCCAATACTTCCTCTCTAGCATCATGCCAACGCTCAGCTTGTGATTTCACTACGTACATGGATGTAGTGCTTCGCTGCATCGCAGTTTCACGGGCTACGCGGTCTGCAAAGGCATTGCCTTGTCCTATTTTGTCAGTCACTTTCTTGTGTGCGCTACACTTCATAATAGCAACTCTCTTTGGGTATGTAAGTGCAGTCAAGAGATTATGCACTAACTCTCCGTGCATTATCTGCATCCCATGGGATGTAAGAAAGCCTCTTTCCTTCCAGAGTAGGCCGAAATCATGAACCACTCCAAAAGCATAGCGGCTATCCGTGTAAATGTTCACACACAAGTCAGTGCTAAGCTCACACGCTCGTGTCAAAGCTATTAGTTCAGCTGCTTGAGCTGACTTCTGAGGTATGCGAGCTGTTTCCACTACTGTCTCAAGCGTGGTAATTGCATAAGCAGCTGAAGTCGTGCCATCTGGTAACTTCAGACAGGACCCATCAACCCACAGTTCCCCATCTACATCTGGAAGGGGCGTATCTTGCAAATTGATGCGACCCTTTGTCTGCTCCTCAGTAAGGAATATGCAATCGTGAGGCTCCTTTGACTGAGACTGAGTCGCAGGATATGGCAACAAATTGGCTGGGTTCAGTGTCGCACATCTCTTCAAGGTAATATGAGGTGCTAACAGTGTCAATTTGTATCCTGTCAAACGAGCACTAGTTAAGTGCTGAGTCTTAGTCTGATTCAAAAGGGCATCTACTGCATGGGGTACTAGCACCAACAGTTTATGTGACAAAACTATCCCTTCACTCTGACGTATGGACACAGCCGTCGCTGCAACTGAACGGAAGCACCCAGGTAATGCACGAGCAACAGGATCAAGAACTGCAGAAAGGTATGCACAAGGACGCTGTTTGTCCCCGTGTGTCTGTACTAAAACTGACAATGCACATCCTTCTTTCTCATGTACATAGAGTGTAAAAGCCTTCGTGTAATCTGGTGTGCCTAACACTGGTGCAGAGCAAAGAGCTTGTCTCAACTGACAAAAAGCATTTTGACATTCATCCGTCCATGGAAGGGGGATCGGAGTGTTTTTAGTCAAAAGTGCTAGCAAGGGTTTAACAATGTGTGAAAAACCCAATATCCATTGCCTGCAAAACGAAGTCAGACCAATGAATGCACGGACATCTTTCTGCGTGGAAGGTACTGGGGTGTCTAAAATTGCTTGAATGCGATCTGGTGTTAGTGCACGGCCCTCCTTAGACAGAAGGTGTCCTAAATAGGTCACCTTCGGTCTACAATATTGCAATTTCTTCCGTGATACTTTGGGGTCGATTCCGAATCGGGCCGGAAATTTCTCCGACCGAGCCGGACCCGGAGAGATTTCCGACCGAATCGGACCCGTGCAGTCCGACCGAACGAGTACGATGCGTCCGTATGTTATCGGACTCGAGTCGGTCGGACTCCCATTGATGTCAATGGGAGCCGGTCGTACAACGCGTACGCGGGCTCCCATTGACTCAATGGGTGCGAGTCGGACAAGGGCGCCCCCTACAGCGGGTACGCGGCGAAGCGATTCGCGCCATACACGCACAGGTAGAGGGGACCCATGGGTCCCCCTGTGTGCGACTCGCGCGGCTACGCGTACAGGGGGTCCGACACGGACCCCCAAAGTACGGCTCCGACAGCTCTTTCGAGCCGGAGTGCGCGGCTCGGTCGGACTGCTCGCGGCACGCATCGTACTTACCCGGCCGGGAAGCGTCTCCATTGCGCGGTGCGAGTCGAGTCCGAGCGAGTCGGTCGGAGCGGTTCGAGCCGGGAGCGAGTCGGTCGGAGCGGTCGGGGCGCCCGGACGAGTCGGTCGGCGATTTCGCATCGTACTCGCTCGGCCGGACCCGCGTACGGTTCGGTCGGGAAACAGGGCTCCGAATCGGATCCGGTAAAGCCGAATCCGATTCGGAGCACTACCGGCCGAGATTGGAATCGGCCCCTTTATGGTGGTGTGTAGCAAGAAAAGAAAGCAAGGACAAAGTGCATTTCTCACACTGCTCAGGTGTATCAGCTGCCAACAAGATGTCATCGACATATTGTATGAGAGCCACTCCTTTAGGCAAGGTAAAGGAATCAAGCTGTCTCTTCAATGCTTGACTGTAAATACTAGGACTCTCAGTATAGCCTTGAGGAACTCTACAAAATCTGTATGATCTATTATTCAAAGTGAAACCGAACAAATATCGGCTATCAGGATGAATAGGAATCGAGAAGAAAGCATTCTTCAGATCAATTACAGAAAATGTAGTTGCTGTTGGAGGGACCAGGGTAAGCAATGTCGTTATGTCAGATACTACAGGGTACTGTGGTACTACAATCTTGTTAACTTCTCTCAAATCGATGATAAATCTATAGATCCTAGTGTCAGTATCTTTTTTCAAAATGGGAAGAATCGGACTATTGCAAACATTGTAAGGAACTTCTTCCACAACCCCCAACTTAATTAAATCATGTACAATACGTGTGAGTGCTTCTTCTCCTTCTCGAGAAATTTTATACTGAGGCAGTCTTGGCAATAAAGCGCCCTCCTTAACACTAATATGTACTGGTGGAATAACCATTTGTCCTACATCAGTGTCCGAAGTAGCCCACAAAGTACTAGGGAGTGAGGCTAGTGCAATGTCCTCTTTAATAATACAAGATCTCTCAATTACAGGGTAGTTGTCATTCAAAATAACCCGTACTCCTTCCGGAGAACACCGTATCGTAGCCCTGAAATATTTAAGCATATCAAGACCCACAATATTATCTGGTGTGTTTGGAGAAAGCAAAAACGGACATGGAGCAGTAAACTTATCAACATCGAATGCAAGTGGTTGTGACAATGGGCTAAGGGAAGGTGTTCCATTGAAACCTATCGATGTAATGGTTAAGCCAGACAGGGGAGCCCTTGGAACCAACTGTTTAGACAAGGCGCTACGAGTAGCTCCTGTATCAACCAGAAACTGATCAGTAGAGCCCAAAACATGTGCTGTAACATAGGGACCCCTCTGATCTACTGGAACTTCAACTGATTCCTTACCCCATCCTAGGCAATCCTATGCATAAGCAGAATCTTGAAAATCAGAGGGCACATAGTCAGACATTTGATATTGGTTCCTTCTATCAAAAGTGTTAAACCCATCCTGCCCACGTGTATTATCATCAAACCGAGCACGATCATTCGCGCTTCCTCTAGGCCCTGGATATCCTGAACGATTTCTCATTTGTCCCCGACCACGTAGATTCTGCTGAGCACGCAGTACTGGACAATCAGAAAGCCAATGTCCAAATTTTTTGCAGTACGCACACTGATCAACAGACAAATTCGAACGAGTATAGGAAGGAAAGGACGAACCATAAGATCCACGTCCACCTCTATCATGACCTCTAGAAGGCGGACCATAAGCTTGAGCCAACATAACCTTTGTTTTCAACTCTTTAGACTTTTTGTCCTCATTACCTTTAGTTTCTAATTCTTGTCGCTCATAATACTGAGCCATAGTTAAAAGAGAAACCGAAGAAGAGGTAGTCCATGAACTCTCACTGGCCTTTCAGCGACTAGCTATCCCTGGCAAAAGGTTTGCGACATATTTATCAACAAACAGATGCCTACCCGTGTCATCTATCAATGACTGGCCACTAAAATCGTGGAATGCCTCTTCAAAGCGTGTGAAAAAGTCAGAAACTGATTCATCTACCTTTTGCTTGCAAGACGCTAACACTGTCCAATCTATCTTTTTAGGGGGAATGATCGTCTTTAACTTAACTAATATAGCTGCCGGAAGATTTAAAATTAACTGACACGGTTTCTGTGCAGGTTCTCTATCTTCATCTAACCGCTCTAAATCTTTCCACAATGCTCCAAATGTCGCATTATCATCAATTTTACGCACAGTTCTCCACATATCAGGCGGTAATATTAATCCAAAAAACAAATCAATATCAGACAAAGTCATAGTACAAGAGCTAATTGCACCCTCAACTTCCTCATAAAAGGCTGCTGGATTCTTTCGCGGGTCAGGCAATGCATTTTTAAGGGCCATAACATCTGCTCTATTCCAAGGAGTGTAAACCCAATTATAAATAAAGTACCCTTTCGCATTAGTAGAAGTCTTATCATCCTCTGTACCCATTCCTTTAGGAGGAACATATAAAGGCGCGGCTTCCGCATGGGTTTCACATGAATTACAACATTCTTATCTGTTTCAGGAGTAGGAGTTCATGCCATGCTGATCTGAGATGCTAGTGCAGCTGCTTCTGCTGCCTTTTTCTCCTCTCGCAAACGGGCTGCTTCAACACGCAGTTTAACCAAGCGTCTGATCGTGTCAGCCACCTGGGAGAAGACAAAAAGACCGTCACGTAATTGTTTACAATCAGCTGCTACATCATCAGGCTCCATTTCTACCGAATGCTTCCTAAATCGTTCAATAACCTCTGCAGCAAATGTATCGGTAAAATATATTTGCTCCCTTTCCTGCCATCCTTTTATACTATCTAAAAGTTCTGAAGCAGTGGTAGTACTACGAACGGCTTTACGCGCAGCAGATCTAATGTCAGATGCACGCCCAGCAGGTAACATTGAGCGAGTTTCTCGAGCTTTGTCCTGGTCTGAAAAAGAGTCCTCATCTGACTCATGAGGAGCGGAAGAAAAAATATACGGAGGTGGAGAACGATCTAATAACAAGAAATCATCTTGCGGTTTATTAAGGATAGGATAAAGGGGCTGCCTAACAGCGTATTGGCCAGTTACCTGTAAATGGCGTTCCCTATCTTCCCTCCCTTTAATTTCTTACATCTCCTTGTTTTTTAACTCTAATGTTTTCGCATAAATGGTCTTTCGCTGTTCTTTGTCAATCAAGGCTTGCTCACGCTTCATTCGCTCACACACTTCTTTCTCCCACATTCGCACACAATCAAACATATCTTGCCTAGTCTTTCGTTTAAACATACATTGTTCCACATACTGAATCTTTCGCAAATCAAATGACCCATACATCGGCCAACGCAACTCAGGATCTTTACTAGTATATTTGTTCCATAACGTGCAGTACATTATAGAAGAAATACCATACTTAATATACATATCCCTATTAGGCGTCCCCTCCGGGGGGCTGGTTGTGCTTCGTCAAGTCTCAAATTGGTACCACTACAAAAGCAACACATCCTACGAAGTGTGCTGAAAACAGGCATGCCAAAAAATAGTGCAAAATATGCAGTATTATAATCAAAGTAGCGCTTAAGGTACTCTTCGTACGTTGCGCTGTTCAAACAATTTTAAATAGAGAAAATTCTCCTCATTACCTGCCTATATGTATTGCAATACATATATAATTACAAAACAGATTCCAAAATTGGCCAATCATACAAACAAAGCCGCAGTAAGTGTTACTAAACTACCTTACCAATCAAAGGCATCAAACCAACAGCAAGTGCCGCAAAACGGCTCTTACCAATCAAATGGTGTCCAGGTTCCAACTGCCAAGGTCTCAAATCGACCAAATGGTCACTGCACAGCGAATCAACAGAAGAGATCTCAGTCGAGGACCGGCGCCGCCGGGATGGTCAGATCAGAAAGAAAGGAAAACGCCGTGGGTGCCAAGACTCGGGTCTCCTCAGGCAGCGATCGCGTCCAGAAGCAAGATTCCAATCCTTCGTCTCGACCAATCCTTCGGGCATCCGAGTCGCCGATGAGCCCCACGTTGGAAGCGCCAATTTGTGGTGGTGAGCCTCAACAAGGCCTACCAGTGCTTAGGGGTTCTCCCTTTCTGCACAGAGTCCTCAGACCAATAGGAAGAAGTTGGCACAGAAACTGGAATAGAAAAAACAGAGTTTATTAAACCTCATGAGGTGGAACTACATTCACACAGCACCCTTCGGTAATGCATGAAGTAGCACACCGAATGGAAGGACCTTGGTCCTTTTATACCCACACAGGGGCTCAAATGAAGGCGGTACAAACACAAAATGCTGGTTTTAGGTACATATAAGGTCATACAAGAAATGCACAGTCAACAAGTGGGTGGAGCTAACAGTTTCTACTTCTAGTAGACACATCCTGACATTTATAAACTCGGAACAGCTGCATGGACAGCTGCGAGCTCAACTGAGCATGTGCAAAGCAAAAGAAACTAAATATAACTCATCTCTAGGCAGATTTCAAGAGCAGTTAACAGGAAGGTAGGACAGAGCACATGGCGAGCACATGGCGAGCACATGGCAACCAAAATGGCTGCCAGAAATATAAAATGGATTCCACAAAGCGGACAATTTAGCCTCTGAATACAGGATGTCTTCGGCTAATGCTTAACTTAAGTGCTGCCAAATTACAACACAGTGAGTGGGGCTCAGTTGTATACTGGTTGGGGGGTGTCGGGCACATTGCCAGTGCCTGCCCCCCTGTGGTAGTGCTTAGGGCACCGTGAGTGCCGCGCTGATTTCCCAGCTGCTCCGCCTGGCAGTGGGCAGCTGCAACGATGGGGGCATTCAGTCTAGGAGGCCCAGTAGTGCCAGTGGCCAGTTACGCCACCACTGCCCCGCCGGACAGTGGGCAGCTGCAATGGTGGGCATATGATTAGAGAGTCCCACAGTGGGGCTTATATGGCACAGTGAGTGCCAGTGCCTACAAGTTGTGTTCACAGCTGCCCAGCAATTAGTGGGCAGCTGCTACGTTTAGGCTGGTGCAACTGTGCACGGTGGATGGCTGCATTGGCAGCCCACGCCCTGACTTTGCTGGACATAGGGCATTGGAGCCCTTGAGGAGGCCAGTTGGCCTGGGGGTCAGTTTTATGTGGTAGGGGGCAGAGCTCTAATATGGCGCATAATGTATTGATGCCTAATGTGATGCCTACAATGATTTATGCATAAGGTGTATGTATACTGTGATTTATGCACCGTGATTATTGCATAATGTGTTTATGCCCAGCTTTCAGGCCTACTATGTTTGCCTAACAGGTTCAGGCAAGATGCAATGTTACCAGTCATGACTGGTTGTTTTACTGGAATGGGATGTGACGTATGTCCAGTGTTTAGGCATAACGTGTTTAGGCCTAATGTGATGTTGCATAATGTAGCTATGGTGATGCCTATGACATAATGCGTTTATGTTTAGGCTGTTTATGCATAATGTGTTTATGCTGGTGAGGCCTAATTGCGTTATGTGTTTATGCTACTGAGGTTTGGGCCTAATGTGATTTATTGCCTAATGTCATGTTATGATGTTTGGGGGAGTACCTATTTGCGTAAGGTGTTTATGCTTATGAGGTTATTGCATAATGTGTTTATGCTGGTGAGGCCCATTGCGTAATGTGCTTATGCTGATGAGGTTTGGGTCTAATGTGGGTTTATGTCTAATGCTAATAGAATAATGCTTAGGTCATTATGGTACCAGTAGTTACTGGTTGTGTTTTTATTTGCATTTACTTTCCTGTTCTGATGGTTCTGACCATGTCCCGATTGGCCTGGTCCTGTATATAATCCCCCTGTGAATATTGCCCGTGCCACTTGGCACAGTGTAAATGTGTGATTCTGTTTCTAATGTGTTTATGACAATACAAAGGCTATTTTTTATATAACCTTGTGTGGAGTTTCTTTTGTGGTGTGCATAGTTTGTTGCTGCTGTGTGTGTGTGTTGCGCAAACGCTTTACACATTGCCTCTGAGATAAGCCTGACTGCTCGTGCCAAGCTACCAGGGGGTGAGCAGGGGTTATCTTCGGTGTGTAACTCCCTTGCCCTGACTAGAGTGGTGGTTTCTGCTTGGCTTTGGCGCAAGCCCTAGCCAACCAGAAATACCATTTCTAACATTGGTTGTCAGCGGTGAGGATAGGACTTGCGTTTGCACAGTACCACAGCGACAACTGGTTGCACTACAAACTCTGCATTTAGATAATCACATGTTTGGGGATTATTTTTACTGATTTTGTTTTCTCCTCAAGAGTGTCATTTTTAAATGGTGTTTTCTGCGCTTTTATTTTGGTGGCAGAAGAGAGAAAATGACAGGGCGGGGACGCCAGTAGGTGGGGAGGATCCCATAGGTATGGAGTCCCTTGCTGGGTCCAGTGCCGGGGGCAGTGCCCCATCCCTTTCCCTGTCCCCAGAGGTGTGGGTGGATAGGAGGGAAGGAAGGGAGTGTTGAGGAGAAAAAGTTAGCTCTGGAGGGTAGTTTATCCCCTGAGTTTAGTTTGAGTAGTCTGGAATCACCAGTAAGGGTGGGATCCAGTGGTGGCAGCAATATGGAGTCCAGTGCAGGAAGTCCCATTCCCAGTTCCCAGAGTATGGTACCTGGTTCCCAGCTAGAGGGGTACCGGTTGAGATTCAGGGGCAGTAAGGAACTGTCTCACCAATCTTGGGGGGGGGGGTTTGTGGATGAATGTTGTGTTGCACTGGAAGATTGGGTGATGGTTAGCACGGCAAATGATTTTGAGGGACTGTTCAATCTGTGTGTCAGAGAACACGTGTTCAGTAATTGTTTTCCGGGGTTGCGCCAACACCTGTTGGAGTGTGAGTTCTCTGATCTCAGGGAGCTTGCACGGGAGCCAGAGCTCTGGCTGTGTGCTAGAGGGTCTGAAGAGGCATTGGGGAGTGATTCCAAAAGTAGTGGCTTGGGTATCTTCCGGTCCTGTGTGGTGGAAGAGGTTCAGTGTAGCCCAGCTAGGTCCCAGTGTAGTGGGAGGGGTGTAGGGGCTCACGTCCTGTCTCAGTGGAGAAGGAGTGAGTGTGGGACTGTGTGTCCCAAGGTGCCCGAAACCCAGTCTCAGGGCCTGGAGGGTTCCCTAAGGGAGCACCAGGTCGGGGGCCTAGGCTGTACTTATAGGCCATTTGAGGAGGATCTCCTAGTGTCAGGAGAACGTGGAGTGTCTGTAATCAGAGCACCAGCGTTTCTGGTGTCTGGCAGTGCCGCTCCAGTTGGGAGGGTGCAGAAGTCCAGAGTGAGGGGTGAGAGGGGGATGTGTTCCCCAGTGGGAGAGCCAGTGGGCCAGGGACCAGCCAGAAGGGCTAAGTCTCCTAGAAGTGACCATGGCGACACCACTTCTGTCCTGGGGGATCTTCGCGCACTGTCAGATGGACAGGGGTCGGGAGATCTGCGCCAGGCAGACTGTCACACAACACATTAGTCATGTGTTACCCTCGGGGGATACTGTGTGCATCCCCAGAAGTCCTGGCATGCCAGGCAAGTGCTCAGCCGCGGGGTTCAGCTCCAAGGTTGGGAGGCCAGGTTCAGGTTCAGCCTGACCTGGAGGGAAGGGCATCTGTAATCAGTGTCCTGACCGGTTTTGGCTTTCAGGGGCACCGCTCCAAGGTGGGAGGGTGCAGAACTCTGGAAGGGGGTGCAGAGGGAGGGAGTCCTCGGCTCTGACCCCGGTGCAACCTGAGGGTTTAGACCCTAGGTTGGGAGACTTGGAAACTTCGTGATCGAGGGGAATCCCTGCCAAAGAGAACAGCTGAATAGACTTAGGAAAAGTGCCGCCATTGCTGTGTGTCTGGGGGCTGACCTACAGTTTGCTGTTTCTGCTGAGGAAGAGGATTAAGGGACTTTGCTGTGTGCTGTGTCCCCCTGCTTGAAGAGGAACTGTGCTGTGTGCTTTGTTTTTCTGAAGACAAGAGTCTCCGAGGGTCTGAGTGAGCTGGCCTCCTGTTAGGGAGTTTCAGCTGGTTGGAGAGTTGGGTTCTGAGGGTGCCTCTCCAAGGAGGAGGGTACGGAACCCCAGAAGAAGAGGTAGGGGGAGGAGAGCCTCTCCCGTGATTTCTGGTCAGCCTGAGGGTGCGGACCCTAGGTTGGAGGATCAGTGGCAGTTTGGAACTGCACTGATGAGGGGTAGAGTGGAGAATGGTCACTATGTGCCAGGGGCTACCACCCCCCCACTCTGTGGATTGGCAAGGACCAGTGACATCTGGGTGCCCTAGGGCCTGGTCCTGGCCGTGGACAGCTAGGGTGTAGCAGTGGGGTAGCCTAGTTGGTCCTGAGAGCTTTTTGACAGAGGGAACCACGTGTGTTCAGAGTGGCGTAGAACTGGAGGGTGTCCCTGCAGCTGCGGGCCTGCATCCGTGTTCTATCGCCCAAGGCAGGGAAGCCCATCAAAGTGGTGATTGGTCTACCCTGCGTTTTGGCTGGAAGGGGGTTGTGTTGGACTTGGCCTTTTTGCAGGGTCATCCCTAAACTTTTTGCCTTTCTCCTAGCCTTTTTTCTGACATGGTGCTGGTGGTTTTAGGACTCTGGGCACTTTAGCACTGCTGTTCAGTGTAAAGTGCGTGTGCTCTCTGTGATAAACATGGTAAGATTGGTCTACACCTGTTTGGCCTATTTAATTTACCTGTGAGTCCCTTGTAAAGTGGTATGTCATATACCCAGGGCTGGTAGATTAAATGATACTGGTGGGCTTGCAGCGCTGACTGCGCCACCCACCAAAGTAGCCTTTCAAACCTAACTCAGGCCTCTGCCATTGCAGGGCCTGTGCGCGCAGTGTTACGCCGCTGTGACGTGGCACCTAAAGTGTGTGCCATGTCCGTGACCCCCCTTTTACTACATGTCAGTCACCCCTAAGGTAGGCCCTAGCTAGCCCTATGGGCAGGGTGCATTGTAGGTAAAAGATAGGACATGTACCGTAAGTGTGTGACATGTCCTGGTAGTGACAAACAGCCATTTTGGTTTCTCACTACTGTGGGGATGCCCTCCCATAGGAATGCATTGGGGATTCCCTGATAAGTGTTTCAGTGGTAATTCCTGATATGAGAGGCGCAGCGTGGTCAAGTTTGGTATATTTGGGATAGTGATAATAAATGCTGCGCAATGGTGTGCGCAGATTTATTATAACTATTTTAGAAATGCCACTTTTAGAAGTTGGCCTTTCTGTGTGCTATGTGTCTGCCTGCCTGATGTGAATTGCATGTCTGGCTTTTGAGTGACAGGGGCTGGGAGGTGTGTGTGGCTCCAGGAGGGGCAGGGTGAGTCAGCGCTAGGCTGAATGGGACATCTACATTTTGAGCAGTGGGAGGGGAAGTCCCTGGTCCCTGAATACGATTGTGCCTGCCCTAGTGAATGCTGGCTCCGCCCCCCTGCGGTGTGTCTGATGACGAGCCCCCACCTAACAAAGGGGAAGAGGAGCTTGCAAAACAAAGTACTCCAAATCCCCCCTGAACCAGTTGCATCTGGTTCCCCATGCCCTGCTCTACAGACAAAGAGATTTGGCAGTATAAGTATAGGGGCTGTGACCCCATGAAAAGGGCCAGTTCTTGTGCTGTTCCTGACTGGGGGGCTGCTGCTGCTGGGGCCCAGGAGGAACCACCATGGGGGCTTACCTCCCTGCTGGAGGGCCCTGTGTGCTGGCCTCCCTTGGCCCAGCTCTGCCCCTGGACCCTGGAGGGCATCCTGCGCCCTGTGAGTGCTTTTATTTTTAATTATCTGGAAAGGGAGCGCTGTGCCTTAATTTCCCCTTGAGAGAGGAGCGCTGGAGCGTCGCAGCACTGGGCTGCACGTTGCTGCTGAGGGAATCCCCAGCGTAGGGATTCCCCCATGATGCCGATGAGGCGGGAGCCCACCCCGCGTTTTGCGCTGTCTGGCGGGAGCCCACCCCGCCTTATGCTGGTGCCTTCGTGGGTATAGCGGGAGCCCACCTCGCTTATTTTATATTCAGATTGAGCGGGTGCCCACCCCGCGGTTTTGCCAGAGAGAGCGGGTGCCCACCCCGCTTTTGTATTTATTTGAAACGGGAGCCACCCCGCATTGCCGAGAAGTCACCGCCGCAACCCGGGCCAAGAACAAAAGGACCGCCGCGATCGCAGAGTGACCAGGAAGTCAGGCGCTGGTGCCTGACTGTGGGCGTGCAGGCCGGCAGAAGGAAGGAAGTTCCGGGGTCCCGACGTTGGAGCCTCGAGGGCTCCTGCTGCAGCGGCAGAAGCAGGAGGAGAGACGCTGCGTTGAAGGAGTCCCGGCGGAGGGCTGCGTGCCCCAGAAGGAGGTGCCTGAGGCCAGCGGGAGCCCACCCCGCCTTCGTGGGAGCAGGAGGAGTGTGGCCGGAACAGGCAGCGCCTGTGCAGGAATCAAGGCGGGGCTCTCGTCAGCGGAGAGAGCCCCGTGTGTTGTGGCGCCGGCCAACGGAGACGCCACGGAGTTCCCCGGAGTGCCGGTGAGTGGGGCTGGCCTGGGGGAGCGAAGAGAGGAGACAGAGTCCCCCACAGAGAGCCTGGTGAGTGGGGCTCAGTTGTATACTGGTTGGGGGGGTGTCGGGGCACATTGCCGGTGCCCGCCCCCCTGTGGTAGTGCTTAGGGCACCGTGAGTGCCGTGCTGATTTCCCAGCTGCCCTGCCTGGCAGTGGGCAGCTGCAACGATGGGGGCATTCAGTCTAGGAGGCCTAGTAGTGCCAGTGGCCAGTTACGCCACAGCTGCCCCGCCGGACAGTGGGAAGCTGCAACGGTGGGCATATGATTAGAGAGTCCCACAGTGGGGCTTATGTGGCACAGTGAGTGCCAGTGCCTACAAGTTGTGTTCACAGCTGCCCAGCAATTAGTGGGCAGCTGCTACGTTTAGGCTGGGGCAAGTGCGCACGGTGGATGGCTGCATTGGCAGCCCACGCCCTGACTTTGCTGGACATAGGGCATTGGAGCCCTAGAGGAGGCCAGTTGGCCTGGGGGTCAGTTTTATGTGGTAGGGCGCAGAGCTCTAATATGGCGCATAATGTATTTTTTTTGTAAACAAATTTTATTCAGTTGACGTTACAAACCAAACAATCACTGTACGGGGACAGTGAGCATACACTGATAAATGCACACTGGATGCCAACTAGCAGACAGTAACCCATCCACCCCTACATGTCGGCATTTGCCGTGCATGTCTCATTTACCTCTGTTTTGGGCAGTCCACGTAAGTAGCAAACATTGGTGGCATTATCTGTCAACTCAACCAGGATCTGCAAATAAATCATATTCCACGCCCCAGCAATAAATATTTCACATCCTTCAAGCCAAATCCGATGAGGGCCCACAGGAAACGCAATAAGAGATGAAATAACAATACCAATCCACCCAACCTCCCAGTCCCCCTCCCTCTCCCGCAACTCTTCCCCACCTACCTCCCTATCCCTCCCCCCAGGCATGCCGCTCACCCATGTAAACTCCTGTGGAGAGACAGAGTTCGTCTGTCAGGTAGTCTAACATCCCAGTACCCGCTCAGTAGGGTCAAGCTAGAGGGTGGAAGTGTACTCTCGCATGGTAATTTTATCCGCCAACCCGCTAGAAGGCTTGGGGGAAGCTTGGTTGAGGCAGAGTGTCTGGCCCCACTTATTATCCTACTCAGTCGACAGGGGGTTCATCATCATCCTCACTCGGGCGCTTTAGCTCCTCCACCAACGCCATCCACGCCTTTGCCGCCTCCAATGTCTTGTCGTTACCCGTTCTGTGGGCCATTTGGAGCCGAAAGGTACCCTCACTATCCGCCCACTTTGTAAGCTCCCGCATCCACCTCCAGACACTGGGGGGAGTGCTCGCCTTCCAATGACAGGTAATTTCTCGCTTGGCCAATACTAGTCCTAGATCGATAAATTTACTGGTGATCTTGTTCCTGGCAGTGTGAGGGAACCAGTGTAACAAACAAGTCCCCGGAGTCAGCTCGATGTCCCAGTCCGTTATGTCATTCAGTCTGGTCAGTATCTCCCTCCAAAACCCCAGTAGTGAAAGGACAGATCCAGAACATGTGTAAAAACTCGGCATTGTCTAGGTTACATCTCGGGCAAATCGCTCTGGTCCCAAAATATTAGTTAATTTTATGAGGAGTGAGGTACGCTCGGTGGAGGACAAAGAAGTGTATTAATTGGAACCTCGTGTTCCTGGTACTCTTCCATGCTCTTTCTACTATCGCTCCCCATGGTTTCTCTTCGATGGGCACACCAAGATCTATCTCCCATTTAAGGCGCAGGCTATCTAGAGGGCGTCGCAACTCCTGAGTAAGTCGCCTATAGAGGCAAGTCACTGCCTTGACTGTCCCAGCCGCGGTCACCACATATTGGCAAGGCAGGGAAATCGCTGGTTCTGTCATCCCCATCTGCCAATGCTTACGAATGGCTGTTGTTAGGGAAGCGTGCAGAAGGAAGGAAGTCCCCCCTAGGAATGTCATACCGCTCTAGCAAATCATTGAAGGGTAGCAGGGTATTATCTTCATAAAGGTCTCCTATGGCGGAGATCCCCGCCTCCCTCCAAACCCGCAACCCCTGCCAGTCCCCCCATGCGGTAATGTCTCACAGAGCAGCAATGGAATCTCGGGCGCGTACGGGGGTCCCCGTGAGGCCCTCCGGGCCGCCCGATTCCAACACCTGCGCATCGCCCACAGGTCCCCAGGGGCCTCCCTTTCACGCAGTGGGAGCCGCAACAGTACGCGGGCAAGTTGATGTAGGGTCGGGTCTGTGGTCTCAATACCCTCCTCATCACGGAGCCGCCCAGCCACCCACTTTGTGAACCATTGTATTTGGGCTGCGTGATAGTAGGCCTCTAGATCCGGCACAGCAAATCCTCCCTCTCCTCTAGGCCTCATCATGGTGGTAAGTGCTACTCTGCGCCTCCCAGTACCCCATAGAAATCCCGTGATCATGGTGTTAAGGAGAGTAAAAAAATGTCCTCGGGATCCACAGTGGCAGCGCGCCAAAGTAGTAAAGCAAGCGCGGCAGTGTAACCATTTTCAGGAGCGCCACCCGCCCCGCTACCGAGAGAGGAAGGGTCCCCCAAAAATCAAAGCCACTTCTGGTGTTCCGTATCGCCCGGCCTATGTTACCATCCAACACATCCGCAGCCACGTGATACACGCAAACCCCCAGGTAGGTCAGGCACCTACTTTCCCACTTCACGTCCAGCGCATTCGGGGGAGCATTCCTTCCGGACCGCGTTGGGAACAGGCACGTCTTGTTCCAGTTGACCTTAAGGCCCGCTACCCTTCCCAGCCTATGCAACAAGTCCCTGGCGCCCTGCAGATCGTCCGCCGAGTTGGCAAGGAACATTAACAGATCATCTGCATATAGTGCTATGAATTGAGTTCGGTTCCCCACATCCAATCCCCGGTAGTAGCGCCCCGATCGTGCGTGTACTGCCAGAGGCTCCACCGCCAGCGCAAACAACAGGGGAGACAGCGGGCAACCCTGCCTCGTGCCTCTACCCACTACACAGGCCTCTGAAATCACTCCTCCCATGCGTACCCTGGCAGTGGAGCTCTTGTATAGTATTGCCGTCCACGCCATAAATTCCTCTCCCAGCCCAAACGCTCTCAAGACCCTAAAGAGATATGGCCACTCAAGGCTATTGAAGGCTTTCTCAATATCAATCGATAAGATACATGCCTCCTCCTTGTCGTAGGTGGTCGCATCTAACAGACGAAACAGCCGCCGTATATTCATGGCTGTGTTGCGGGACGGGATAAAACCCGACTGGTCCGCTTGAATAAGCGTCGTCATATGGATCAGCAGACGATCGGCCAAAACGCAGCTCAATATTTTGTAATCTAAATTGAGCATGGCCAAGGGACGATAGGCCGTGCGGTCCCAGGCCGGTTTATCCGGCTTTAGGAGCGGTATAATTACTGCTTCCTTCGTCGAGTCCGGCAAACACCATTCCCTCTTTGACCTATTATATAGAGCCATCAGACGAGGGGAGAGGGTGTCCGAGTAGGTAGAATAAGACTCAACAGGGAGGCCATCCGTGCCAGGAGTTTTGTTCCTGGCCATGTGTTTTATGGCTTTCTTAATCTCACCTAGCTCAATGTCCCGACCCAGGGTCTTCGCTGCGTCTGCACTAATTTGAGGCAGAGCAATATCATCGAGGAATCCCGCATCCTCCGCCGCCCCCGATTCTAGCTGGCTCCGGTACAGGGAGGTGTAGTAGTCCAGGAACTGGGTGTTTATGCCCTGTTGGCCATAGTGGCTCAAACCATCAGGTCCCCGAATTTCTAAGATCACTGACCCTCTGCGCACCGGGTTGGCCAACCAAGCCAGAAGCGCCCCAGATTTGTCCCTCTCCGCTTGCGCCCGAGCCGTGTATACCCTATAATCAAAGCATCTCAACCGTTCTACCTGTATTGCCAGGGCCTCCTTGGCCTCCAGGAGATCTGCCTGTCTGTCTACTCTTTCGGGCCTATCCCTTTCCTCGCGCCGGAGCCGTTGTTCTGCTGCCAACACCTCATCCTTGAGAACCCTCCGCACTCCCATCGCCTCTCCTATACAACGACCTCTGATAACTACCTTAAAAGCGTCCCACTCCTTGTGGGGGCTGTTAGCTGTGCCAGCATTATGTAGGAAGTAGTCCTCTATGGCCGTACCTATGGTCGACCGGAACACCTGATCTTCTAACACTTCTGGGCGAAGGCGCCAGGTGGGGATCGAGGGCCTAGTTCTCACCCAGTTCAAGGACATTAGCAGGGGATTGTGATCAGACACCGTCCAAGCTAAGTATTCACTCAGAGTCATCATAGCATGTACATCCGGGGAGCAGAGAATATAGTCTAAGCGCACGTGGAGCTCATGTAAGGCCGAAAAATAGGAGTAGTCTCTTTCCAAAGGGTGGTGTACCCTCCAGGTGTCCGTCAGTCCCCAGTGCTGTTGCCAGTCTCGTCTGGCCTCTGCGACCCTGTGGGCTGGAGCATCAGGGAGCGGCGGATGTGAGCGGTCCAGGTCAGTATCAACAATGCTATTGAAGTCTCCCCCCAATAGCACAGCCCCAGTCAACTGCTGCGCCAATGTCTGTGAAAGTTGCACCAGAAATGAGGGCTGATCTACGTTGGGGGCATATACACTCCCTATTGTGATGTTTCGGCCATCTAGTCATCCCGTCACCACTACATACCTACCCCCTGGGTCTATGATTTGTTGGACACAGTGAAAGGGGATCCCCGCCCTCACCCAAATTAAGGCCCCCCTGGCAAATGCCGAGTACGCGGTGTGGAACACCTGTCCTCTCCAGCGACGCTGCAACGCCTCTCCCTCCTTCTGTGTCAAATGAGTTTCCTGCAATAATGCAATGTGTACCCCACTTCTCACCAGGTAAGCGTGTATTCTATGTCGGCGAGTCATAGTGTGCATCCCCCTAACGTTCCAGGTTATACCTTTGATACTGACGGCGGAACCCATGGCTCAATCCCCTGACCTTCTCGATACCCACCTCGTAGAGCGACATGCCTGACCCCAACCCAGTATTCCCCAATAAAAAACAAACCCCAACTCCCATTCCCCAGGACAGGTGCACACAAACAAGTCCCCACCCAAACAAAAGCACTCAAACAACAAGTCATGGAGGCGGCAGAACGCAGACCAACCCCGCCGGACCCAGGACCCTCCCTGCTCTCCCTCCCATGTCCATAGAACTCATGGGAGACCCCAAAATATGGATACATCATCAGTCAGCCTCAAGCCCGCATATATAATAGAAAACATCGTCCAACAGCTGCATGCCACCCCCTCATTATAGTACTTGTGGTACGCTCAGCCAAACATGTCGTCTGCCGATAGCGGAGTGACATCTGGGAGGTCCGCGTCTAAGGTTCCTGGAACACTGCTTGTCCCTGAACTCCCAGATCCCGACATCTCTGGGTCTGTGACAACGCTGGCTGGGCTCACCGAGCCCCGACTGATCTCCGCCACCGCCCGAACCGCTCTAGAGCGCTCCTGACTCCGACCTGCAGGCGACGGGGACCTCCGAGGAGCCAAAGCAGGAGATTGCCGTCGACGGGGTGAATCCAGAGCAGGAGAGCGCGGCCTAGCCGTGCCCCACGTGTCCAGCCAGTCCCAAGCATCCTGTGGGGTAAGGAAGAAACGTGTCTCCGCATCCGCAGTCACCCGGAGCCGAGCCGGAAACAGCATGGCGTAGGGGAGATGTAATTTGCGAAGTTTCCGTTTAACAGCCAAAAAGGAAGATCGCTGTCTCTGCACTTCCCTAGTATAGTCGGGGAAAATCATCACCTTGCTGTTTCCTATCTGGAGGGACTGCTTCTCCCGGGCCTGCTGCAGGAGGTGATCACGGTCCCGGTAGTGTAGTAACCGCACCACAAACGGGCGCGGGGAGCGCCAGGCTTAGGTGGTCTGGCCGGGACCCTGTGGGCTCGCTCCAGGGCGTAAAAGGGGAGAGGCCCTCCGAGGCCACCTCCGTTCGGAGCCATGATTCCAGGAACTGGACAGCATCAGCCCCTTCCTCTCGTTCCGGAACCCCCACTATGCGAAGGTTGTTCCTCCGGGACTGGCCTTCGCTATCCTCGGCTCTCATCTCCAGCACTTTTACTCTAGTTTCCATCGCGTTCAGGGCATGCTGTAGGGTGGTAACTTTGTCCGGAATGTCCTTTACAGCATTCTTGTTGGTCATCCCCTCTCTTTAAGTCTGCGGTGATCGTCCTTTAGTAAGGTGAGATCAGTTCCTATGGCATCAATTTTTGCCTCTAGGGCTGTTCTTGAGGATGTGATGGCCTTCATGATGTCAGCCAGGGTGGGACCATCCGATGTTCTCTCCTCGCGACCCCCCGTCGTGCTGTCTTCCTCATCCGTGTGGTGGTCCGGTTCATCTGGCCGCAGAACCTCGAACCCCTTTCGTCTGGCTGTTCGGCCCATCGCGGCGTCTCAGCAGGGGGCAGCGAGTTATTCCAGGCACCGCGTGTGCGACCAAGGCCCTTCGCTCAGTATCCAGTTCCACCTCCCTCGGCAGTCGTGTTCAGCCCCGGTCCTGAGGCCTCCGCAACGGTCCCCAATATGGCAAGGAGTCTCGGAGCTCAAATCTCATGTGAGCGCGCGGGCCAGCCGGTACAGGGACTCACAGTTCACCAGGTCCGCAATGTCCGACTTCCGTCCGGATCCCGGAGCTCCTCAAGGCATCATGTGTCTTCAGGCCACTCATCCGCCTCGTCCCATTCATGCGGAGGCCCTGCAGTCCTCACCCAGCCTCCACTCAGGGGACACCACCTCCCGTGAATCGCTCGTCACAGTTCCTCTGGGACCTCAACTTCGCGTTCTCGCCGTCCCCTGCCGCAAACATAGGAGCCATCCGGCCACAGCACACGAGGCACAGCCTCAATAGGAGCAGAGCCCCCTCCAGTCACACTTAAGGTCCACGGGGCTCTGCACTCCCGACCCCGCACTCTGAACTGGGGCACCTTCACTCGCACGCCGCCATCGTCTGGGGGCATGGGCCGCAGTGTCGCAGTGTCTCTCGCGCCCCCTCCACCTACTCCCGGTGGTCTCCGGTGTCGTGATGGGGCCCAACCAGCTTCACAGCGTGGGCCACCGCCTCAACAGTACCGAGGTTACCCTCCAGCTACTCACTAGGACTGCATGGCTCCTCACCTTCCGTGTGCGCTCGGAGCGCTCAGGGCCGCCATCTTAGGGCCAGGCACACGCAGGAAGATCGTTCGCCAACTCCTCTCCTCCCACGGTCCCCCCTTCGCCACAGGCACGGTAGGGCTCGGCCAGTAGCTTAGCTTCAGGAGTCGCGGCGGCGTCCAGGGGCTGCAGTCACCTCACCCTCTGCCTCCACTCTCAGAAGTCCCCGGCACAGGTCGCGGCCGCCATCTTGGGAGCGCTCCGCTCGAGGATCTCCCGGCAGCTCAAAACTCCGTTTTCCTGCGAGGCGCGGACAGCCAGCGCCCCCAAATCCTCGCCAGGCAAGCCCGAAGTGTTCCGCTGCGGGCCTGAGGGGCAGGGGCTGCCCCAGGATGTCAGGATACGTTTTAACGGAGGGAGGCCATGGAGGAGCCCCGAGGTCTGCTGCGTCCTACATCGGCATCAAGCCACGCCCCAATGGCGCATAATGTATTGATGCCTAATGTGATGCCTACAATGATTTATGCATAAGGTGTATGTATACTGTGATTTATGCACCGTGATTATTGCATAATGTGTTTATGCCCAGCTTTCAGGCCTACTATGTTTGCCTAACAGGTTCAGGCAAGATGCAATGTTACCAGTCATGACTGGTTGTTTTACTGGAATGGGATGTGACGTATGTCCAGTGTTTAGGCATAGCGTGTTTAGGCCTAATGTGATGTTGCATAATGTAGCTATGGTGATGCCTATGACATAATGTGTTTATGTTTAGGCTGTTTATGCATAATGTGTTTATGCTGGTGAGGCCTAATTGCGTTATGTGTTTATGCTACTGAGGTTTGGGCCTAATGTGATTTATTGCCTAATGTCATGTTATGATGTTGTGGGGAGTACCTATTTGCGTAAGGTGTTTATGCTTATGATGTTATTACATAATGTGCTTATGCTGGTGAGGCCCATTTCGTAATGTGTTTATGCTGATGAGGTTTGGGCCTAATGTGGGTTTATGTCTAATGCTAATAGGATAATGCTTAGGTCATTATGGTACCAGTAGTTACTGGTTGTGTTTTATATTTGCATTTACTTACCTGTTCTGATGGTTCTGACCATGGCCCGATTAGCCTGGTCCTGTATATAATCCCCCTGTGAATATTGCCCGTGCCAGTTGGCACAGTGTAAATGTGTGATTCTGTTTCTAATGTGTTTATGACAATACAAAGGCTATTTTTTATATAACCTTGTGTGGAGTTTCTTTTGTGGTGTGCCTAGTTTGTTGCTGCTGTGTGTGTGTGTTGCGCAAACGCTTTACACATTGCCTCTGAGATAAGCCTGACTGCTCGTGACAAGCTACCAAGGGGGTGAGCAGGGGTTATCTTCAGCGTGTAACTCCCTTGCCCTGACTAGAGTGGTGGTTTCTGCCTGGCTTTGCCGCAAGCCTTAGCCAACCAGAAATCCCATTTCTAACACTCATTCTTTACGAGTCTGTCCTACTAAGGGGCCGATTACGATGTCAGTCGGAAGGGCATCGAGAGCCTTTGGGAGTCGGACCTTCCGTCCGACTCGTACTTGGAATCGGTTTTCCCGACCAACGCATTGTAATGCCCAAAACCCATTGCTTACCAACCGACTCGGTTACTCTAAATCCGACAGGAAATTCCGAACGAGAAGGCTCTGGAAACGCCAAATGGAGCTGTTTGGAGCGACTTCCAAGTCCGAATCAGCCTGCCCTTTAACGATGCGTACTACTGACGCACCGAATCAGTAGGACCAACCAACGCATCAGAGCAGTCGGAAGGGGAGTATTTCTGCTCCGAATCTCATCACAACACGAGTCCTGTGACCAAGACTGTGCAGCTATGCAATCCATCGCGCATGTCATCCCTCTACTGTACATCTACGATGAATACTACAACCCCAACTGACGCGGTCGTCACAGACGGTAAGTTAGACACCTACCCCTACAGAATAACGTAACTACCCCGCGAAAGACAATACAAGAGAAAGCAGTAGCGCAACTACAGCCAAATTTGGGGGGGCTAATACTTCCAGCAATGTAGACCCAAATGGGGGGGTGGGGGGCTAATACTCCCAGCAATGTAAAGCCAATTGGGGGTGGGTGGCTAATACTCCCAGCAATGTAGAGCCAATTGGGTGGTAGGGGGCTAATACTCCCAGCAATGTAGAGCCAATTGAGGGGGGTGGGGGTCTAATACTCCCAGCAGTGTAGAGCCAATAGGGGATGGTGGGGGTTTAAGACTCCCAGCAATGTAGAGCCAATTTGAGGGGTATGAGGCTAACACTCCCAACAATGTAGAGCCAATTGGGAGGGTGGGGGGCTAATACTCCCAGCAATGTAGAGCCAATTGGGGAGGTGGGGGCTAATACTCCCAGCAATGTAGAGCCAATTGGGGTGTGGGGGCTAATACTTCCAGACATGTAAAGCCAACTAGGCTAATACTCCCAGCAATGTAGAGGTAATTGAGGGGGTGGGGGCTAATACTCCCAGCAATGTAGAGCCAATTGTGGGGGGTAATACTCCCAGCAATGTAGAGCCAATTGGGGGGGTGGGGGCTAATATTTCCAGGAATGTAGAGCCAATTTGGGGGGGTGGGGGGCTAATACTCCCAGCAATGTAGAGCCAATTGGGGGGGTAATACTCCCAGCAATGTGTCCTTGAAGAATGTAACTGGTGCTCATGCAAAGTGCCTCAATACCTCCGGGTGGAGTACAAGCTGCAGAAAACTGCAAAAAAACTAAGCCTAAGGTTACTTGGCAGGAAATGTATTCTCACACTGTGGCAGCAAAAGTAATTGGCAACTTGAAGGAATGGGCAGAGTGGAGATGCTGGTGCTCTAGGGACTGTTGAAAGACCAACAAAGCCTCATCATCGAGTTAATAGTTCCTTAAAAACCTGTGAAATACTTGGGTGCTGCTGCGCAAAGACGACAGACCAGCCACCCACAGCAGCTCAAGAACTGTCTGTGTTTGTGGGGAAACTGTCTCTGCCTGGGCTGGCACACATGACGAGGGGGATGAAGCCCCTTCAGCCCTATGGGCATTGAGGTCTATCAGAATGTGTTCTGTATAGGTTTGAATTGGGAATGCGGGCAATTGGGCAATGGTCGATGGGCCGGTGTATCAGGGTCACCTGTGCGCCGGTTTTTTGGGGCCTCTGTAAACCACCCCAAGAGACTGACTTAATTCCCCAGTTCTCACCAGGCCACTGCGATGTGGTGCCAGTATGCTGTCCGTTTCCCAGCTGTGCTGTAAATTTAGGCTGGGGGCCAGCCTTTGGGGCATACTCACCTTGTCACCCTGCCTCACGTGCCTTGCCAGGAGCAGTGTTATCTCCCCCACCCGCCCATCACTTTCAGGTCATGGCAGGTGCAGGGAGGTTGCGTTGTACGTAGGAGCCTCGCAGAGAGGCAAGTTTAATTTGGCCATTCTAACCTACCCCCACCCCCTTGATCAGCAGCAGTGTGCTTTTTAAAACCTCCCTTGCCAGGCAAATGCACAGAGTTAACAATGAAAGGGATGATAACGAAATGTGTGCCAATTAGTTTTGGAGTGCCCGAGCATCATTGTGATCCCAATCTGACCCTGGTTCCATAGCATGTTGTGTCTGTCTAATGAGGGATCGTCATCATCAGGTAGGTACAGTCAGACCACTACATACTAGGAGAAGCACACATTTGATGTTAGAAAGGGAATGCCCATAGCCACATATATGTATATATCACAAAGTGAATGCATGAGTCCACCACAACACACAATGAAACATCGCATGGCAACAGAACTCTAATGTACTCACAAACGTATGTCCACAGAGACATATTCACTGGCACCATGCCGGCACCTACATGCATCTGTTACACAGGCAAAATTCTAGTATCTGAAACGCATACAAAGACCACTACATATCATATCATAGGAAGTCACATTGCAGGATGTGACATCATTTATACATATTACCTTGCCATTTCCCAAACACCCTAGAAGAAGTACATGGTTTACTCTGGAAACCTGCCAAAGAAAATACAATATGTATAAATCACACAGGAAAGTGAAGTCAAAATCAATAGCTGATCTACCAAGTAGCATGACAATACATCCATCCAATCAGATGGATAACCTAGGCCTAGCTTATTTATTATCTCACACCTCACTTTACTGGATGCACAAATTATTGACTACTACAGTCCAGCCTGGACCTCCACTCCCCATCAGACCAATCACACAGTCCCACATCCTGTGTTATGAGTACAGCAGTGTCAGAACAGGTCATCATAGGGAGCCAAGGCTAGAATGGGATGTTGGATGTGTTAGGAATAACAAAATGGGAGAGGCCCAGCACAGATCCAGAGCAGGACTCAGACAGATGAATCCCTTACATACAATCACTACCATGTACAAAGGTCAGATAACACACACATCACACTCAAATACATAGGGACATAACTATCTTGGGGCACACTATGCTTTACCAGGCCAGGTTGACACGCCCCTGGTGGACCCGTGCCATTCACCCACCACCGTTCACTCAGGCCAGCCAGCAGGGCATGGGATAGGATACCTACCTGTACAGTCAGGACAGGGCAGCAAAATGTCCCACTTGGAGTAACAACAGTCAAAAAATAGATATAGTGATAACAGCCCACACAAGAAGCCCTCAAATCTGCAGGTACACAAAGGATGGTTCATCATCCAAAACCTTGGATGAAGGAAGACACACATCTCTAAACTAAGACAAATTATCATATACAAAAGACAGACACAGGGAAAATGCCTTTGCTGGCATATGGTACAATGAATGTCCCTGCACACAAGTCACACACAATACATCTCCACATCAAAACCAAAAACTCACTATCAGCTCATTATCATGTCCTGGACACAATTTAGTATGTATAGTAAATCATCTTTATTATTCAGGAAATGCAGAACTGGTGAGATGGGCAGAACAAACATTCAGCAAGGAATCAAGCATACCACAACAGGAGCATATGGAACTAAATCAAACAACACGATAAACATAAGAAAATAGAACAGCACAGAGGGATCATGTGCATTTAGAAGGTCAGCAACAGACATTCCTCACAGGCCACACATGGGGGGTGAGACTGGGGCTTCTAAGACAATAGCAATTGTCAACAGTTGACATTGTAGCATATGTGAACTCCAATAGATACCCCTACACGTGCACAAAGGAGGAAATGTCATGCAGACATTCTGCCTCACATGACAGAGCAGCTGCCTCATCTAGCCATGTCCGGAACACCTCTCATAGGGCCATTGACATGTGTCTATGACCCCCACCCTACAAAGTTCTACACCCATCATGGGGCTCTTCATGTAACAAATTGACCCACAGATTAGCTAATGCAATCCTCTGTAGGCACACAACTCACTTCCTGCTCTGCGCAGTAGCCTCAGCCCTACACCATTAGCAAGTGTTGCTGTCTTGGGACTGCAGTGTCCTAACAATGCATGAAAATGGCCGGCATCTGATTAGAATTTACAAATCCATCCTTCCTTGGATAATTTTTAAAACATCCTTACCAGGAATATCCCTCTCTCCATCCACTCCAATGCAAGGAGATTGAACCAACCCCTCACTGGCCTAAATACATCTGTAACACAGAAACACAGGTTTGCAGCATGCAGCCATGTCCCGAAAATATGTATCAATTACAAAATTGGTGCATTACCTTGTGTGCACAGATGGCAGACCACAAACTTACCTGGTTGGACAGCTGAGGTGAGACATGCCCTGTGCCACATGACAAATTTAATGGAATGGAGTTTGGCATCATGACATAATGTACATAGCTAGTGCCTAGTCTATTCGCACTCCTTGCCTGTGTAGGACTCATAATATATATGTGTCCCATAGCTAGCGAGTAGGTGACGGGGGTCATTCTTCATATGTCCAAAGATATCAATAAATAAGATCCCCAGTCTCCAAACTCCACCCATGACGTGCAGGCCGTGGGTTACGGGCTGATGCACAGACCACTGTCTGTCACTCTCCACATGTGTCCCATTCAGGCATCAGTGTGCTTTGTGCCAAGAAATGGACCCCTGCAATGTCTGGATCTTCTTGCAAATGGACAAAGGTAATGTGCTCCCTGACCCTCATTAGGCCCCACACTGAGCTCAATCCTGTGTCTCTCCATGCAGCCAGTCCTTCCCAACAATTCTTCCATGGGAATGAGCCAAGATGTGCTGAATAAGAGATGGAGAGTACAGGATCCTGTCCCTCATTAGCCACAGGCCCAATGCCCCAAATACACACTTTCACCAGGCTGTCAGCTCCACAGGGGAGATGTGCTTCAGGGAGCAACATTGATCCCGCAATATCATGTGCACTGCATTTTGAGAACATGCTCACTTTGTACAACTGCCTACCAAATAAACTTAACACTGGCCATTGCAGTGGTCCTGCCACATAACATTCCTTTTAAAACGCACAGCCTTAACAGCCTTTGCTTTGGCTGATGCAGCCTACACTGAGCCACACTTATCATGACACTATTGCAGATCAACACTCGCAGCATGGTGTCAAAGTCCCTGGAGCTGGCAACAGGCACAGCCACTGCTAGGTGATGGCAAATACACAAGATGCAGGGGAGCATTATCTCCTCAGGAAGTGAAACACAGCCATGCCCTGTAACTGGAAGATTGTTTAAAAAAACCTTCTGTGGACGTAATGAGGATATGGGCCTGCTAAGATTCACACAATTAGATACTTTGCATCTTCACAGTTACAGATACATCTGTACCAAAAAACATCAAGGTCACGCATCACACTCTGCTCATCCACCCTCAGCTCTTGTGGAGGATAATCCACACAGAGGTCAAAAACTCAACACTTGGCCCAGTTAACACACAAACTCAACACACCCTACAAATCTCATTGTCTCACACAAATATCTGGAATGACCCTGCAGATGGACTGAATATAGAGCAGCATGTTGTCTGCATCAATGGAAACTACATGTACCTCATCACACAATGGAACTCACCACCATTAACTCCCCAGAAAAAGTTGATGTGCCACCGGCTACATTGTCAGGGCAAAGAGAAGTAGGGAAAGGGGACAGCCCCGATTAGTTGCCCTGCACAATATAAAAGAGGGTGACACTTGACTTGGGCAGTTGGCTTGGCATCCAAAACACATATGTGTTGTTGCAGCCGTCCTCCCTTGTCCACGTTTGACAGAGTGGCAAACAGGTACACACAATCAACAGGATTGTATGTGTTTACCAATTCTTGCACCAAGCAGGCTATGTAGGGACACCTCACATGGACCAGCTAGAGCATACTATTTTGCATAAGAATGTTAAGCATCGTGGGGTAGAATCCTTTTGCACAGCATGCACTAGATGGCGTTGGTGTACCAGCAGGTGAGGTGCCACTACTATACTAAGGATTAACTATTTCTGGCAAGCAGGGTCAAAGGAGTGTGTGGCCATAGGCTCAGCTAGGTCACTGTTATGTTTTAACAAGCTACACTACATAAATTGCCACATGGATTGTGGGTGACTCCAATCACTCAAGGTGGCCCAAGAGAGATACAGTCACCTGTGTTCATGCACAAGCTCATAGGCATCATCGAGACTGGGGGGGATGCTGTCCTACGCATGAGTGGTCAATGTGGCAGTGCGCAGAATCACTCTGAGTATCTCTTGCACCAGCCAACGGAGTGTTGATCACTGCATGCGTGGCCAAATAAAGTTCAGGTAGATCCAATCCAGTCATGAATCAGGAAACGTCTACCTTGCGTTCAGAATAGGGGGGAATGTATGGGCCACATCAATACACTGTGAACAATTCATGGATGGTTGCCTGACTAGTGTGCATCTGGGGCAGGTGATCCATAATCAGCAACATCTGCTGGGTTGTTGTTAAGCAACAGAGGAGGCGGGACAGGAGTAGACCTGACTTATTCCACTATGTGTGCATTTCAGTTTGTAATGTTGCAAAGTGAAAGCAACGCAGTTGCTCAATCAGATGGTTGAGGTGTGTTTGAGCATCTGTCAGCATGGCTAACATCACAGCCTGCAACAGAACTGCAGTCAATTGATGACATTGTGATGCCTCTGGGTACAGCAAAGCCCTGAGGATATTGGCCCAGGCAACAAGTTCCCAGACCCAGCCACTCTGTACTGATTTCAGTGCATCCCCTCCAACAACCTAGAAGTAGTTGTGTCCCAGTCATCAGTGAAATATTTGGAGACAAAATCCCTCAGGAATTAGGAAAAAACATGGGCCAACAACAATGTAGGATACAGTCACCATGTGGGAACTGGGGGCGCTGCACACGACACCCAATCTGTATGTGAATATGGTCATCTTCTGAGAATGTTATTCACAGCAATTCAGCATCTAGCTCCTCAGGCTGTAGTGTGTGCTGCTAAATAATATATCAATTCTGAATGTGCAGATTGTGTACTGCAGGTAGTAGGAGTACTCATGAGTCTGAGGACGTAGAATCCACTGACTGTGTTGGAGTGAACAGTGCACAGCACATTGTGTAAACTAAGCTGTCACCACTGGAGAGGATGCTGGGGGGGCGCGGGGGCTTAACCTGTGGCTCTTGGACACAAATGACATAGCCATCCTCAAACCAGGGGATATGGGTATACCCTGTGAGGATGAAGGGTATGTGCAGAATGAAGCTTACTTAGTCTACATTTGGTGATGAAACACTGCACCCTAATCTTTGAAAACCTCATGGAGACCCTCTACAAAGACATATTGTCCTCAGGCTCTGTGGCATTTTTCAATGAGGTAAATGTGACCTTGTATGGACGCACACAAGGGCTACCCTTGTCAAACCAGATTAGAGGATAAAAAATATTGACAATTCAAACACTTATGGAACTAGGTGTAATGTTCCAGTTTCACATGTGTGTTTTGTTACAGTACAATGTGTTTTCATCAGCACAACCAGAGATATCATCACAATGAGTCCATCTCCCTTGGTGTCCCATATGTCTGACATTCAAAGTCAGAATGCCATTAGTACCCATGTGTGTGTAGTCTCCTGGGAAGTGTGGGGATGCGTTTCTGGCGTAGTCTGACCCCAGGTGGCTGAACAACACACACCCTTGCCCTTTCATTTAGGGGGGCTATAGACCTCTAAGCAATGGACTGCCATCCAATGTTTATGCATCATGACAGTTCAATATAAGCAATCAACACCTCCATTCCAGGGCAGTATCCAAGGGGAAGAATGATCAATCAGTGACAACATCTACCTACAAAGGGTAATTTGCTACTGATGGCCACACACAACTCAGACAAGGCAAGGCTAGGTGGTGGCAAATTGTCCATTGAGGACAATAGGTTTTGCACATGTCAGTGTAATCAAAGCGGCCATTTCAACAATCGGCCATGAACATTTAGTGGCAGACAGCAAGCTGCAGCAAACACATACTACATCCTCATATTTCATCTTGCAACTTTTTTTTACTTACATCCACATAATCTACACATATGTACATGCCAACATTACCTCTTGGCCTGCATAATCTCTACTTGTGCAGGTATGACCCTTCTCATATCCACCTCAAATGACATGTTCATCTCTCCGAACTATCATACATACACAAGCACGTCATAATCCCCCTCTGGTACAGCTATTTGGAAAAGCATGCCTGCCCCAAAAGCTCCAGACTTGTACTACAACTCTTCCAAGCAGAATCTCAAAATCTCATACTGGCGTTGCCCATCTTACATCCACACCTACATTCACAGCACCACTCTTCATCACTATGTACACAACTCCAATCACATACATGACATATACACAATGTACTGTACTCCTCACCTCCTCAACAGAAGTTAAATGCAACATGTCAATTGGACAACTCTCATCACCAGTTTCACCATCAGTAATGTCTAGGACTGCACTCATATCCCAATGTGCAGCATCTCAGCCAACTCTGGCATGCACACTTAACACATCACCATACCTCTCAACAAGACACTTACATTGCTCAATGAATATGTCCTCTGTCATTCGCATCTCACCATTCACCAACGCTACTCTGCTCAAGTTCTACAGATAGTCATTTAAAAATAAGCTTGTCTCACTGTGGCCCTGTCACATCCACATCTCAGTTCCATGCTCCATACCTTCATTGACTTCAGCACATTAACAACTATCGTTACTCAATGGCACTGCGCTGTGACAGTCATCTCTCACCGTAGTGCCACAGACAACAGCTCTCATCTCCTGCCAGACTCCAACCTTGACTAACTCGTTCTACCTCTATCACATCTACCTATTCCTAGCATACCTTGCACAGGATTTAACCAGTCTAACAAGGTCACTCTGATTCACACCCCTACATTTCAAACACTAGCTTTGGAACAAAGATGATACTTCATGTCTACTACATAGGAACTGCCTCTGAACTTAACTCCTACCTTACACACGCTGAAAAACTCTAAATTTGTCCTGCCCCCATTACGTATGACTCTCCACTTCATGTTCAAAATGGAAACAAACGTCTCTCTCACCCCTACCCTTGTTTAAGCTGACTTAGCCCATTCAACATTAACCTTGCAAAACACATCTGCAGCTAGGCCTCACATTCCAAAATCCACCTCCTCCCCTGTGTGGAAAATAAGATCATGGGTGTTACCCAGGCTCCTGTAGCATCTGCACAGCAGACGGACCCACAACACTTCTGTGTACTCACAGTCCACTCGGCTTCCCACATGTAGCACAGGGTAACACAATAGACATGACAGCACTACCAGTTCAGCTCTATGTGATCTGGAACAGCATCAAGCATAGCTCGAAAGGACTCCATGGAGGTGATCTAAGTATTATTTCTTGGAATGTGGCAGGTTTATCCTCAAAATTTGCAGATGACAGGTGAGTTCTAGTCATGAGATCTTTTAAGATTATTTGTATTCAGGAGACCTGGGAGGTGGAAAATAATGTTTTTATTGCAGGCTTTAAGATGTTCTTCCTCACAGCAGAGGGTTCTATAGCGGGCAGAGAGTGGTGTGGTCTATTTATTTTTGTAGCCCTCAGTCTCTGTGGGTGTGTGAAGTGAATGAATTGGGACCCCAAAGTAGCACAAGACCTTAACCTAGTGGTGGGGAGATCGCTGCGGATGACATTAATTGACTTTTGTAATTCCAAAAGTAAGAAGCAGGGGTCTTCCAGACTCTCTGAGTTAAGTAGTCCCCTTGATTTAGCACAGGGTGATGGCTTTCCTCAGGAGAATATTATCCTGCTTGGAGATTTTAATTGCCATGTATGCCCAAACTCCGGACAATATTGGAGAGACCTGCCCACATGCATGGTCACAGAGGAACTGCACATGGAGCACTTCCCAGAGGGTTGTGAATTGAATACCTTTTTAAACACTCACAGTTTACTATTCACTCTAGATAAGGTACCTAATACCGGTATTGGTGATTTGCCCCCATTCTATAAAGGCAGGGGATGTGCTACAACTATTGATTTAATTTTTGTCTCATTGTTCCTGGGCCGGCTCATATCTTTATTTTATATTCAACAGAGCCCTTTTAGTGACCACAATCCACTGATTCTGGTGCTTGATGTACAGGACACCCATATAGCGCCACGTAGTATGAATACAGGCACACTATCTGTCACTGACCAGGGAAGGCGCTTACTGTGGTCGCAGGTGGATACTATTGTTTTTAATCAGTCTCTTTTTAAATTGCGGCAACATGAGATCTTAAAGTGTTTAGATCCGTCAGTCTCAGGGGAGGCAACTGTTAACTCATTTGTTATTATTGCTCAGTCAGTGGCAAGTTTGCTAATAGTCCCGGCAGTTACCAGCTGATCGGATCGTCCGAGATGGTTTGATAGCGTATGCTCCCGGGCTCTCTGACAACTTAAGATGGCCTTGAATCAGACGCCACGTGTTAGATCTTGGGTGGCCAGTTGTCTGAGTAATTACAAGAGGGTCCTTAAGGAACAGAGGCGCTTGTTACAAAAACAAGCATGGGACAAGTTAACAGAAGCAAGTGAACTAAGAGATAGTACCCTTTTCTGGAGGGTTATCAATAGCCCTTGCTTCTCAGACACAGATACACCGAACCTATGTCATCTTATTACCGCCGACCAATGGAAGGCCCACTTCGAGTATGTTTATAATTATGGCCAAGGGGAGGGATCTATTAATGAATTTCAACCCTTTCCCAGTGAGGCGCCCGTAAACTTCCTTCTTGATGAGGTCAGGCTTGGCATTGAGAGATTGTCATGGAATAAGGCTCCTGGACCCGATGGTATTCCCCTGGACCTTTTCCGAAACAATATTGATGTATGGGCTCTGGTCCTGACCAGGGTACTAAATGCAGCAGTAGCATCAGCGATGCCCCCCTCATGTTCCACCACCACCATTGTCCCGATCTTTTAGAAGGGAGACAGGGATGAGCCTCATTGGTATCGCCCCATTTTCCTTATTGACTCTACGGTTAAGGTTTTGGGGTGGGTTTTATTAAATAGGCTCTCTGATTGGGCTGACAAAAATCAAATCATTTCGGAGGTGCAATATAGCTTTCACAGAGGCAAATCCACAACAGATCAGGACTTGAATTTCTATCTTTTAATTTCTAAATATACGATCGCCAAATCTGGCTCCCTCTTCCTGGGTTTTATGGAACTTACCGCAACATTTGATCAGGTGAACCGTAATAAATTGTGGAGGTTGCTCAATGATTTAAGAGTCGAGCTGGTGTTTTTAAATGTTTTAATGACTCTTTATGTCCATACCACTGCTGCTGTTAGATACACCCAGGAAGGGGGTGTCACTGATTATTGCTCTAGAGGGGTGTGCCAAGGGTGTATTCTTGCCCCATTTTTATTTACATTAGATATTAATGGATTAGAATCTGCCTTGATTTCTTTACAGGCTGGTACTCCCAGAATAGGAAGGAGAGGGGTGACTGTCCTTCTATACGCAGATGACGCTGTATTAATAGCGCATACCCCTATGGCATTGCAGGCCCTAATAGATGGGTTTGTTTCATTCATGAATGGTTTGGACCTGTCACCTAACTTTACAAAATCGTACGTTATGGAGATAGGTAAACGGGGGAATAGATCAGCCCTATAAGGCAGGCACACATAGCCCAGCTAATTGCCAGCTTTCTTATACCTGGGTATCTTATTTGATGCCAAACAAAATTGGAAACCCATGCAGGAGGGGAAGCTATCAGATATGAAAAAATCATTGGGAGCTATCGCAAACTATGCCCACAGAATAGGCTTATGGTCTCCTAGGATAATTTTTAAATTATATAAGTCTTTCTTCATTTCTAGGGTTTTGTACGGCAGCGAGATCTGGGGGTACATGGTGGTTGACAAATTAAAAAACGGTTCAAAATAAATATTAAAGACGATTCTGAAAGTCCCACTGGGTACCCCTGCGCATTCTGTACATGAAGAATTAGGTATTAAGTGCATAACTGACCTGGTTGCTGTCAAGCCTCTGTTGTGTTGGGTGAAAGTCCGGTCGAGTGAGGAGACATCCTTTAACTGAGCAGTAATTTTGGACTGTCTTGCACTTGACCAAGCTTTCAAAATCCCATGGTTAAAGTATACAAAGGAGACGCTTATGGACCTGGGAAGAGCAGATATTTTTCTGAGATGCAACAAAGTGAAGCGACAGGACAAGAAAGTGGTCAAAGAATTGTTTTTTTAGAAAGCCATGGCCTTCCCTGCGGGTAAGGAGCTTAGTAAACCTATAGTAAGAGGACATGTGGTAGTTAAATCAGTACAGGGCATGGAGCCTTATCTTTCTATTTTATCCAATGCCCATGATAGATTTTTTATTTCTCGTTTTAGATTAAATATGTTCCATCACCGATTGGCATCCCCGGCAGGCTTCATTTTACATGTAGAGGATAGAGGACCCTGTGGCTGCGACAATAGGTCTCCACAGGATACCCTACATTTTCTATTTTTATGCAAACATTCTACTTATCCTAGGCGATTGTATCTTAAATCTTTTTTAAAAGAATTGAGATTCAGGCATGCTCGTGTAGCCCTATTGTACCTCCTAATGTGCGCACGCTCTTTGTTGTTACGAACTTCTTAAGAGCAGTATTAAGATCGAGAAATTCTAGACATGATTGATGGATATAAGGATTTGGTGATTTTGAATAGTTGATGATACATTGTTATTAAACGAATTTGATATTGTATGTTTTTATCTCTGTATCTTTTATGGCTGTGATTACTGCATAATAAAGATTTATATTATTATTATTATTATTATTATTATTAAAAGGACTCCATTGTCATTGATGCACAAATGACAACCTACACAGAAATCATATGCTAAACTACAAATGATGTGTGTTGGATACTTTAAAATCCAAGCTTGGACAAACCAAACAATTGTCAGTTGAAGATTGTGCAAAATACATATTCACAACCATTCACAAATCTGCACAATTGACACTCACCCCTGTTGAGCCGTGCCTAAATTGATGATATTACATTATGCATGTCAGACTTCAGTTGTGGGTGCATAACATAGGATTTTACAAAGTCCATCCAGGCAGGGGCAGGTTGCAGTCACACCCATAGCACTCACAAGTGACGTGGCCACATGGCGTAATGATGACAATACATTGTGTACGCTGTGTGTGGAGTGACCACAAGTCAAATGTGGCATGAAAGTCAAGCCAATTTCAAAAATACAACATTCCAGTCCATGAATGAAAGGTGTGTTTGTGCCAAACACATTGACATCTCAGCGCATTCCTAAGTGTCCCATGTGAGGGGTGTTTTGTGTCGATTATGCATCACACTGATGCACTATGTATGCTAACCCAAAGGAGGGATCTGTCCACCTGTAGCTCGTAACAGTGACTGCACAATAAAGGCAGTGGTCTGTTAGTGGGCTTAGTAGCCAGTAGCATTTGTGAGGCCCTGGGCAGCTGACCACAGGCAGCGTCAGCCTGGACTAGCACACAGCATCCACCCTGAACTAAATCCACACTACACCACTCCTGTTACCAACAACTGAGGTTCAGACTGCATCCATGAACTGACCCAAGAAGGAGATTGTTGCGGTGCAGTGTCAAGCTGAATAGGTATACTTTCAGCTGTGTCACATGAGGGCGCTAGAAGGGGCTTTGAATAACCAAGCACAGACAAATGTTTTTCACGCAGAATGTACTAACAGGACTTGACATAGCCTATCATTACCAACAGGTCAATTTGATGTGCTAAAAAAATACCCTTTGAAATGAGTAGAGTTTGCCTAAATGTCTGGAACATAAATGACACACAAAGAGCAGCCAGCGCCCAGCATTGTCCCTGAACAAGTAGCTGAAATATCTTGGACACAAAAAGCACAATACACTCCAGACAGTCTCGTGACATCTCCTAATCCATATGTAGCTAGTTCATATGTGTGTCACCTAACTGATAATAGCATCACAGCATTTGGCACATACAAACTGTCTGCCATCTTAGGGACAATGTTAGGTGTGTGTTAGAAATGGGGGTCTCTAGTTGGCAAGGGTATGCACCTTTGTCCAAGTAGGGACCCTTCCTTCTAGACAGGATAAGGGAGTTACACTCCTAAAATAACCCCTGCTCACCCTCTTGGTAGCTTGGCACGAGCAGTCAGGCTTATCTTAGAGGCAGTGTGTAAAGCATTTGCACATAACCAACAGTAATACAGTGGAAGCACTACAAACGGACACCACACCAGTTTAGAAAATATCCAATATTTTTATACATCCAAAACAAGACCAAAAACAATAAAAATCCACCATACAGTTCTCAGAAATCTTCAATAATCAAAAATAGACTTGAAATACAGTTCCTTGAAGTTGATAGCTCCGTCTGTGGCTACCACGGCGTCATGAACAACAAATCAAAACAGTTCTGGCTGACCGCAGCGTCGCAGGCCAGCTACGGTGTCAGGAAGACCTGCAAAACAGTACCTTTAGAAAGGTAGGGCATTGGCGACCTCTCAATGAGCCCCGAAGGGCCGGCGTCCGCAGGCGTCGGTTTCGGAGGTCGTGCAGGAGTCATCGGGCCCTTGAAGTCACACGCATTGCAGATCGAACTCCTTGCGGTTGAAGTCGGGAGCAACAGCGTCAGCAGGCATCGGGGCTGCGGTGCGAAGTGCAGCTGTGCGGCGTGCTGTGCCCTCAGGTCATGGTGCAGGCAGTGGCTCGGCGACAGTCATCCAGCGGCATCGATGAGACCAGGGCTGCGGTGCGAAGTGATGGGGTGCTCGTCACGGTGCTGGCAGGTCACGGTGCAAGCAGAGGCGCCGTCTTTGCTGAAGCGATGTTGTCGGCTGACAAACTGGAGTCGATGGTGCTGGTGGGCCGAGGCTGCGTTGCGGGATGAGGACGGTGCTTCATGTAACTTACAAGCGGTGCCCTCAAACCACGGTGCAAGCAGCGGCGTCGATGTCGACGTGGTGCAGCATCATCAGGGATACCAAGGCGGAGTCGTGAAGCAAGAGGGTGCGAAGTGCGATGCCCACAGGTCGCGGTGCAAGCAGCGGCTCAGTGGTGGCGTTGGGTTGCATCATCGTTTGTGAGGCAAGGGTTGCGGTGCGGTGGTGCCCTCTGCGGTGCATTCAGGACACGGAGTTGGCAGCCACGTCGTAGACGGCATTGGGTTGCTTTTTCTTCTGTTGCAGCACAAAACACACAGTCCCCAGTGCTGATGGCAGAAGAACTTGAAGTCTTTGCTGTTTCTGAGACTTCTTGAACAGGGGGAAAACTCTACCTCAAGCCCTTGGAGAAACTCAATAAAGAAGTTGTAGAAAGTTCAGTTCAGTCCTTTCACTGCCAAAGACAGAAGCAGCCACTGCAGGCCAACACAGCAAAGCACTCAGCAAAGTGGTAGTTCCTCCTCACAGCTTCTCCAGCTCTTCTTCTTGGCAGTCTTCTTGGTCCAAAAGAGTTCTAAAGTTCTGGGGTCTGGGCTCCAATATTTATACCCCAAATTCCTTTGTCCTCTTAAGCAGAGAGTGTCTGTGCTTAGTCCAAACCAGTTTGTTCCTATCTGGCCCAGCTTTCCAGCAGGAGGCGGAGACAGGTCTATTCAGCCCAGTCCTGACTCATCCAGACTCTCTGGAGCCACTGCACATCCCCAGCCCCTTTCACTCCAAAGCCAGACAGTCAATACACATCCTAGCAGAGGCACACAGGATGGCAAAGCCAGAAAATACCTACTTTCTAAAAGTAGTATTTTCAAACACAGAATGTAAAAATCACCTTTACTAAAAGATGCATCTTTAGATTCTGAGTTCAGGCATACTAAACTTTATTTTCCTATCTGGTCCCAATGGGAAGTTATATTTATAAGATGTTATAAAGTAACTCCCATGCTTTCCTGTGGGCCAGATAGCCTTTCAATAGTGAAAAACAAAATTGGCAGTATTTCGCTATCAGGACATGCCACACACATCAGGGCATGTCCTACCTTTCACATACACTGCACCCTGCCCATAGGGGTACCTTGGGCCTACCTTAGGGGTGACTCACATGTAAGAAAAGGGAAGGTTAGGGCCTGGCAAGTGGGTGCACTTGCCAAGTCGACATGGCAGTACTACACTGTACACAGACACTGCAGTGGCAGGTCTGAGTTACCTTTGAAGGGCTGCTTGTGTGGGTGGCACAACCAGTGCTGCAAGCCCACTAGCAGCATTTAATTTACAGGCCCTGGGCACACACAGTGCACTGTACTAGGGACTGACTAGTAAATCAAATAACCAATCATGGAATCACCAATCCATAACAACAATTTCCAACAGGAGCACTTGCACTTTAACACTGAACAGCAGTGAGAAAGTGCACAGAGACACTAAACTAGCAAAAACAGAGTCAAAACTGGGAGGTCAGAAAGCAAAAATACAGGGGAAACACGCCAAAAGATGCCAAGTCTAACAGTGTGTCATATCCCATCTCTGAATCAAATCCCTGAAACAAAAACATTTAGAACTTGTTCACATATGTGAAATGCAATGCCCAGTTGCTCAGTTGGGTTGAAAAGCTAGATACGTACTCATGACACATATCCCTATGACAACACACAAACCAACCATTGACAAACCAGGATACACAGTAGATTTAATTGAATCAACAACATAAACCTTATCACAATGCAAGGAACCAGTTGAACAACCAACCAAACCGCAAGCCTGAATTAACATGCATTTTGTCTTGGTTACAGTTAGCTTTTTACACATCCTCTCTGGCCATGGAGACACAGTCAAATATACTTATTGCAGAAAGACTCATTGTAAGGCTTTGCCAACTTATTGCAAGTAACATCAGCCTGGGATAGGCAATGCATCACCATGCTGCTGCTTACCATAGTCTGGTATGGTGCATAATTTTCTGGTTGTATAAGCAACAGCACAGCCATGTGTACACCAATACAGATTCAAATTGAAAATCACATGAGCATCATGTTGCCTATGTCCACTTCATAGAATTGGGAAACGCCCAGACTCTCACACCATAACTGTGGCATAAGGCCCGAATGAGCTGTACAATACAATACCAACTACTGTACAACTTTTCAACCACAGCATGTCATCAATATAATTCCAACTGTGTGACAAACATTCACGTATCATAGACGCTGTGTACAAATTCAACTAACACATACAACAACTGTGTCCCTGTAAAGACAGTAAAACACTGTAACTTACTGAGACATGTCCTGGACATAAACACCATCCACATGTAGTACCCAAACAAAAGCAGGATGGAATAACTGACATCTAAATTTAAAGGCACAGGACAATCAAGACCACAGACACCTTGCCTAACAGGAATAGCTGCAGAAAGTGGAGTCCTTGGAGGCTACAGGGTCGCAACACTGTGAGAAAAATGCTTATCTTACACTCACCATGGGCACAGGAAATGTATCAGATGAGTATACAGCCTTGAAGGGTATTGGCCTACAGTGGCATGCCACCTGTGGCAAGGTTGTCATTGCCACTAGTCTACTGGATCCATAGAATGCACATACATGGGTCCACCACTATCAAGTCACATGAAAGAGTTTTTACCATTACTTTGTGTACATAGGTGTGTCCAAAGTCACTACCATTTAGACAAACTCCATATCTATCCAGGTGTATGGATGAGACAGTGGTCTTCTTGCATATTACAAACATATGCAGCTTGCCTCTCCTAAACTGTTGCACTTTGAGGCACTTGCACTATGTTGAAATCTGAAAGCATGACCTATGTGTATTTGTGACTTAAAAAAGTAAAGGTTTGTGACTTTATGTCACACTCTTAGCCAAAACTGATGTACACGATGACACCCAGCAAATGTAGGCACCAAAATCTTGACTACATACTGTCAAAGTGCACATACTCCATGGACCATATGCAATCTATTCCATACTAAAATCATTGTATACGTACACTACTAATTGCACATGATTTACAGTTAACTGAAAAACAATTTCGGGGACACTGAAATCAGAAATAAAAAACTGTAAACATGCTTTATTCTGCATGAAAAGGCACATAAATAAATAGCACAAGGCCAATGGCCAGTCCAAAAATGTACATAGGCTTTATGGGGCCAAGCATCTTGCCCATCGACTCCTGCCTGCACAAATACTGCTAGAGCTCACCTCCCCTGGGAAGGGCATCTAGGGGGCTTGCCAGGCACCAAAGGGACAAAACTAGGGAGGCCTGTGTTGGGTTTTTGGAGGGATGGGATCAGGGGGTGTGGGCGGTTCCACTGCAGTGGTTGGGTCAGGATGAGGGGCAGTGGGTCCACTGCAGTGGTAGGCTCAGATTGAGGGGGGTCATCTGTAGTGATAGGGCTAGATGGAGGGGGGATGGGCTGGGCTTCACTAGTTTTGGAATTTTGTAATCTCGAATTGTGTGAACTGGAATAGGGAGGGATGGTGACTTTTTGGGATGGGTTTCTTTGGGTCCGGAGGTACTGGGATGGTCTGGAGAAGTATGGGCAACTGGAGGGGATTTGGTTTTATGAGACTGGGGGGATTTTTTTGGGGAGGTGATTTTTTGGGGGGTGTTTTTTTTGGGGGGGTAATTTGGGGATTTCTTTCTTCTCGGGGGGTCAGATGTAGATGGCAGGGCCAGGGTGGTTGGTTTCCTCTTCTTGGGAGGGGGTTGATAGGTTTGGGTAGGGAAGAGTCCAAGGGGAATGAGTTGGAGTACCTGGGCTGAAGGGGGAACAGGAGAGGCAAGGGTAGGGGTTGTGGAGGCAGAGGGTTCTGAGGTCTGCAGAATGTCTGTGGATGCATGGGTGTTGTCTGGTGGTATGTCTGTGGGGGTGGGGGTGCTGTCTGTCTTGGGTGTGTGCATGCATGTGGGTTTGTCCTTGTGTATATATGTTTGTGTACTACGTGTGTCTGTTGAGGTAGATGCATGCGTTCGTTTGTGTGTGCTTGGGTCAGGGAGGATAGTTGGGACTGTGGAAGGGGAAGAGGCAGGGGGGGTGGGACAGCTGGAGCTGGGACACTGTTGCCATCAGTGTGGATGCCAGAGCCTGATTGGATCTCTGTAGGGAACACATGTCAAAGTGAATGCCCTCCAGGAATGATACAATTTGTGTTAGATGAGTGGTATGCACCTGGAGGACATTCAGCACTGCTGTCTGCCCCACATAGATCTGCCTCAGGATGTCAATGGCCTCCACACTGAGGGCAGATGGGGAGACAGGGGCAGGGGGTGAGGTGCCTGGCGCAAAGGAGACACCTCCCCTACTAGGGGAGCGGCCACAGGCAGTGGGATGGGGAGCAGCTGGGAGGGTGGAGATGGTATGGGTGGTGGTAGACTGAGATGCAGAGAAGTCTGTCCTGGATCATCTACCACCACTAGGGAGTCCTCAATGGAGCTTGAGCTGGCTGATGATCCAGCTGATGTGATGTCAGAAACGCCCTCATTGAGGATATCCTTACCCTCTGTGCCACTGGTTCCCTCCTGCTCAGATTCAGCACTGGAACCAGTCTGGTGAGCTGCTTCCCCTTAGTCCGTGGCACTGGCTCCTCCACTGGCCGGTGCTGATGCTGTGAACAAGAAGGAAAAAAGAATCACATGAGTGATCCGTATGTACTTGACACATAGGTATCATCACAAATCTTCACAGATCAACCAAATACATTATTGGACTAATGCTATTACATCTAAAATTGTTCAGTATATGGCACTTGTCAGTATGCCAGATGACCATTGCTCCCTCACACATGATGTCATCTGCAACATTGGGTGTATCAATACAAAAAAGCAACAACCACAATGTCAGCTACTTCACTATGTAGCAGGTGATGTATTGTCTTTTGCTCCTGATGGGCTGGTGTCATGACATACCTGCCTCATCTAATGCAAGGAAATTTAGACCTCACAATGGAAATAGGATTCCCAAAATTGAGTTGAGACATGGTATTCAGTCTGCAATCACTAGTCGGCAATTTGTGAACCATTGGCTCTGATGTTATAAGTCATATAACTTTATTGTCATACATCAAGCTGACGTAGTCATTGCATAAGTCATATCACACAGATAACAGTGATTATGCTAATTTGTCCTGTAACTTAGGTTCTTTCCTGTCAGGTCACACATCTAACTCTTATTGTGGAGACACCAAGGTAGTAGGCATAGTTAGGATGAGAGGCACGTGGGCCACAGTCTTGTGTCATCTATGCACAGTGTTATGAAGAAGAATCAGAATGTTGTGCACATTGGAATCAGCTCACCAGTTTCAGATGTGAACAGTGCTCAACACACTTCCAAATCCAATGACTGCATCTTCACATAGCTTCAGGTGGGTCACTATGCCACTGGGCCATCTGGGTGCATCGTCTGTACAGACTATTATCAATGAATCTCTAATCTTTATGAGTTCAGTCAATACTGTGTACCAATCCTGTCTAGACTGCAGTAGTGCCCATTTGTGGAGCCCAAGTCTGAATGTCCCCCACTTCCTTTTGCCATAGTGCACACTTTATACACCTTAAATTGTCTGGTTGCCAATCTCAATTAGTTAACTTACTCAAAAAATGATGCACATCTGACATCTCGGAATCTGACAGTGATGCATCGAAGACATGGTTTTCAAAGCCATCAAGTTTGAATAGACAAGAGCGTTTACACACATGTGAAGCATTGTGAATGTGTATCTAACATCATACCTTACAATTGCAGCTGTGTTTCCACAAGTGACCTCCTGTGTTTGCCATTGAATGACATGCGTTGTCACTGTTACAGAGTCAGACACATGGACTCACTCTTTGGAATGGAGAGAATGGAATCTTACACCCAATCATGTGAAAGGCCAGTGTGACTGGTGACCTGAGTTAGCAAACCTGTAATGAGCCCATGGGATACATTTGAATACACTGAGCACCATGGCTGGGACCTAACATTAGCACACTGATCAAGCAAACCTCACCAAGGCCTCAACATAGACGTCACATGCTGCCGGAATGTATAGCATGGGCTTTTCACACTTGAGTGCTCCAATAACAACATACGTCACAGATTTTGTGAACCCACACTGAGAACAGTTCAGGCATTACTCAATGTGCTGATACATGTTAAACAATCACATCATTCCTGACGGTTATGTCCATGCACATGTTGTTGTAATTTGTTCAGATCACATGAGCATGGCACTACTCTGAACATATCGTCATCACATGTTCCTGATGTAAGGGGCATAACAGGCATCTAATTATCCTTGTGCATATGCATCTTTTAACACTGAACAGTGGCTTTGGGTGTCATACAACCTGTAAAAGGGCCAGCTGGCTAAGAAACTACAACATGCATGGTTAAATAAGATGTGCGACAAGGCACATACTCACCCCCTCCTTGCTGCTGTGTGGCTTTCAACTTCCCATCCAGGTCAGGGAAGACCACAGCTAGGATCCGCAGCATGTGGGGGTCAGTGTTCAGCACCCACCCCTCTTGCCTGGAGGTAACAGGCCCAGCTGGACTTCGGCGATCTTCTTGGTTTAGCCAAGAAGATCCAGGCAATGGTCAGCCACAGCTTGCCCTTCTGATGGGAGTTGACCTGTAAGGATGACATGGTGCAGACCCTTAGTTCACATGCAACATGTTTCTGAGTCAAACACTTGTACACATAGTTCATGGTCAGATTGGCAACAATGTCTAAGGGGTAGGCAAGTGGCATTATGTGCAGTTGTCCTGTGTTCAGTGATGATTCCATCCCATGAGAACAGTGATAAGATGTTTACCCCAGTACACGCACTTCTACAGCAGTGTACCTGCCCAGAACAGTTATCTACACACTTTTAAACTTACAAAAAACAGTTTACATGCTTGGCTACGAGATTCTTAATGCTAGTAGTCCATGGTAATTCCACATGTCGAATGAAAATGCAGTGTAATTGCCACTCACCTGCTCCTCTATCTGGCCATAAAGCTGGCTGTACAGAGGTAGGACCTAGGTCTCATCCTGGGTGAAAGCTGTCGCCCTGCCAGCTGTACATGCCGTAGCAGCTCCCAGAGGATGTGGACACAGCAGCAGAGAGATGGGGAGGTTCAGGAATGATGCAGGTAGTGCAGGCAACTAAAGTCCCTAGGGAACAGACAGACTTATATCTAAACCGCAGAGGCGGTCTTCATTCCATGCGGCCAAAGCGATAGGTTTGCGTCGGTCGCATTTTCCGAAATGGTCCAATGCATTACAATGCTTGCTGATGACATGCCTACCACGCAGTCAGAATAGATATCATCGGACCGCGTGTGACTTTTATACATTGGCAATGGGAGGTTACCGAGTCGGTTTCCATGCAATGAGGGCACAATCCGAAACCCGAGTCTGTCACCATAACAACCAACAGCCAATGGCTGTGTCCAAATTGGTCATGTTGCGCAGAGCACGTCCTTTGAATAGAAACCCGCGTCTTTCACCACAACAACTGACAGCCAATGGATGGGTATGAATCTGTTATGATGCGCCTACCGCGTCCTTTAACCATACACCCGCGTCTGTCACCATAACAACTTGCAGCCTATGGCTCTGTCCGAATCTGTTAGGATGCGCCTACCGTGTCCTTTGAATATACATCCGCGTCTGTCTCCTTAACAACTTGCAGCCTCTGGCTCTGTCTGAATCGATTAGGATGCCGCTACAGTGTCCTTTGAATAATCGGTCGGAAGGGCAGACACTTCTGTAATTGATGTATTTTTGTGCATTACATGTCTGGAGGCAGATTTTTCATGATGAAATGGACATCTAAATGAATAACTCACACTCCCATGAGGACCTAAGCTTGAGGGGCAAATGACACACTGATTGTGAGGCTAATACCAACATGAAACCAAACTATTCCATTTAGCCTCTTAGGCTTGGTTACAGTCCCAATGAGTTTTTGGGGGTATACAAGTGCATTCTTTACATATTCACTGCATTCGGGGACGGTGTGACCCAGTGTGCAATCCGTGTGATTTGTGACTATAAATGTTTTTTTTTTTAAAGTCATGGATAATGCATTTACCTTGGAATGAGTAGACTGTGACATTAAGCAGCCTCATCAGGTTATGTTTGTTATGTGATTTACTAGTTTATCTTTGTGTCCCAGACTTAAGTGGATGACAGCGTTATATGCAACTCCTACATAGTTAATGGTTTGCGTATGTGACTGTATGTGTATTGCAGACATGACAACATGACAGTGTCCCCCCTGTGACAGTAGTGTGCATAATTTACATTGTGAGACACTGTGTGTATTTGGTGTCCCACATATCTGGCAATTGCATGATCCTATTGTGGGTACATTTTAATCATATAATTGTTATCACAAACATATATCTCAGCTTATTTGGTGGGGAGTTGTTGCGTATGTGATGCTTGATTAACATGAACTGTGACAGACACTAGTGAATTTTACACTACGGCACTCTAATTGCTGTGTCACCATACCTTGGTAACATATCTGGCAAGGGTCATAATGCTGTGATATGTTTCTAAGGCCAACCTTATTCATTGAAATGTGTATTTCCATTGTTATGTAGTTTTATTGTGGTCATATTTAATGTTCTGTTTGTCTAAATGCATGTTGCTTTGTACATTGTGAACTAACACCAACTGTGTTTACACTCGACACATAGCTATGGCAGACAACCTCCAGGGTACGGGCCCTTTCCAGACCTACAGACCATGGAAGAACGGGATAGCATACGGAAATACTGTTTCACAAGGGCAATAATTGAATAGGTATCTGAGCAGTTGTCAACTCATTTGCAGCCTGGTCGCACGTATCCAACTGCACTGACCCCCAAGGTGAAGGTGATGGCAGCATTACATTTCTTTGCCACGGGTTCATTCCAGTACACAGTGGCAACATCGTGTGGAATGTCCCAAGCAATGTTCAGCCATGTCCTTCGGGATGTGTTGGAGGCATTGCTCCGTTACCTGGACCAGTACATAAAGTTCCAGACACCTGGAGAGTTGTCAGACATAAAGGGGGAATTCTATGCCTTGGGACGAATACCCCATGTCATTGGCTCATTGAAGGCACCCACGTTGCATTGATCCCACCACAGGCAAATGAGCAAGTCTATCAGAACAGAAAACATTACCACTCTATCAATGTCCAGGTGGTATGTTTAGCTGACATGTCAATCTACCACGTCTGCGCATGTTTCCCTGGCTCGGCACATGATGCATATATCCTGAGAAAAGCGTCATTCCCCATTTGATGTCTCAGCTGCAGCGTGACCAGGACTGGCTTATTGGTAGGTGATATTGTATGTGTATGTTGTGGTGTGTTTTGATTGTATGTCAGATAGTGCACTGTTGCCAGACTACTGAAGTCTTTTCTGTGTTCATTGTAGGAGACTCTGGATACCCCAATCAGCCTTGGTTATTGACACCACACCGTAACCCTGTCACCCCTGCAGAAGTGCGGTTTAATGTGGCCCATGGTAGAACCAGGCTAGTCGTGGAGCGGACTTTTGGGCTACTGAAGTCCAGATTTCGTTGTCTGGATCGCACAGGAGGAGCCATCCAATATGCCCCATTGAAGGAGTGCCAGATCATCACAGTAGGCACTATCTCTCATACTGGATGACGGAGACCAGCAGCCACCAGCGAGGGAGGATCCAGGATTGGGACATGATGACAGTGGTGAAGAGGAGGAAGGCTTGGATTAGAGACAACAGCTTATTCACAATTTTTTCACATGAGCATGTAATGAGAGGAGGTGACAAACCCCAATTGTTTGTTTGTGTGTTGCTGGTGTACAATGTCTGTGTAGGAGAGTAGGATCTGCTTCTGTGGTTACCCCTACTCTTTGCCTGGTGCAAAGCTATATTTTTACTAGTCAGACTGGAATCCTGCTAATCAGGACCCCAGTCTATCTGCTTTCTCCCTAAACTGTTGTGTTCAGTAATTAGGTACATCCTAGATTGGATACTGGGGTACCCCTATAAGTCCATAGTATATGGTACTAAGGTACCCAGGGCAGAGGTACCCCAAAGGTCTCCCATGGGCTGAAGCATGTATTATGCTACCCATGAGAGACCATTCAAAATAGAACTACAGCTCTGCCATTGCAGCCTGTGTAAGCTGGTGCTAGCACAACTTACTAAAGATATAGGTTTTCTATATTTAGGGTCACTGCCCTTAAAACCTATAAGTCACCCCTATAGCAGGCCTTTACAATCCTGAAGGCAGAGTGTAGACAAGTAGGATCTGCTTCATATGGTTGCCCCCACTTTTTGCCTGATGTTACACTGTTTTGACTAGTCTGACTGGGATCCTGATAATCAGGACCCCAGTCTATATGCTTTCTCCTTAAAATGTTATGCCATGTACTTTGGTACACTCCAGATTGGATACTGGGTACCCTTATAAGTCCCTAGTATATGCTACACATGTACCCAGGGCATAGGTACCCCAGAGGCCTCCCATGGGCTGAAGCAGGTATTATGCCATCCATGAGAGGCCATGCAAAATGGAACTACAGGTCTGCCATTGCAGCCTGTGTAAGTTGGTGCTTGCACCACTTACTTTAGATATAGGTTCACTATATCTACAGGTCACTACACTTAAAACGTATAAGTCACCCCTATAGCAGGCCTTAACAATCCTTAAGGCAGGGTGCTGGGTTTTACGTGAGAGGGTGCCCCCGCATGGGCAGAGCCCCTCTGCAGCCTTCGGAGACCATTCCCCCGGTTAGTCTGTGACTCAGCCAGACATATAGGTAGAGGTGCATTATAACCTCGCGGTAAATGCTATCTCGAAAACGGCTGAAACAAAACATGTCATGTTTGGTATCGAACACCTTGGAATCATACCTCCACATTGGTAACCGGTGTAGGAGGTATGATTACACCCTTCTGAAGCGAGCTTCGTGGGGTCACTGGTCTTTCCAGTGCCAGCCTTCTCGACCCGACAGCACAAAATGGATGCTGCCAACCAGAGACACCTTTCTGCCCTCCTGCTGCTGAGCCAAGTCTCGAGCAGAGGAAGGCAGCACAATAGGCATCCTGTCACAGGGAGGTGTGACCACCTCCCAGACAGGATTTAGTGTATTGGGGCTGGGTGGGTGCACTTCCAAAGTGCCCGAAAGTCTGCACCTGGGGCACATTTGGTGTCCCTGTGCATAGTCCAGCTCAAACCAGTTCTGGGAGCCATTGGCTCCTGCTTTGGCGCGAAACTGGACATAGGAATTGGGAGTAACCTCCCCTCTGTCCTGACCCTCACCTGTGAGGGTCCCCTGAATCTGTCCAACCCTCTCCCGTGGGTACATAAGGGCTTACCTGGCTATAGGACCTTAGATTTTGATGTGGACAAGATTCTGAAACAAGAAAGCACTGATGTTCCACCGTCTGGACACTCTGGACTTCGCTGGACTTTGACAGGCCCGACTTTGTCTCCCTCTCCGTCCAAAGCATCGTCTGTGCCCTTGTACCATACAGCTCAGTGCAGGACCTGTGGAGCACTAAGGACAACTGAAGAATCTCCCTTGGGGTGAAAGAGTCACTCCCCTGCATTCGCAGGCACCGTAACGCAACTGACCGGTCTGCTGATCCTGAGCTCCTGTGGACTCCAAAGATTCCAGCAAAACAGGAGGTGGGTTACAAAGTTCCTTGAGGTCAAACTGTCCTCTCACTGAGTTTGAGGCCAGTATCCCTCGTGGGGACCGTATAACCTGAACCCCTGTGTACCAGTTACTTTTGCAAGTGCATGTGCTTGTTACCAATTCCCAAGCTTGTGCATTGGACTCCGTGTAGTCTTGACCGTGAGCAGTATTTCCACCAAAGAACACCAGCCTCCTCACACCGAGTGCTCCGTGGGCTGGTACTTTGTGATCTTGCTCGAGGTCCCCTCACGACTCCTGGTCATTCAACCTGCGGGTCCTTTTGAGGGTCATCTTGATTTCTATTGGGCTTTCCTGGTTGCTCCAGACATGCCCTGACTCCCCATTGCTTGGTGAGTCCCCTGGACCTTGCTGGTCTACACCGTAACATGATTGACAATCCTGCATTGGTTGCTGTTGCCTAGGCTTGTTGGTGATCCAGCCAGACACTGACCCCTCAGCACTCAACATCTTTCATGGGACAGCTTGCACCTGACTCCTGGTCATCCTCGACATCTCCTGGACCTCCTGGCTGCAGAGTCAAGCATCCCTTCTTCGTACCTGAAGCACCCGACATCGGTGGGCATTCGTCTACCGAGCCCCTGGTCACCCTGAAGTGACCCAGACTCTGTTCCCTCTGCTTTCAGGTTCCTTCCATCACGAATCCACCCTTGGATTCCTGTGGATACTTTCTTCCTTCCCGGCAGCAGCTCTTCTTTGTAGCCCTCCATTGAAAACAACGGCGGTTTCCGACACCATTCCAGACCTATGCACCCGGCACCTCTGGGATAGGTCACTCGGGTACTCTGGTATCCACAGGTGGGGTGGCTCTCCAACCTCCTAAGTTCCAAAGGGTTTCCTCGAAGTCCACCGAGAATGGTCCTTAAACTTTAAAACAGTAACCGCGACTTCCCCATAGAATTGTACGGAGCCCGCGGTCGTGTTAGCACACTGCACCCATCCTCCATGGGGTCCCTTTTGACTCACCTTGGGTGGTTCCTTAGGGTCCCAGCGATTCAACGTATTCTAGACACTGTCTCGACACCAGTCGTGGTTCTTATACCACTATTTTAGTATATGGTTTGGTCTCCCCCTGGAGCCCACTGTGTATTGTGCTACTTACAACTGATTCTTTGCTAAAGTATTGTGTGCTTTGTGTTGTATCCTTGTGTAGAGGATACTAGGGAGTGTTATATAAATAAATACATATTTTTATAACTACTGTTTGGTTCTCCTTTCATTTGACTAATACTAATGGTAATATTCTGGTAAAACAAGCTGCTTTACATTCCTTCAAGATTAAGCCTGAAGGCTGCTCTCCACAACTACCACTAGGATAGCTTTCTAAAGGTTATCGTTGACCTCATACATCATAAGGGTCGTTTGGACTGGTGCAAGGTACCCACTTTAATTAGTGGACAGCATATACCAGGCCAGCTTCTCACATTGGTGTGCAGCGATTGGGATTCAAGCTTGCAATTGTTTTACCAGATAAATCTTTGTATTGATTAACTGAAAACCACTAAAGTACTAGGTACATATAATATCAGCTTTGAATAAGTAAGTTCTACCGAACTTGGGTTTGGGTAGTCAAGGGTCTAGCACACCCTTTCTCCAACCTAAGAGAGTTTAGTTTCCCACTAGGTTAGGTAGGTGCATACACCACACCACACTTAGTATGTCTTCTAAAGGCGAAGCCACCAGTGGCTCTCTGCCTTCTAGGTACAATGAGTTTACATTCCAGGAATTGAAAGCCATGTGTGTCTCTAGAAAGCTGTAGACAGGTAGAAATGCCAACACTCAACGCCTCATGGAGGTGTTACTGTTAGATGACCTTAGGAAGACCCCTGGGTCAGATGAACAAGCGAAAGTGGGTGGGACAGGGAATGAAGACAGGTCAGGAGGTGACACCGTCTATGACCTAGATTCAAACCCTGGCCAGGAGGATCAAGATGATTCCCACCTGGACAACTCAGATCTTCAGGGAGATGGTGGAGAAGGCAAACTGGCCCTCTCTTCACCCCTCCTGGAAGAGTGCAGAGTTTACCAAGGAGAACTAGATCTCCCTCTGCAGAATCACATCACTCAGGACAGTCTGTGGGGACCTCTGTATCTAGCAAGAGGGACTTGAGAAAGCTAGGTTTAGGCTCAGGCAAGAGCAGTTGACCCTAGACAAGGAATCCCTATAAGTACAGAGAGCTAGAAAGAAATTGGGACTAGAGTCCCATGGTGGTAGCAACAGTGTCCCTAGAGATAAGGAACATTCTTTTGACAGTAGGAACCTGAGCAAGATTGTCCCTCCCTACCATGTTGGGGATGACATCCATAAATGGATAACTGCTTTAGAGAGGGCCTGTAAAGTTCAGAGGGTCTCTCAAGAGCAGTGGGGAGCTATCTTGTGGCTCTCCTTTGCTGACAAAGGTAGAGATAAGCTCCTCACTGTTAGAGAAGAGGATGCTGACAGTTACTCAGTGCTGAAGAGTGCTCTCATTGATGGGTTTGTCTTAACCACTGAACAGTATAGGATTAAGTTCAGAGACACCCAGAAGGCACAGAATCAGGACTGGGTAGACTTTGTGGATATTTCTAATAAGGCTCTGGAAGGCTGGTTGCTTGGCAGCAAAGTGAATGATTTCAAGGGATTGTACAATTTGATTATGAGGGAGCAGATCCTTAATAATTGCCAAAATCAGTTGTTGCATCAGTACCTGGTTGACTCTGATCTGACTTCTCCCCAAGAATTGGGAAAGAAGGCAAATAAGTGGTTCAGAACCAGGGTGAAGCAGAAAAACCAGAACTCTGGTGGTGACCAGAAGAAGCAAGATTCTGAAACTCCAGATAAGGGTGGCGACAAGGGTAAAGATCAACAGTCTTCATCAGGGCCCCAAAAACCTGCATCTGGGGGGGGGGGGGGGAGTCACAATCCAAAAAGGGAAAAGGCAAAAGGACACCTTGGTGTTACTTATGTTAAGAAAAGACCCATTGGACAAAAGATGCCAGTTGTCCAAAGGCCAAGGATTCAACTCCAACCACCTCTGCCCTAAGGCAACTGCTCCCCCTAGTACAGTTTCAAGTGGTGGTACAGGGAACAAGGGATTAGTAGGGTTAACCTTGGGCTCTGAGGTGATTTCTGGCCTAGTCAGAACTCCAGCTCAGGCTGTGCTTGTCTTTGATGGTGGCATAGATGTTGCCTCCTTATTTGTGAGTCCCAGTAACCTGGACAAATACAGACAACAGCCTTTAAGTAATGGTAAGGAGGCCATGGCATATAGGGACACCGGTGCAAGTGTCACTATGGTGACAAAACATCTTGTGGACCCTGAACAGATCATACTTGGTGAGATGTACCAAGTGACCAATGCTAACAATGTCAGGACAGACCATTCTTTGGCAGTTGTTAATTTCAGCTGGGGAGGGGTAACTGGCCCAAAGAAGGATATGGTTAGCTCAGAGCTCCCTGTGGAATGCTTGTTGGGCAAAGATTTAGAGACTTCAGCCTGGGCTGAAGTGGAATTCAGGACACATGCATCAATGTTGGGCATCTCTGCAGATGTGTTTGCTGTGACTAGGTCACAGGCCAAACAGATGTCTACTGAACAGGCCCTGGATTCTAAAAAAATGGACCAGGCGCCTTCCAAGAGAAGGAGCAGGAGGGGTAAGGCTGTATCTCCCCCCAGGCTCAGAAAGAGGATCAGTCTCTTGAGGGAGATGACCCCAGTCCCTGTGAAGGAATTGTCCCAGATGAACTGGAACCTGATCAGGTTGAGTTCTTGGGGACAGGGGGCCCTTCCAGGGCAGAACTGAGTCAGGAGCAGCAAACCTGCCCCTCTCTTGAACCCCTCAGAGAGCAAGCTGCTGCTGAGGCTGCTGGGAGTATCAGTGGGTCCCACAGGATCTATTGGGATGAGGGACTCCTTTACTGAGAGGGTAGAGACCCCAAGCCTGGTTCCACCAGGAGGTTGGTCATACCTCTGAAGTTTAGGGGCTTCCTACTCACCCTGGCACATGATATTCCCTTGGCAGGTCTCCTAGGCCAAAGTAAGACTTGGGACAAGCTTGTCCCTCACTTTCACTGGCCTCACATGTCAGAGGACACTAAGGAGTTTTGTCGCTCCTGTACCACCTGGCAAGCCAGTGGTAAGTCAGGTGGTACCACAAAGGCACCCCTAATACCACTACCTGGTGTGGGGGTTCCCTTTGAGAGGGTTGGATTGACATAATTGGTCCCATGAACCCTCCAACTGCATCTGGGCACAGTTATATTCTAGTGGTGGTGGACCATGCCACTAGGTATCCAGAGGCTATAACCCTTAGAACCACCACAGCTCCTGTGGTGGCCAGTGCCCTCCTGAGAATTTTTTCCAGAGTTGGTTTCCCTAAGGAGATCTTAACTGACAGAGGTGCAAACTTCATGTCTAGTTACATCACTGCAATGTGGAAGGAGTGTGGAGTGAATTACAAATTCACCACACCCTATCACCCACAATGCAATGGGTTGGTTGAAAGGTTCAGCAAAACCCTAAAGGGCATGATCATGGGCCTCCCAGAAAAGCTTAGGCAAAAATGGGATGTTCTGTTGCCCTGCCTTCCCTTTGCCTACAGAGAGGTCCCACAAAAGGGAGTTGGCTACAGACCTTTTTAACTTTTGTTTGAGCATCCAGTTAGGGGTCCCTGTGTTTGGTTAAGGAGGGATGGGAGTTACCTCTCAAACCTCCCAAACAAGACATAGTGGACTATGTAATTGGTCTCCGCTCCAGGATGGCTGAGTACATGGAGAAGGCCAGCAAAAACCTTGAGGCAACTCAAGAATTGCAAAAAGCTTGGAATGACCAAAAGGCTGTACTGTTTATCAGCCAGGGCAGAAAGTATGGGTGTTGGAGCCTGTGGCCCCAGCAGTTCTCCAGGACAAGTGGAGTGGACCCCATACTATTATTGCGCAAAAAGGAGAGGTCACCTACTTGGTGGACCTTGGAACTCCTAGGAGCCCCCACAGGGTGCTCCATGTAAACAGGCTAAACCCTATGTGGACAGGGCAGACATGGGCTTGCTCATGGCTACTGATGAGGGACAGGAAGAAGAGAGTGACCCACTCCCTGATCTCCTCTCACAGAACCCTGATGATGGGTCAGTGGATGGTGTAGCCTTGGCAGGCAGCCTCACTGAGCAACAGCAGATTGATTGCAGGAAGGTCCTCAATCATTACAGGCATATGTTCTCTTTGAGTCCTAGTCAGACCACCTGGTGTACCTATGAAGTCGACACAGGTGAGAGCTTACCTGTTAAAAATAAGATTTACAGGCAGCCTGACCATGTCAGAGATTGCATCAGGACTGAGGTCCAAAAGATACTGGAATTGGGATTAATTGAACCCTCAGATAGCCCTTGGGCTAGTCCAGTGGTCCTGGTATCTGAACCTCATACCCAGGGGGGTAAGAGAGAAGTGAGGTTTTGTGTGGACTACAGGGGGCTCAATGCAGTCACTAGGACTGATGCTCACCCTATTCCTAGGGCAGATGAACTCATAGACACTTTGGCCTCAGCCAAGTTCTTGAGCACATTTGACCTGACTGCTGGATATTGGCAAATCAGACTACCTGAGAGTGCCAAACCAAAAACAGCATTTTCAACCCCTAGTGGGCATTATCAATTTATTGTGATGCCCTTTGGTTTGAAGAATGCACCTGCCACATTCCAAAGGTTGCTGAACAAAGTCCTTACAGGCCTGGAAGCCTATAGTGCAGCATATCTTGATGATATAGCTGTCTTTAGCTCCACCTGGGAGGATCACCTGGTCCACCTGAAGAAGGTTTTGGAGGCTCTGCAGAAAGCAGGCTTCACTATCAAGGCCACCAAGTGCCAGATAGGGCAGGGTAAGGTTGTATACCTGGGCCACCTTGTGGGTTGAGGCCAGGTTCAACCATTGCAGAGCAAAATCCAGACCATAATGGACTGGGTTGCTCCCACTACCCAGACTCTTGTCAGAGCTTTCTTGGGCCTGACTGGGTACTACAGGAGATTTGTTAAGGGTTATGGGTCCATAGTGACTCCCTTAAATGATTTCACATCAAAGAGAATGCCCAAGAAAGTTCAGTGGACTGGTAGCTGTCAAAAGGCTTTTGATGATCTCAAGCAGGCCATGTGCACTGCTCCCATTATGCAAAGTTCTGACTATTACAAACAATTCATTGTCCAAACAGATGCATCTGAGTTGGGGGTAGGGGCTGTGTTTTCATAACTTAATGCAGAGGGTTAGGATCAACCAGTAGCTTTTATCAGCAGAAGGTTGACCCCCAGAGAGAAAAGTTGGTCAGCCATTGAGAGTGAAGCCTTTGCTATGGTTTGGGCTCTGAAGAAGCTGAGGCCATACTTGTTTGACACTCACTTCATTGTTAGGCAGACCATAAGCCCCTCTTATGGCTAAAACAGATGAAGGGTGAGAACCCCAAACTTTTGAGCTGGTCCATTTCCCTACAGGGGATGGACTATACAGTGGAACATAGACCTGAGAGTAACCATGCCAATGCAGATGGACTCTCCAGATATTTCCACTTAGAAAATTAAGACTCAACTGGGCAAGGTTAGTCTCATCTCCTTACATTTGGGGGGGATGTTTGTGTAGGAAAGTAGGATCTGCTTCTTATGGTTACCCCCACTTTTTGCCTGATGTTCAATGATTTGACTAGTCTGACTGGGATCCTGCAAATCAGGACCCCAGTCTATCTGCTTTCTCCTTAAAATGTTATGCCATGTACTTTGGTACACTCCAGATTGGATACTGGTGTACCCTTATAAGTCCCTAGTATATGGTACACATATACCCAGGGCATAGGTACCCCAGAGGCCTCCCATGGGCTGAAGCATGTATTATGCCACCCATGAGAGGCCATGCAAAATGGAACTACAGGTCTGACATTGCAACCTGTGTAAGCTGGGGCTTGCACCACCTACTTTAGATATAGGTTCTGTTATGTTTCGTATATAGGCCCTAATGTAGACCCGTTCATACATTGCCATAATGTAGAAATACTCATATATGCCCTATTATGGTCATACTCGTACATGCCCTATTATAGTCATGGCTCCTAATATAGGCATGATCTTTCACCTACATTAGTTCCTTACCGTACACAACGAGCTCTGAGGGCTGAACGTTATCTAGTCTGTGGTTAGAACACTGCAAGTTCGTTCTAGAACACAGGCCTACAATGTACTCATAAATTATGCATGAGCATTTACCAGCTACATCTCCCGCATAATATGTATGTACAAAGTTCACCCCTGACGTCTTCCTCATGTCTAACAAAGACCAATACAAACCAATACAAGCCATACTGAGGGACGAGACACTTTAGGGTATAAATACACCACATCTTGCCACGGTAAGATGGAGGGAACCGAGACTTCCATGCTGACACACTGACCAGAGACGCTGAGGCTCCTGCATGCAGTCGCTCCAGCTGACAGCAGTCTAACACAGCCCTTGCGGGGTGTCCAATTCGAGACCCGGACGGTGTCCCACACTCTCTCTATTCAGGTATGGGGGTTCGACTAAATCCTAGAGGGATTCTTGGCTCTTAGGCTTTAGACCTACACATATGCTAGGTACACTCAGGTACATCTAGTTAGGCATCGTAGGAGTACGCGCAATTTCCTAATGCTTTTATATTCATGTATGTATTCATGATTATTGCAATATGGTAGAACTGTTCTATCCTTTCACTTTGATCATACTGCTGATAATATATCTCTACTATTGTCTGCTGATTGCTGCAGCACATATATTTTACACTAGAATAACAACTGTTCAATAAATACTTATTGAAACGCCCAGACTGTTTATTCTGTGTAACTCTCTGGGACAAACCAAGTAAGTGAGCACTAGTGACTGAGCGAAAGGTAGTACATTGTTTCCACGATTCTGAGGAATTTGGGTTGTCATGATCTAAGGTTGCCAGGAACTAATCTCTCCCCGATAAGAGGAGATTCTAGTGGCACAGTGAGCTAGCTAATGCAAATCCGGCTAACATATGCGGTGGGGGTGCACAGAGTCAGTCTAACACCAAGCCCACAGTATATGTTATCCAAATGCGCAGGTCCTGCAGGGGTACTATAGGAACTACACGACATGGCGCCGCCAACGTTGGTTGGGTACTTATTTAACAGTAGAATCTGAGTAGTTCAGTCCTGCTATTCTCAGAGAACCTACTCACAAAACCCCAGAGACGTCTGGAGTGGGTGGGCAGAAACTCCGCCACAGCTGAGTAGGCGAGATATCCTATTTATCGGCTGTTGGTTAATCAAGCGTGAAGGACATTTAGTTCCTGAATTGTGCATAACACCTCATGTTAGTTCCCTTTAAAAACTTCTTCCTCTAAAGATGCCTGATTCCGAGGCAGGGGAAGACAGAGTTGACCTGAACCTTTTAGAAGGAGGAGAAGATCCTGAGGATGCAATACAGATTGCACCAAAATTCAGAAGGACAGTCACCATAAGACTATTAGAAAATGGCTTACAAGCCAAGGGTGGCATGGTAGTTTTCGTGATTGAGGCACACAAATCAAACAAAACACAGGTATTCTATTCATGGGTTACACTCCCAGCAGCAAATGCCATAACAAAGACATTTCACTACTATTTAAGAGGAGATGTACCAGAGGAATATGCCCCGTTTGAGGACATAGAGATTCCACTCACTTACCAGGAACATTATTACTGGTTTAATGGCGCCCTACCCCACGTACGAGGAAGAGTAAGATTAGGCCCGCTCGGAGGAGACGGGGCACATGGCCAATACTAGCGGCTTACACACCACACCCTGACATTGGAACAATGCCACAGGCAGAATTACTCGTACAACACAGAGATTTAATTAAAATCTACAGAAACCTGACACAATTCGTCATGAGGACTTTAACAATCCAACCTGCACCAGCTACAGCAAATAGTACTCCAGTCCAGGGTACAGGAAATAAAATTACTCCACAAACATTACACGCGGTAATGGGCAAAATGCCCGCAAAACGCGAACAAATCCCATTCTGGATAGCTCAGAAAATAACTCAGCTTGAGGCAGTATTCCCGAATACTACCACCTATTATAAACACAGAATTCTAACAATCTGCTTGCCCATGGGGATCACACCACAAGTAGAGGACTGCACCTCTTGGGGTTCAGTCTTTGCTGCCATATATACCAGAACACATGGTATCCCGTCCTTAGCAGTAGTGCCAGACGTATTGAGACAGATACAAAATGAGTATGGACAGAGCCTGCCCTTAACTTAGGGATGAAGTTAATAAATAACTTTGAGCAGGTATCAGCCATAATACTAGCTAACATTAAGGGGAAAGCAGCTTCAGTGGCAATCTGCCAACACCTAAGGGAGTTCAGTCCAGTAGATCAACAACACGAACTACCCAAAATAATTGAAACTGCATATGCAGAACTAGGCAGAGACAGTCTAGGTGGGAAAGCATTAAAACCACAACTGGTGGGCAGTCCTGAAAAGGACACTACAAAGCAGATACCTACGTCTTCTAAGAAGAAGTGGGAAAATAAAAAACAACAAAAGTCTAAAGACAGCAGATCTCAATCCAGAGGCAGGACTCCTCAACAGGAGCCCTCTGAAAGGAGGTATAACCTCAGGAATAGGGATAATATTAAAAAACATGACAGGTATCAGGATACTGATACACGTTCCTCTCGTTCCTTTCAGGGTTCATCAAGAAACTCCGAGAGGGAAGGACAGTCAGAACACAGACAAGAGGAGCGTACAAAGTCCAGAGACACGCAACGCGCTGCGGACTACGCACCTAAAAAAGAAGATAAACAAAAACCTCAGTTCAAAAAGAAGAAGGTAGCAGGTCTCAAGATCAGACATGCTCAGAATTCTGAGGACACAGCTTCTGAACGGGGAATGGGCTCTGACGATGCTAGACAGAGTGGCAGAAGTAACGATAGCTCGCCAGAACCTGAAGGAATTTTTGGTGACAGCGGAGTTGAGTGAGTATATCACGGTGGAAACACCTGATACTCGGGTAAGTGTCTCACATAAGTTACATGAGATAACACTCCGGATGGAGGGGGACAATCCCAGAAAGGTTAAAGGTCTATTTTGGGAAAATTTGTCATCTGGATATGACATCCTATTAGCAGAGCAAGACTGGCCGCCAGCATTCGTCATGGAGTGCCCAAAGGGAGAAAAGGTAATTTTTCCAGCATTTTCCGACCTCGTTCCCATACATCTTAAACATGCATATGCGCAGGAGTGGGCGGTTGCCCTAGCTCCAGCATTGTACAAAAATCATGCTGGTTGGGATGAGGATTCAACCCACCACGTGATCCCGTTAAAAGTTTCCCCAAATGCTCAAAGGCAATACCCTATAAAGCAGGAAGCTAAAAAACAAGTCAGGGAGATCCTAGATCAACTTGAATACCAGGGAGTGATAGAAAATTGCACCTCACCAATGAACAATCCTTTGTTTCCCGTATCAAAACCCGATAACACATATCGTTTAGTTTTGGATTACAGACATTTAAACACCTGCACAAAGACATTTGCAGTTCAAAATGCACACAGTGCCGCATTAATGAATAACATTGTGCGACAAAAATACAAAACAACACTTGATATCTCAAATGGATTTTTCTGCCAAAATATAGCGCCTGAAAGCAGGTATCTGACCGCATTCTCAGCTCTAGGGTCTCAACGTCAATTTTGCCGACTCCCCCAAGGGTATAAGAATAGCCCGGGGTTGTTTTCAGCAAGGGTAACAGAGTTACTCCAAAATTTGGATGAAGAAGCATTGTCCTATGTGGATGATATTTATCTGACGGACGATGACTTACCGAGGCACTTGACCAGGGTGAGCACCATTATTATGGGATTCGCCTCTGAGGGCTATAAATTTAATTTAAAAAAATCAAAGATTGCCCACCTCAGTGTCCTATTGTTAGAAATGTGATTTTTGGTAGGCTAGGGCATGTGCCAAAGCCAGGCAGAAACCACCACTCTAGTTAGGATAAGGGAGTTACCCTCCTAAAATAAACCCTGCTCACCCCCTTGGGAGCTTGGCACGAGCAGTCAGGCTTATCTTAGAGGCAGTGTGTAAAGCATTTGCACATAACCAACAGTAATACAGTGTAAGCACTACAAAAGGACACCACACCAGTTTAGAAAAATATCCAATATTTTTATATACTCAAGACAAGAACAAAAACGATAAAAATCCACAATACAATACTTGATAAATAGTTACTTGGCAAGATGGTTTCTAAACTGTAGAAATATCTCAAAAATACAGTTCGTACGAGTCGGTAGCTCTGTCCGGGGCTACAGCGATGCTGAAAACAACAGAGTCTAACAGTTCCAGCCGACCGCGTCGATACGGGCCAGCCAAGGCGTGAACAGACTCGGTCACAGTACCTTTCTCGTGGAGACTCACACGGGGTGCGAGTCGGTCATGGCAAACATCGCGGTTGCATTGCAAGATGGAAGCGGTGCAGGGCGCGGTGTCATCTCGATGCAGTGCAGGCAGCGGCTTGGTGACGATCGTCCAGACGGCGTCAGTGAGACCGAGGCTTACGGTGCAGGGTGAGACGGTGCTCGATGCGGTGCTGGCAGGTTGCGGTGCCGGCGACGGAGCAGGTGTGCGGGAGCTGGTGTCGGTCAGTCCGGACGGCGGTATGGGTCGAGGCGGTGCATCGCGAAGCGTGCGAGCGGTGCCCCAACCACGATGCGGTCACGGGTGTCGAGTCAGCAGCAGCGACAGCGTCGGTGAGATCCGGATGGCGAAGTGAAGCGAGGCGGTGCGGGCTGCGATGCCCACTGGTCACGGTGCAAGCAGCGGCTCGGTGGCATCGGTCGTTGTCGTCGGTGAGACCACGGTTGCGGTGCAAGATGCGGACCGTGCGGTCTGCGATGCGGTCAGGACACCAGGCCAGCGATGGAGTCGGTGACGGAGTCGGTTGCGGTTCCCTTCTCTGTGGCAACTGAAACAGCGGTTCCAGGAGCGGTACCCAGAGGTTGGTGAAGTCTTTGTAGTCCCTGAGACTTCTGAACAGGAGGCCAGCTCAGTTTCAGGCCCTTGGAGATACTCAGCACAAGTCGAGAAAGTTCAGTTCAGTCCTTTCACTGCCCAAGGCAGAAGCAGCAACTGCAGGCCAACCCAACAAAGCAACACACAGCAAAGGGGCAGTACTCCTCCTGGCAGCTCTTCCAGCTCTTCTTCTTGGCAGGTTCCTTGATTCCAGCGAGTTCTAAAGGCTTGGGGTCTGGGCCCCAATATTTATACTCAATAATCCTTTGTCTCTGAAGGCAGAGAGTGCCTGTGCCTGCCCAAAACCAGTTCTGTGCAGCTTCCTGGCAGGAGGTGGAGACAGCATTGTTGAAAGCAGACCTGGCCCAGGTAGCTGAAAGGAGAACCCCGCCCCCTACTCTCTATTCAGCCAAGGTCCTATTCAGCCCAGCCCTGACCCATCAGACTGCTGGAGCCCAAGCCCTCCTGTCACTCACAAACCAGACAAGCAATACACAAACTAACAGAGGCAGGCTGGATGGTTAGGCAAGAAAACACCTACTTTCTAAAAGTGGTATTTTCAAACACAGAATGTAAAAATCACCCACACTAAAAGATGTATTTTAACATTCTGAGTTCAGGCATACTAAACTCGGGTTTCTCTCTTGTACCCAGGGTCAGTTAGGATTATAAGATGTTATAACCAAACTGCCCATTCTGGCCTATGGGAACAGATAGCCTTGCAATAGTGAAAAACGAAAATGGCTGTAGTTCACTATCAGGACATGCCACACAAACCAGGGCATGTCCTAGCTTTCTCCTACATTGCACCCTGCCCACAGGGGTACCTTGGGCCTACCTTAGGGGTGACTAACATGTAGAAAAGGGAAGGTTTAGGGACTGGCAAGTGTGTGCACTTGCCAAGTCGACATGGCAGTCCCAGACTGCGTGCAGACTCTGCAATGGCAGGTCTGAGTTACCTTTTCAGGGCTACTCACGTCGGTGGCACAATCAGTGCTGCAGGCCCACTAGTAGCATTTGATTTACAGGCCCTGGCACACTCAGTGCACTTTACTAGGGGCTAACAAGTAAATCAAATATCCAATCCTGGAAACACCAATCCATAACACAATTTACACAGAGAGCATATGCATTTTAGCACTGATTAGCAGTGGTAAAGTGCCCAGAGTCCTAAAACCAACACAAACAGGTCAGGAAAAAGTAGGAGGAAGAAGCAAAAAGTTTGGGGATAAACCTGCAAAAAGGGCCATTTCCAACACCTATTTTTACGGTATGAGCTGTCAAGTGAAGGAAAAGCCTAGCAGCTAACTTTTTAGAAAAGTGTGCGCTGCTCCAACCTCCAAAATAATAAAAAAATTTACAATCAATTCTGGGATTCCTAAATTTTGGTCGAACATACATTTTGGATTTCGCAGAAAGAGTAAAACCTTTCTACAACTTAATAAAACCTAATTTTTCAATCAGACAATGGACACAGGAACATACAAATATCCTACGTTCACTACAGGAAGGCATGATAGCTTCTAAACATTTACAGACACGCGTAAACGTACGCAACTTAGTGATCTGAGTAATAGCGGGTCAATGCGGGTACACTTATTTGACTTTCAATGAAGGCGAAACGGTACCAATCGCATACAAATCACACCTGTACACAAACGCAGAGATGCGTTTCACTTCAACAGAAAAAATCCTGACAGCAGTGCAGACTGCTGTAGCAAGAGAAAGAGCTCTGGCTCAGGGTAAACGCATAATTGTCGTGACCCCAGTACCAGCTTTAGAAGCTGTTACAAAAGCTAGCATTCCAAATGCGAAAGCCTTACATCCCAGATGGATACAATGGGCTAATTCTTTTACTGCAACGGATGTTGAATACAGATTTGATCCAAGTTTAAAAACACAAGCATTTCTGCAATACGAACAAGAATTCCTCTACCAAATGATATTTTGCCTCTAGATCAGTATGAATACATTATTTACACTGCCGGTTCTGCTCAACCGGCCATAGGGAGTAAGCAAGCTTACAGCGCGGCGTGTGCAATCGTTAAAGGTCGCATGTGCGATGGAAAGTTCCATCTTAGTAGCACTAAAACGCAATCTCTAGGAGACTGCACAGCTCAGTTGGCAGAATTAAAAACACTGATACTGGCACTTGTAAATACGGAACATGAATTCCCCACACTAATTGTGTGTGATTCCTTTTACTGTGTACAGTCGTACAATGAATATCTACATCATTGGGAACAAAACGGGTTCAATGATGCAAAAGGTGGCACAATTAAGCATAAAATGCTATGGGAACAGATAGTGGAGTTGAGAAACGACCTACCAAGGGCTCACGTGATACATACACTGAGTCATCAGGTTGATAGCGTTCACGTTGAAGGGAATTCATTGGCTGATGAAGCCGCAAAGGGGGCTGTACGCACAGCGTCCGTAGCTGCAATCACTCATTCAAAAACTAGACTAGACGGCGAGATTATGGTAGCTGTCAATGCTTCGCGCAAAGGCAGCACAGCAGTACCAAAGAAATTTCCACTCAAGTACTCCTACAAGTTAGATGCACAAAACATTCCATATGCTCAGATTCCTGGAGTGGGGGATAGAGTAATACCAAATATGGATCGTAGGCTAGGCTTAATTCTAGCAGCACACGAGGGTTTGGGTTCTGCGCATACAGGCGTTACAGCGACTATTTCTTTACTGAAACAACGCTACTGGTGGCCAGGGTTAACAAAGCAGACCAAAGACTATGTCTTGAAATGCGACATCTGCCAGCAGATGAAAGGCTCCACCGTAACACGCAGAGCACAGACACCATTACTAAAATCAGACAAACCTCTCGCATGTGTGTATTTGGACCACTGCGGACCCCTACAATCTGATGGGTCCAAGAAATATATCATGGTTGCAGTGGATTCCTGCTCTAGATTCCTATGGGTTTGGCCTCAGCGCTCGGCTGACGCTCGAACTGTTATAAAAGATTTGCGAGTCTTTATCGGCACATACGCAGTTGGCACGTTACATTCTGACCGTGGTCCGGCGTTTAGCTCTCGGGCTTACAAAGAGGCCATGGAAGGAATGGGCGTAGCATTGCGGTACTCCTCTCCGTACCATACCGAGGGAAATTCTGTTGTGGAGAGGAAAAACCGGGACTTAAAGCAATCTTTAACAGCTAGGGTATTAGGCAAGGGCGGTAGATGGGTCGATCCCCTTTATGGGGTACAACCAGCGATTAACAATCAGCCAAGAAGCTCTCTAGGGGGTGTCACTCCTTACGAGGTCCTATTTGGGACAAGAATGTGGGTACCTGATCTTGATTGTGAAGGTGCAGTGGCGGATGAAAAACCATTTGATATCCATGATCGTTTGGCTGTTTTACAGGATCTAAATGATTCCAGGACACAACAAAGTAACGTGCTCCAGAAACAGGCCGCCACTGAGGAAGTCAAGGCAGTAACGGCAAGACCTATCTGGATCCCAAAGATCGGGGATCTGGTCAGAGAGAAGATTGCTGACAAGAAAGAATTCGGGCCATCCTACAGAAAGCCTGTCCCGGTCCTAGCAATCCAAGGCACAAGAACTGTACTTCTGCCGCCTCTTGCCGGGAAAAAGGAGAAAAGATTTGTCTCAATTGACTTAATCAAACCACACTATGTGGCCGATACTAAACAGTAGGCCTCGTGGACTCCACAGTAGCAGACGCCCTCCTCTTGCTACAATCCAACATGTCCAAACAGAAAGACTCATCACATTTGAAGAGCCACCTGTACGGAATGAAGGACTAAGCAACGATGCTATGGAACTCGTTCCACTTCAACAAGAAGAAAACCAACTTAACAACCAAGTTGCAATCAGACTGACTACAGACATCTACATCAACGTGCCTCGTCAAGAGCGAAATCCGATTTCAACAAATACCGATGCAATTCCAACAATTGATCGAACTGCTTCTGGCTATTTCATGAACTTTGATACGTTTTCACTGGACCCAAGTGAGCCGGAAACGACGCCAGCCAAAAAATCACTCAAACAGAAACTCACTGACTTTTTGAACTTTTTTAGAAAGACTTACCTGGTGTCACCTTGGAATGAACTATGGTATATCACTGTGATTTTAATTTTTCTTTTCTGGCTAGGTTTAATAATAACTTTTAGTATGCTTATTAATGGACGATACCTTCAACAAAGCTCTACAGCCCAAAGAGTCAATTTGATTTTAAAACCACACCAGTCTTCACATCATGAACCAAGAGACTTGTCTTCAATGAACATCACAGCAGTTCCTATACCGGACGGTATAGTATGGGACAAGATTGATTATGATATATTCAGTCTGACTGAACTTTTAAAGCTTAAACATGTATTTAAAATTTGATATCATTACCTCCAGTACATTTTCTGATGATTGGGACACTGAAACTGTAAACAATTTAATGTCTGATTTAGAAAAAACTGCAGCATTTCCGAACAATGAAATGTTAGAAGGTACTTCAGACTATGATACATTGTACTGTTACCAACATTATGGTCATCATTTCTTGCACAAATCTATAACACCTAGAAATGTATTTGAATACCACCAGTGGGAACACTGCCCAACTCCTCCAAAAGGTAGTTCGCAAACTTTTGCACAGAAATTCACATAAGTTTCAGGGTTCAACACATCTGACCCGAAGTCATTTTATTACAAAGTGGCCACAACATCAACACAGAAAAAAATGTTGACCAACACCAAACAGATTTACTCTGCTTCCTTTATGGACCAGTAGTCTACACAGGGTTTCGACCTATGGAAGGACACTATAGATTCAAAATCAATCTGGGGTTCTAGGGACTGGCAAGTCCAGGGAACAGAAGCACTTTTTAGAGCATGCCTCATTCCACAGCAGATAATATTTCTGAATGAAACTGTGCAACAGACATCCTGTATTGGACTAGCCAAGAACAAGGAAATGAACACACCGGGGTTTCCAACACCATCACAGATGGGTGGGGGGCAGAATTCAACTACACATGGGGTAAGATTAGATGACATTCTCCAGTACAACAGGTCATATCCCAATTGGGCAGGATGGCTGATTTGGCCCATTGACACAAACACTTGTCAACAGAGATTCCTAGGTACACCCAAGGGATTTAGTATCCATAGGCCAGATCCACGCTATGTACAGAGACAACACCCAGGGGTAGTGACATCCTACAGTGTTGGGAAGTTGTACCTTGATTGGCTAGAAACCTCAACACTCACAGAAGTGAAACATCATTTGACCTTACTCACACCTGATGTAGACCTTAGGGATTTTTTACAAGGCCCAAGGAAAAGACGTCAGAAACGTTTCATATATGCTGGCATTTATGCCTACTATAATGAAAACTGGAAAATATCCCAACAGGAGGCCACAGAAAGAATACGGGAAATAGACTGTGTTAACTTAGAGAAGGCATTAGCTGTAGTGGATAATGGGTTAACAACTTTGACCTCCAGGATTTACTCCTTAGGCAACATTGTGTCTTCGGCAATCGACATATTAGAACAAGATCTGGCCTTGTTACAACACGGGCAATCTCAGCTACGTTCTATTATGATGTTAAGCTGGACGATGCAATCTTTGCGTGCAGGCTACGTGCCCTGGTGTTTTATAAACACCACGTCTCTGTTTTCAGAATACAATCTGACTGATAAACAGACAGAAATGGCACAGAGGGGAGCCAAATATACAATGCTGCGTATTGAGAAACTGGAAAGGTTACCATTCACTGTAGCCGAATCACCATCAACAGAATGGCTAATTCATGGCCAAATCACTCTGCCGGTCACTACGTTTCAGTTTCAATATTGCCTTGAGCAAAGGCAGGCAGGCAAATATGAAAAAATGGGTAAGGGATACATCAAGGAAACTTGGGAGTTACCATATAGATATCGATGCCGAAATAGGGATCGAGAAGTGTATCTGAGTGGTACAAACTGCAAGAACGCTTTAAGCGGTTCTCTCATGTGTCAGGATATTTCTCTACATGGAGCATGTAGTGGTTCGGTAGCAAACTTATCTTGTCACATGTCAGGGACCCCAGCGGCCATGATCACACCGGTTTTCCAGCTGCTCTCGAATGGGAGTTACTTAATGCTAAATGATCAAGGTTGCTGTGGGATGCTTCCGGGCGTCGCCTATCTGGTCACTGTTAACTCCAGGGTTACTCGCTGTAAGCAAGTATTGTTTCCACCACTGAACACAGTCAGGGAGGCGCTGTTATGGCCTTCGTTGAATGTTTCCTTTATACAATTTGATACTCTGAGCAGATTGAAAGCCATACTTTTACAGCAACCCGTGCCCTTAACCTCCGCTCGAGAAATCTTTGAACTTCAAGTTGCAAGAACCTCGACTGAGATACAAGCGCTTATACGTACAAACTGTCCCTTTCATTTAGCAGAAATGGTGGGTCGTATCTTTAACATGTCTGATACGAGTGGTATTGTACATCCATTTAAGACCATAGGGTCAGGACTATTAAGCACCTTTCAGACAGTCCTCGGAGTACTCCTAAATTTTATACACTCCGTATTGGGAAGCGTCTTTGGAGGTATCCCGCTTATCCTGTTCCTAATTGCAGGAGTCCTGATTCTAATATTACTGCTATGCAATGTACGACCCCATTTCCGAGGAAATGGCGAACACGCTCATGGAACGGAAATATCGTGAACGCATGGTGCAGCTTCTGGGCATATCTTGCCTAAGAGAACTGAACACCTCTTGGTTTCTATCATTTAGACCAGTCTGGGTGGACTGCATCTTACCTGTTCTTCGATGCCTGTTCTGCGGAGAAGAATGCACGTTGGATCTCTGTCTAACGTTTCCATTGGATACGCCACTGGACTTAGATGCTATGCTGGACCCCCTAAAGGCCCATGCTCTGCGTTGTCCCCAGCATCTTCCAATTCTGATGAATGCATTCCTTGAGAATCCACAGGTGCCGTTTGCTCCTGCTGGCTTAGGTGGCTCCTCCACAGGCACCGAGGTAACAACTGCCGCACAAGCTGCAGCAGAACGACTGTTGGCAGTGCTGAATTCCATCTATGTGCGATTGACGTTCTCTGTGAAGCGTTGGATTTGTTGTCTACAGTAGGTAACACCGATAATGCTGTATCTCCCAGCCTGGACACTTAATCTTGAATTGGCTTATCGCGTCCTGGGAAAGACTTCGGCTTCTCCACTTAGTTTCATAAATAAACGAACACAATTTGGAACATTTCCTAAATTGACACTTTCGCTTGGAAAAGCATGGCCTTCCTCAGCCTATAGTGATGCATCTTTTATAAATGGGACAGAATTGACTTTTTCAAGTGGTAACTGAGAAATAGCTAATTATAAAAAAAATTAACATTTTTTAACGTCTTTTTAAAGCCCATGTTTTAGCTGTTTTTAAGTGAATATTTTTAAATTGTCCAGATTTTAAGTATGGTCATTGTCATCCAATTCGGAAGTGGAGTGGGTGTTATGTTTCGTATATAGGCCCTAATGTAGACCCGTTCATATATGCCATAATGTAGAAATACTCGTATATGCCCTATTATGGTCATAATCATATATGCCCTATTATGGTCATACTCGTACATGCCCTATTATAGTCATGGCTCCTAATATAGGCATGATCTTTCACCTACATTAGTTCCTTACCGTACACAACGAGCTCTGAGGGCTGAACGTTATCTAGTCTGTGGTTAGAACACTGCAAGGTCGTTCCAGAACACAGGCCTACAATGTACTCATAAATTATGCATGAGCATTTACCAGCTACATCTCCCGCATAATATGTATGTACAAAGTTCACCCCTGACGTCTTCCTCATGTCTAACAAAGACCAATACAAACCAATACAAGCCATACTGAGGGACGAGACACTTTAGGGTATACATACACCACATCTTGCCACGGTAAGATAGAGGGAACCGAGACTTCCATGCTGACACACTGACCAGAGACGCTGAGGCTCCTGCATGCAGTCGCTCCAGCTGACAGCGGTCTAACACAGCCCTTGCGGGGTGTCCAACTCGAGACACGGACTGTGTCCCACACTCTCTCTATTCAGGTATGGGGGTTCGACTAAATCCTAGAGGGATTCTTGGCTCTTAGGCTTTAGACCTACACATATGCTAGGTACACTCAGGTACATCTAGTTAGGCATCGTAGGAGTACGCACAATTTCCTAATACTTTTATATTCATGTATGTATTCATGATTATTGCAATATGGTAGAACTGTTCTATACTTTCACTTTGATCGTACTGCTGATAATATATCTCTGCTATTGTCTGCTGATTGCTGCAGCACATATATTTTACACTAGAATAACAACTGTTCAATAAATACTTATTGAAACGCCCAGACTGTTTATTCTGTGTAACTCTCTGAGACAAACCGAATAAGTGAGCACGAGTGACTGAGCGAAAGGTAGTACATTGTTTCCACAATTCTGAGGAATTTGGGTTGTCATGATCTAAGGTTGCCAGGAACTAATCTCTCCCCGATAAGAGGAGATTCTAGTGGCACTGTGAGCTAGTTAATGCAAATCCGGTTAACATATGCGGTGGGGGTGCACAGAGTCAGTCTAACACTAAGCCCACAGTATATGTTATCCAAACGCGCAGGTCCTGCAGGGGTACTATAGAAACTACACAACAGTTCACTATATCTATAGGTCACTACACTTAAAACTTATAAGTCACCCCTATAGCAGGCCTTAACAATCAACTGTCTAACACTCTCCATTATAGACCACTTGATATCAACCCCACCACTAGGCTGAGAGCTCAAATATTACATCTTACAACCAAAGCCTTAGAGGAAGGTTGGATATGCAAAAATGAATTTGATTTTTTGAATGCCAACACATATAAGATACCGAATATATATGCATTGCCTAAAACACATAAGAGCATTGACAATCCCCCTGGGAGGCCAATTATCTGTGCATGTGATTCCCTCCTAGAACCACTGGCAAAGAATATTGACACTTTCCTGATTCCATTAGTTAAAAAAACGAAATCATACGTAAGGGATACCATGGATTTGATATCAAAGATAGAAAACCTACCTTACGAAATAGATAAACAACTTTTAGTATCTGTTGATATCGAATCATTATATACTAATATACCGCAGGATGAAGCATTATTGGTCCTGAGAAACACATTACACCAGCGAGAACAGCCCCATCAGGTACCAACAGAATTTATAGTGTCTTTAGCTACGATATGCCTCAAAAACAATTTTTTCAACTTCAAAGACTCCCTCTAACTACAAGTAAAGGGAGTCGCAATTGGGTGTAGCTTTGCCCCAGAAATAGCCAACCTTGTCATGAATTAATTTGAAAAACATTGGATATATGGCGACACCAACCCTTTTAAGACACATATTGGGTATTGGTGTCGGTATATAGACGACATTTTCATGATTTGGGAAGGTGACAATCTCACATTGACTCTCTTTCATAATTGGCTAAATATGAGGGCAGCAGATTTAAAATTCACGGTGTCAAGTGACAGTGAAAAGATCAATTTCCTGGATGTTTGGATACAGCATAAAAATGGTGTATTGGAAGTTAATCTGTATACCAAACCTACAGACAGGAATACATTTTTATATTTTTCTAGCGGACACCCAAGAAGTTTGAAAGAAAATTTGCTGTATGGCCAATTTCTTAGAATTAGGAGAAATTGTACCAACAAAGAGGACTATTTTACTAATGCTGAAACACTAAAAAACAAACTGTTGAATCGAGGGTACCCGCGGAAATTGGTAAAGAATGCATTAAAAAGAGCCTGGTATACCCCAAGGGAAGAGTTACTTACCCCAAAACAACGACCTGAGGTTTCACCGCTCACTTGTGTCCTTACTTATAATCCAAAGGCAAACAAAATAAAAAAGATTATTTTGAACAATTGGAGAATGGTGAGTCACCTAGGGATTCCAAAACCTCTATTTGCCTTCCGTAAAGGAAAAAACCTCCGCCAACAACTAGTGAAAGCAGTCCAACCGACTCAACTGCCAAAAAAAGAACTTAGAGGAATGTTGGGTCTATCGCCAGTGGTGGGGAATTTTAGATGTCAAAATTGTGCTGCATGTCATTAACGGCCAACAACACGTACAAAATTCTTTCTGTAATTGCAATACAAAAAATGTAATTCATTGCTTGAAGTGCCCTTGTAATATGTTTTATATAGGGAAGACAATCCAGCCCATAAAAAATTGAATCTTGATACATAAATCAAGGGTAAAATGTAACATTCAAGGAGCTCCACTCGTCCAGCATTTCCAAAATCAGAGTCATACTGAAAATGAAATCCAATGGTCCGTTCTGATTGTATTACAAAACGTTGATAAAGACAATATACAAACAAGATTGAATAGATTAGAAGCAAGGTTAATTGAAAAATACCATACTGCCATCACTGGCTTGAATGACCGAGATGAAATATGGGCACTTTTGCAATAAGTGCACTAGGGTCCATGCATTTGATTGTCTATATAATTATGATAGACTAACTACTTCCAAGCTCAAACCTGATTCAATACCTGATACTTTGAAGCAGGGAGATCTACAGAGATATATATAGGTGAGTTTATGTCCCTCTCTCCCTATAGTCATGCAGATATCTCTTTAATCATTGTATTTTTTATATATCAGTCATATACTTTGTGAACACTCTTTGAATTGGAGTGCGACCATGCAGTCTGGACTGTGCTTTTACTGGCTATCACTCCTGACATTGTTAATGGAATTTATCTTGTAATATTGGATTCCCTTTGCTATGCTGATTTTTCTTTCAATTGTTTTGCAATGTTGACTTTTGTTGTCCTGCTTGCTATGCTGAGCTTGTCATGCTATGCTGAAAGTTTCTTGCCATACTGATGTTTGCTTGTTGAAATACTTTTGTTAGAATCTCATTGATTATTGATTGTTTTTCTTATCCATGTTCTTTATAATTGCCATCCTGATATGAATATATAGAGTGTGAGGAGCAGCAGGTAGTAATGAGTCATGAGGTGTTGGGTTCATTGGTGATGATAATAATTCTAATTTTATTTTATATTTATTTTTATTCTTTATTATTTTTGAATTTTATTCTTCTTAATTTCTGTGTTTATTGCTAATCCTATTGATAAGATTATAGAAGCATTGACGGCTTCAGCCGGCATCTCCCTATGCGTTTATAGTCTTTTGTCAATGTCTAAGCGCTACACGCATTAATACATAGCGACGTGCTCGCCCTTGTCACGTGATTTTCGAGACTGAGCCGTACCGGTGCAGACGGTCTTTCTTCCCCGCGTCATGCTGTAGTACTGCGACTTACCAGGAAATCTACCGGTAAGTGGATGGTTTCCTCGTGTGCCCCGCCACCTCTTTGACTGGTTTTACGAAATAGTCTCACACGTGCTGATGCCTTCGTTGTTTTTTCTTACGTCTATAGACATTATTATACCGAGCCTGGGAACTAATGGTATCGCCCCTTAGAAGTTATATACTTTCCCTGGAAGTGCTGCCACGATATTTATTTGAGCGGAACAGTATGTATTTTCACACTCTACTGGGCCTTCCATACACGTGGGGCTTTAAATTACTTTTGTACCGTGCCTGAACGTGTTTTTCCGTTTCTTGTCCCCGCAGAATAATTTACATCTGGACAGTTGTACTTCAGGCACTGCTCTATCCCTGTCCTTGAGACAGTCGGATTGATAAGAGATTGGTGCCTTGTTCGAGCACTCGGTGTGTTTTTCATGCATGATACACATATTCCATCTAAACAGCATGGATTTGATACTTCGCAGTTTCACTACTTGGTGGTGGTCCGTGCTTGACGCGCACATAGAGATTTACGAGCATGCTTCTGAATTTTTAGATGACACATGGGTTTTTCATGTTCGATTTAATGGAGATTTTTGGCTTTCTATTTCTATATTTATTTGACTAGCACATCTTCCCCTTTTTTCTGTATGGTCATTATTGCACTGTGGTTTTTATTAAGTTGTCCTTTTCATTACTTACTGCTCTTCCTTATATGCAAAAAGCTTTAAGATTATCTTCTGTGTAAATACCTTTTGTACTTTTGTAGATGTGTATATATATATTCACTGAAAAAACCATAGGTTTCAGGCACGTTATAGTTAGAAATGAGCATTTAAAAAACCTTAGAAATTCACTGAAAAAAACCATAGGTTTTAGGGAAAGTTATAGTTAGTTGGACATTTCACTCGTACAAAACCAGAGAAATTCCCCCGTTATAGTTAGTTCAGCTAACTATAACTCGTGCCCCCGCAATGCACTGCTGATGACGTCACATATGACATCACTCATGACATGGTCAGTGACATCACTGATGACATCACTGATGACATCTCAAATGACATCACTGATGACATCATCTAGTGACTGTGTGTTTCTGTAAAGTTTAAATATGTTTAATATATATAGGGAAAGGCATATTGAAGAATGAGTGGGTGTATAAGTGTCTGAATGGATGATTTAGTAGGTGTGTGACTGACTCTATAAGTGAGTGATTAAATGTATCTTACTGAATGCACAGGTTAGTGACTAAACTGTGTGAATGTCTGTATCCGTCTGTCTGTTGGTGTGTAAGCGGCTGCATGGATTTGTGAATAGCTACATGAGTGTCTATATGGGTTATTGATTGGTTGTCTGAGTATCTGTATGGATGCCTGAGAGTTTGTATGGGTGGGGTGTGTGTGACTCTGTGCATAGATGTGTGAGTGGGTGATTCACTGGGTGCATGGTTTCAAGAGTGCATCTGTGATGGACTGTATGGGTGTGTGAGTGTGTGTATGGGTGTGTTAGTGAGTGAATGTATATCTCAGTGGTACATGTGTGAGTAACTACATATGTGAAAGGCAGTATATATGTGTGTTGGAATATATAAATAGCTATAAGTGAGAGTGTGTGATTATGAGAGTGACTGTATGGATGAGTGTGTGCTTGTATCAGTGATTGTATAAAGAGCGTAAGAATGTCCTAGTATTTGTATGAGTAAGTGAGCTGGTGTGTGTATAACTGTATAGGTGAGTAAATGGGAGTGTGATTTATTATTTGCATGACTGACTAGGTGTGTGAGTACCTCTATGGATGAGTGGTGGTGTGTGAGTGTCTATATAGGTGTATGAGTGCATATGATAGTCCTGTACTGAGTGATTGTAAGTATGAGTGACTGTACGGGTGAGTGAGTGGATATGTGTTTAGACCTAAGAATCAGTGAGTGGGTATGTAGTTATTGCTGTTGGAGTGTCTATGGTTTTGAGAATGGCAGTCTGTTATTTAGAGTTGGTATATCAAAGGTTACATTAGGGTGTGAGAAGATCCATCAAATTATCACATGGATTATGTCATCAGTGATGTCATTTGAGATGTCATCAGTGATGTCATCAGTGATGTCACTGACCATGTCATGAGTGATGTCATATGTGACGTCATCATCAGTGCATTATGGGGCGCGAGTTATAGTTAGCTGAACTAACTATAACGGGGAATTTCTCTGGTTTTGTACGAGTGAAATGTCCAACTAACTATAACTTTCCCTAAAACCTATGTTTTTTTCAGTGAATTTCTAAGGTTTTTTAAATGCTAATTTCTAACTATAACGTGCCTAAAACCTATGGTTTTTTCAGTGAATTTCAAAGGTTTTTTAAATGCTAATTTCTAACTATAACATGCCTGAAACCTATGGTTTTTAAGTGAATTTCAAAGGTTTTTTAAATGCTAGTTTCTAACTATGCCTACAGAGGTAGGACATGTGAAGAAAGAAGAAGAAAAGCGCAGAAAGAAGGAAGACAAATGCAGAAAGAGGCAACAGAAGTTCAGAAAGACGAAGAAAAGTGCAAGAAGAAGGAAGAGATGTGCAGAAAGAACCAACAGAGGAGTAGAAAGTACTCCTGTGCCCCCAACTTTTTGCTGATGGGTACTGGTGGTAACTGACTCTGTCTCTGGTGGTAAAAGACACTTAGAATACAGTGAAAACACCTACATACACTAGGGAACACTATGCATTGGGGTACCCCTGTGATTAGCATGACCTCCTCTGTATTTGCCATGAGTTAGTGCCTGGGTCATTGGATGAGTACATGGGTACTGACTGGATGATTAGAGTACTGCAAGGAGAGTGGATGGTGAATTTATAAGTGCTTGTGTTTTGGCGGAGTGATTGGATAAGTACATGGTGCTCGCTGGTTGATTGGAGGAGTGCATGGGTAGTGACAGGGCGATGGCTGGACTGCATCAGTAGTGCTCAGGGTAAGTTGGAGGATTAATTCCCCTTGAATCCTGAGGGTCCCTATTTGATAAAAGCCCTGGCGGTCCCCGGGGCTTGGGGGGGCCTTGGAGGCCCCCCAAACATTAAAAAAACAAGCCCCGGGAGGTGGCAGTCCCCGGGGCTGCGGGGGCCCCTGCGGGCCCTGCATATATTTGTTGGCAATGCCCCCGGGACCTGGCCCACCCGGGGGTCTCAATTAAATGAAGCGCGGTATACCGCGCTTCATTTTTTTTTACATTTCGGCGGGATTCGCGACCCCAGCGCGAATTTCGCCATTTAAAATAAAAAAAATGCTTTTTTTGGCCCTGGGGGTCCTTGTGGGACCCCCTGAGCAGGCCTAGGGGTCAGGGTGTTTCTACCCTGCCCCTTTTCTTCTTTTTCACCTTTGTTTCCCTGTTTTCTTGTGACTCGGTTCTCATCAAGATGGCTGCCAACACTTCCTGGTTTGGAGTGTTGGCAGCCAATTAAAATGAAGCTCGTGGTCGGGAGGGTTCGCGGATCCACCGCGCCTCTAGATATCGATATTTGTTTTTTACAATTTCTCAGCAATTACGAACGGATTTACACCATTTTTAAAAAGGTCGCTTTCTGAGCCAAGCAGTTCTCAAATAGCGACAAAGCACTTTTGAATTATTTGTTATCTCTATGTTTTTTTATCCAGTTGACCACTTGATTAAATGTTACGCTTAGGGAGAAAATGTGGTGTTACCAAGTTGGAGTTTCTGCTTCAGCTCGTCATTCTGTGATTCTGGTCAAATCACTTAATCTCCCCATGCCTACAACCAAAATGAGTTTGTCCTTGTATGATGTAACCAATGCTCATGTAAAGCACTCCAATATTTGACCAGCCTGCACTATATAAAACTGCAAAAAAACAAAGGATAAAAAGTGTTTTCCACACTTCTGTCATTGGGCTATACGTGGGCTACATCTGGGTGATATTTGTGCTACATTTGGGCTCATTTTTCTCTGGTGGCCATCTTGGGAGACTTCAATTACATTCATTAAACTTTATTTGATCTGATTTAGAAACATAGATCATAAAAGTGTACATAAAAACAGTAAATCCTCTTTCTTAATACAATACAGTGAGAATTAATTAAAACCAGTAGGTAAAAACGGGTGTTACAAAGCCCGGTTCAGAGCAACTTCAGGTTAACAGAATAGTAAAGTTCAATGTTTCGCAAGATCAATCTCATGTACTTCGTGCAAAATACGCAATAAGGGGTCCAAGTAAGATGCAACGCTCCAATACCTGACCAGTCTGCACTATATAAAACTGCAAAAAAACTAAAAATAAAAAGTGTTTTCCACACTTCTGTCATTGGGCTATATGTGGGCTACATCTGGGTGATATTTGTGCTACATTTGGGCTCTTTTTTCTCTGGTGGCCATCTTGGGATACTTATTTGTTATGAAGTTTCCTAATTTCCTCATTTACTGCAGTCTCCTCAGTAGGAAATGCTTTCAGTTTTTTACTTTGATTCCATCAAGAAGGCATTCAGATGTGTCACACATTTGCCATAAATTCAGAATGTTAGCACTCTAGTTGTTCATTAGATCACTGTAGTAAAGCTACTGCTCACCAGGGAGTTAACTGGAAGTCTACTGCTGGTATTGAAAGTGATTGTTTCAGTCTGCATGTCAGAATTTTCTAATGAAATAGAAGAGGATTTGAGATCTCACTTAAAACATGCCCTCATTTTTCTTTCTGCAGAACTAACCATAATTTCTATGGCAAAATGAACCCCCTCATTTTTTTCCTTTTTAAATTAAATGTTTTAAGTGTTACCAGTTTATTCCAATCAAGATGGCTTCAGGTGTGCCATCATTTTGTCATAAGTAAGACTGTTAGCGCTCTAGTTGTTCTTTAGAACACTCTGGGAAGCTGCAGTAGAACACAAAGGAATCAACTGGCAGGCTGCTCCTGTTGAAATATAACAGGAAGATATTTGAGATCTCACTTAAAACATGTCCTAATTTTTCTTTCTACAGCACTAACCATAATTTCTAAGACAAAATGAACCCCATCATTTTTTTCCTTTTTAAATTAAATGTTTTAAGTGTTACCAGTTTATTCCAATCAAGATGGCTTCAGGTGTGCCATACTTTTGTCATAGGTAAGGTTGTTAGCGCTCTAGTTGTTCTTAAGAACACTCTGGGAAGCTGCAGTAGAACACAAAGGAATCAACTGACAGTCTCTGCCCTTGTTGGATTTACATGTTTTACTGAGAATGTCAGACTTCATTCTCACATGACTGAGAAAGATAATGTGAATTTACAGAAAATATGCTCTCATTTTAGCTTCTGGAGCACCTTCCAAACCTCTGTGGGACAAGCATGAGAAAATTGTTTTCTCTCAAACATGATTCATGAAATCCCAGCAGAAGGTTTTTCACAGGGTAAAATCATCCTGGAACACACCACAATTCCTAAAATTAGTATGGTACCATCAACAAATGAATTCTAATGTAACTAAAGTCTGTTATCACCCTTAATAGATCTCCTTTTGGTGACCCTCAAAATCTTCTATTCACTACAATGCATTTCATTGGGGTGCTATCATGTATATTGGTCCCAAGATGGCTGCCAACACTTCTTGGATGAAGTGCTGACAGCCAATCAGATCTCACGATGACATGTGTGGTTAGGCTCCGCCCAGATATATATAGTTCTTTTTCCTTTAATATTTAAAAAACTACTGAACGGATTTACACCATTTTTGAAAAGGTCGCTTTTTGAGCCAAGCAGTACCTTTATGCCAAATTTGGGGTAAATCCGTTCAGTAGTTTCCGCTGTAGCCTTGCACAAAGTTCCCTATGGGAAATTGATTTTTTTACTCTTATTTTTTTAATTTCTCAGCAACTACTGAACGGATTTACACCATTTAACAAAAAGGGCTCTTTCTGAACCAAGGGCTAACTTTTTGCAAAATTTGGTGTAATTCCGTTCCGCAGTTCGGGCTGTAGCTTTGTCAAAAATTTCCTATGGAGAAAACACGTTTTGAGACCCCCCTTTTTTCTTGGCCCCCGCTTGCTGAATCACCCCGAAACTTTCAAGATAGGAGCGGACTGGAGCGCCCCACGAGTTTTGAAAATTTCGCGAAGATTCATCAACCGGCGCCAAAGTTATTGGAAATAGAATGTTGTGAATTTCCTATGGAAAGAGGTCCTAACTATAACTACCTACTGGCGACCGCCAGTAGGTAATATATATATATATATTACCTACTGGCGGTCGCCAGTAGGTAGTTATAGTTAGGACCTATTTTCCATAGGAAATTCACAACATTCTATTCCCAATAACTTTAGGCGCCGGTCGATGAATCTTCGCGAAATTTTCAAAACTTGTGGGCGCTCCGGTCCGCTCCTATCCTGAAAGTCTCGGGGTGATTCATCAAGTGGGGGCTGAGAAAAAGGGGAGTCCCAAAACATGTTTTCCCCATGCAATTTTCCATAGGAACCTTTAGTCGCAGCTACAGCCCGAACTGCTGAGCGGAATTACACCAAATTTGGCAAAAGGTAGCCCTTGGTTCAGAGTCGTGCCTTTTGGTTAAATGGTGTAAATCCGTTCAGTAGTTCCTGAGAAATTTGAAAAGAAAACTCATATATATCTGGGCGGAGCCTAACCACACATGTCATCGTGAGATCTGATTGGCTGTCAGCACTTCATCCTGGAATTGCTGGCAGCCATCTTGGGACCAATATAAATGATAGTACCCCATTGAAATGCATTGTAGTGAATCGAAGATTTTGAGGGTTACCAAAAGGAGAACTATAAAGGGTGATAACAGACTTTAGTTACATTAGTATTCATTTGTTGATATTACCATACTAATTTCAGGAATTGTGGTGTGTTCTAAGGTGATTTTACCCTGTGAAAAACCTTCTGCTGGGATATCATGAATCATGTTTGAGAGAAAACTATTTTCACATGCTTGTCCCATACAGTTTTGGAAGGTGCTCCAGAAGCTAAAATGAGAGCATATTTTCTGTAAATTCACATTATCTTTCTCAGTCATGTGAGAATGAAGTCTGATATTCTCAGTAAAACATGTACATCCAACAAGGGCAGAGACTGTCAGTTGATTCCTTTGTGTTCTACCGCAGCTTCCCAGAGTGTTCTAAAGAACAACTAGAGTGCTAACAGCCTTACTTATGACAAAAGTATGGCACACCTGAAGCCATCTTGATTGGAATAAACTGGTAACACTTAAAACATTTAATTTAAAAAGGAACAAAATGATGGGGTTCATTTTGTCATAGAAATTATGGTTAGTGCTGTAGAAAGAAAAATTAGGACATGTTTCAAGTGTGATCTCAAATATCTTCCTGTTATATTTCAACAGGAGCAGCCTGTCAGTTGATGCCTTTGTGTTCTACTGCAGCTTCCCAGAGTGTTACTAAAGAACAACTAGAGTGCTAACAGCCTTACTTATGACAAAAGTATGGCACACCTGAAGCCATCTTGATTGGAATAAACTGTCAACACTTAAAACATTTATTTTAAAAAGGAACAAAATGATGGGGTTCATTTTGTCATAGAAATTATGGTTAGTGCTGTAGAAAGAAAAATTAGGACATGTTTCAAGTGTGATCTCAAATATCTTCCTGTTATATTTCAACAGGAGCAGCCTGTCAGTTGATGCCTTTGTGTTCTACTGCAGCTTCCCAGAGTGTTCTAAAGAACAACTAGAGCGCTAGCAGTCTTACTTATGACAAAATTATGGCACACCTGAAGCCATCTTGATTGGAATAAACTGGTAACTCTTAAAACATTTAATTTAAAATGAACAAAATAAGGGGGTTCATTTTGTCATAGAAATTATGGTTAGTGCTGTAGAAAGAAAAATTAGGACATGTTTTAAGTGAGATCTCAAATATCTTCCTGTTATATTTCAACAGGAGCAGCCTGTCAGTTGATGCCTTTGTGTTCTACTGCAGCTTCCCAGAGAGTTCTAAAGAACAACTAGAGTGCTAACAGTCTTACTTATGACAAAAGTATGGCACACCTGAAGCCATCTTGATTGGAATAAACTGGTAACACTTAAAACATTTAATTTAAAAGGAACAAAATGAGGGGGTTCATTTTGCCATAGAAATTATGGTTAGTGCTGCAGAACGAAAATTTAGGGCATGTTTTAAGTGAGATCTCAAATCCTCTTCTATTTCTTTAGAAAATTCTGACATGCAGACTGAAACAATCACTTTCAATACCAGCAGTAGACTTCCAGTTAACTCCTGGTGAGCAGTAGCTTTAGTACAGTGATCTAATGAACAACTAGAGTGCTAACATTCTGAATTTATGGCAAATGTGTGACACATCTGAATGCCTTCTTGATGGAATCAAAGTAAAAACTGAAAGCATTTCCTACTGAGGAGACTGCAGTAAATGACAAAATTAGGAAACTTCATAACAAATAAGTCTCCCAAGATGGCCACCAGAGAAAAAAAGAGCCCAAATGTAGCACAAATATCACCCATATGTAGCCCACATATAGCCCAATGACAGAAGTGTGCAAAACACTTTTTATTTTTAGTTTTTCTGCAGTTTTATATAGTGCAAACTGGTCAGGTATTAGAGCGTTACATCTTACTTGGACCCCTTATTGCGTATTTTGCACGTAAGTACATGAGATTGATCTTGCGAAACATTGAACTTTACGATTCTGTTAACCTGAAGTTGCTCTGAACCGGGCTTTGTAACACCCGCTTTTACCTACTGGTTTTAATTAATTCTCACTGTATTGTATTAGGAAAGAGGATTTACTGTTTTTATGTACACTTTTATGATCTATGTTTCTAAATCAGATCAAATAAAGTTTAATGAATTCTATGGCAGGACGGAGGCGAGGATTATGCATATCTTTCCTCACTTTATTTGCATAGCAGTTCAAAGAAAACGTAACACAACAATCATTAAACAAAAGACTACACAACCCATGAACCATTAGGGGGGTAGTCTCCAAGGCAACTATAGTCCAATCAAATTCAAATTCAAAAAGCTTTATTCGGTGTAAATACAACAAACACCATAAAAGCATACTAATACACAGTAAAAGAAAATATTCACATAATACATCATACTTAATATTCAAAATTAAAATCGATTTTACAGGTTAAATTTTCCATGGAGATTAATTCAATTATAAAATTATTAAAATATCAGTGCATAAAAAGATCATAATACGTTAGTACGGCTACCACAATTTGTGCAATAAAATGCTAATACATACAGGTCGATATAAAGTTAATAAAGTGCCAATGCATGGAGAAATCTTAGTACAAAAGTACAAGCTGCTACAATATAAGCAATAAAGTACTAGTGCTTATAAATGCGTGTATATAAACATACATAATAAAATATAATTATTGATCTTGTTCTTCATATAATAGTGCTTCCAAATGTACAAGTTCTTTTCTTTTCCCAATTGAGAGTTGTATATAACGTATAACAGAACTTATTACTTTTATGTTATCCAGACTGCAAACAAAATCAAACGCATTTTTGTAACTATAAAGGGTATTTCTTAAAAAAAGAGGTTTTAAAATTGATTTCCGGATACTCATATAAAAAGGACAAAAAAGTATAAAATGCATAGTTGATTGTAAAGTTTTACCATCACATGGGCAAGGTGGTAATGTATGACACCATTTTTCAGTACTTGGAAAGGCAATTAAATGGTGTAGGGTACCTAGCCTTAGCCTAGTCAAATAGAATCTGTGCTGGGTATTCCTTACCAATATCAAATATGGCTGAATGCCCCTTATAAACGGACCTTCACAATAACTAGCTACAGTCTTTTTTTAATGACAGCGCTTTCCCGTTCCTGTTCCATTACAGTTAAGTATTTTGATTTCAAATCGTTTTTAGAAAAATCCTGTATTGTAATGGGATTGTTTTTGTCGATACCGACTTTACATTTCATTAAAAGTTTAAAAATGTGCTCCAGCCAGGGTATTTTAGAACTATGGTCAAGGGCTAGGCAGACCATTATTAAATCCTTTGTGAACTTAGTTTCTTCGTTTGCCCAGAGCCCTCGCCAAAATATAAGGCCTGCCATGTTTATTGTGTCACTTAAATATGGTACAAATAACTCTTTATGTACAATAGCGGTCGCAGTAGCACTAGGGACCGCCAACAGCCTTTTTAAAAACTTGTTCTCCTTTATTTGTAGTGCAGCCGTATTTGTTCTCCCCCATAACGCTGCACCATGACAGACCCCTGAGACACACTTGCTCCTGTACAACGATAGAATTTCCAGAATGGGTTTGTTTCCTATTTTTGCTGCAAATTTTAATATACCCTCTGTAATTCTTAAAAATTTCATTTGACATAATTCAATGTGCTTATTCCAAGAACCATTTTTGCAGAATAACAACCCTAAATACGAAAAGGTGGATACTCTATTAATAAAAACCCCACCCACATGATGTTGTCTGTACTTTGGCCTTTTCCCCCCACATGTCATTACAAAAGTTTTCTTTAAATTTAACTGCAAATCAATATCCGTCATATATAGGGCAAAGTTTTCAATCAAAATTTGCAGGCCATTTCCAGTCCTGGACATTAAGACAGCATCATCTGCATATAATAAAACAGGTGTGGGGTGTTTTCCTACTTTTGGGGCATCTGCAGCTAACTTTTGTAAAATGGGTCCACATTATTTATGTATAATGAGAATAAAAGCGGAGCTAGAACACATCCTTGTCTAATCCCCCTCTTTACCATAAAATCAGGTGTACATTCCCCCAACTGCCCATATCGTACCCTAGTAGTTAAAAAGTCATACATTTGTGATAAAAATGAAATTATTTCAATAGGGGCCCCTAGCCCCTTCAATATTTGCCAAAGTTTTTGATGATTAACTAAATCGAAGGCGCTAGTTAGGTCTACAAAGCATAGGTGGAGTACCCCTTCCCTAGCCTGTGTATACTTCCCTATTAACAATTCTAAATTTAAGCACTGCTCTACCGTCCCAATACCCCGTCTGAAACCATACTGGGCTTCTGTCTAGATTTTACTTTCACTAGCCCAGTCTTCTAGCCTTTCTAACATAATTCAACCCATCAGCTTCGATGAGGTATCAAGAAGGGATATTGGGCGGTAGCAGTTAGCCTTCCCTCTGTCCCCCTTTTTAAAAATGGGAACAATGATACTTTGCACCCAGGTGGAGGGTAATACACCTCCCAAGGCCACATTAAAAACATTCAATAAAATAGGTATCCTAAAATCCATGTTACACTTAAAAACATCTATAGGCACCCCTTCAGGTCCAGCAGCTTTTCCATTTGTGCATTTTTCAAGGGCTAATTTGATTTCTTCTGTAGTTATGGGTAATGCCTTTACGGAGTTTACTATTATAAACTTATCTCTTTTACAATCAATTATTTTTAAACCTTCAGGATTAAAGATCTTCTCAAAATGTAACACCCAGTCTTCTGGTGGAACCACAGTATCAATCCTTACTTAATTATTTCCTTTGAAATATGGATGATTAATTGTCTTCCGAAAAAGAACAGAGTCTTTCGTCTCAGCTGCCTGCTTTAGCTTCTCCCAGGCGCCCTCACGGATCTCCCTTTTTCTATTTTCCAAGGTTTTTTTATAATTTTTCCTTGCGGTACTAATCCTATCAGGGTCCCTGGGTTTTTGTTTAAGAGCCAATTTCAATTCCCCATTCAGCCTCGTGCATTCATGGCTAAACCATCTTGGATTAAGATCACAGGTTTTCTTCTTCTTTTTGGCTTTTAAATTACCAGCAATTTCCTTGGCAATATTACTAAAGGCAGTTATGGTAGCTATTTTACTCGAAGAACTATCCAAGCAAATTTCTAAATCCTTTCGTGTTCTCTCTCTAATATTTTCCATAAACATAACTGGGTTAACACCCGTCCATTTTATGGATACACCATTGTTTCCTTGGACGTCAATATCAGCATCTGCTCTATAGTCCAATCATATCACAGTCCATCGTATATAACATCATGACGTCCCTTCCGCTTCCTCTTTCTTCACTGCTCGTCAGTTAAGTGCATTCCTTACATTCTTGGCTTAATCTGACGTTGTTGCTGTTTGTATAGCGGTTTCTTGTGCACGTTATTAGCATTATTGCCTTGGTATTGTTTCATATTCCCTGCGCAGCAGGCTCTTGCCCGAGCGCGTTCTCCCCCTCGCAGTTTCTCCCGCTGTGTGCTCTGCGCGCGGTGGGATCCTATCAGGTGCGTCTGGTCCGAGCGAGGCAGCTCCGTCGAGCGCTCCCGCTGGTCTTTACGCGCGTTTGGGAATCCGGTCACTCCTTTAGTGTCCGCTTGATTACCGACCAACCCTCGCCTAATTTTGACACCGCTACGCGGTGATTTCCCCACACGGTCACGTTAGTGACCAGCGCCACCTGGTGGTGGTAATTGGTATTGCGCCTCAGTCTATTCTTATAACAGCTTCGGGGAAAGCCCAGCTGTTGGAGCACCGGCGAGGGGGCTGTCTTAAGGATTTTAAGGGCATTTGTTCTGTGCTCACACCCTCTGCTATCATGTCTTCTCCAGAAGACCATTTTTACTCCTCCTACCAAGAAGTGGAGGAGGAATGGCCCCCCAACTTCTCCCTCCAGCAGTGGACCAAGCGCTCTCTCTGGCTATTTCTAGGGCGCTGGCTCCTCTTAGGGATCAGGTTGATAAGCTGGCGAAAAGCATCCCTGGGGTGTTCAGTGACCCAGATCTGGTGGTGGCGGGTCCAAGTAGCTCCCAGATGGGGAATAAAAGGGCCATTAAGCATAACACGGGCACTTGGAAGGATTTGATAAACTTACGGAGACCTTCCTCAAGAGTGCGCGAACGCTAGAACATGCACCCTGCCGGGAGGAGGAGGGGCCCGGAGAAAATTGCGACACTGTCACCACTATTGTAGACCCCGACGGCGGGTTTCCCTTAGAGGGAGAGGGTGTATCGGAGGATGATTTCTCCTCCGATGAGGATAAGGACTCGGGCGTCCCTGGCGTCCAGAGTCCCACTCCTCTCAGTCCCCGGTTGGGGACGGGGTCCACTCGGACATGTTCGAGCCTACCCAAATTTACCATCCTAGGTCGGCAGAGTGGACACCTGACGCCAAAGTGGTAGAGTATGTGGTGGGGAAAATCCATCAACCCCTTGAAAGGGAGGTCAGGAATAGGATGAGGGGAGAATGCCCCAGGCCCTCACTGAAGGGGAAGGTGGCACACACGCCTGAAATTGATGAGAAACTATGTACCTTTTTCTCCAAGTATATGAGGGATCCCAAGAAAGGAATTGATAGGTCTTGGACGTGGTAGGGCCCTTGACCCAAATTATTCAATTGACGGAGCGTTCCAAAGAGTCAGGATCCCCTTTGTCCATGGATATTGTGGCTGGTTGGGCGCACTACCCTAAACCCTAAAACACTACCCCCTCCACTACCCAAACACCACTGCACTACCCTAAACCCTAAAACACTACCCCCAGCAAGACACCCTACACTACCCAAACATAACTGCACTACCCTAAACCCTAAAACACTACCACCAGCACGACTCCCTACACTACCCAAACACCACTGCACTACCCTAAACCCTAAAACACTACCCCCAGCACGACTCCCTACACTACCCAAACACCACTGCACTACACTAAACCCTAAATATATCCCCAGCATGACCTCCCACACTACACAAACACCACTGCACTACCCTAAACCCTAAAACACTACCCCCAGCACGACCCCCTACACTACCCAAACACCACTGCACTACCCTAAACCCTAAAACACTAACCCCAGCATGACCCCCTATACTACCCAAACACCACTGCACTACCCTATACCCTAAAACACGACCCCTACACTACACAAACACGACTGCACTACCCTAAACCCTAAAACACTACCCACAGCATGACCCCCTTCACTACACAAACACCACTGCACTGCCCTAAACCCTAAAACACTACCCCAGCACTACCCCTACACTACCCAAACACCACTGCACTAACATAAACCCTAAAACACTACCCCCAGCACAACCCCCTACACTACGCAAACACCACTGCACTACCCTAAACCCTAAAACACTACCCCCAGCACGACTCCCTACACTACCCAAACACCACTGCACTACCCTAAACCCTAAATCTACCCCCAGCACGACCCCCTACACTACCCAAACACCACTGCACTACCCTAAACCATAAAACACTGCCCCCAGCATGACCCCCTACACTACACAAACACCACTGCACTACCCTAAACCCTAAAACACTACCCCAGCACGACCCCCTACACTACCCATACACCACTGCACTACCCTAAACCCTAAAACACTACCCCCAGCATGACCCCCTACATTACTGCACTACCCTAAACCCTAAAACACTACCCCCAGCACGACCCCCTACACTACCCAAACACCACTGCACTACCCTAAACCCTAAAACACTACCCCCAGCACGACCCCCTACACCACCCAAACACCACTGCACTACCCTAAACCCTAGAAAAGAAACCCCCACCCCATGCCCAATCCCCCTTACCTCTCACTCCTCATGGTTCCTGCTTCACGTCATCTCTGAGGGGCGGTGCACGTCGTTGTGAGGAAACAGAACAGCCTCTGTTTCCTTACAACGACATGGATCGTCTCACATGTTTTAGAACGCATGGTCATTTACCATACATACCTTTACAACAAAATTCGTTGTAAAGGCATGCGTGGTAAATGACCATGCGTTCTAAAAATGCGTAGTAATGACTTTGTGATGTACAACGCATGCGTGGTAATGCATGCATTGTAATGGTATCGCAAAGTAAAAAAGTCGTTGTAACGGCTGTTTACCGATCGAAGCTGGCCCCTGTTCTTCAGTGAGACGTTTATTTGATTAATTAGGAGGAAGGAATGTGTTTTTTTACCGAAAAGTGCATTCCCGGCTGTTGTATTGTGAAAGTGTCCGCGTGGCCTGGTTTCACTTCCGGTGAGAGAGTGGAAGAGTCTGTTTGGATCTAAAGGAGTTCTGTTGTTGGACGGGGCCGGCGCGACATGTCATCAGAAAACATAGCTAATGGAAAGCGTCCTCCCTGAAGTGTGGAGCATTGCCATGAGAGGTCAACGAGTGTGCGTCCCACCGCTGTATGACCGCACCGCGTGACCCATGTGCCGCCTCCAGGGTACGGGAGGCAGAAGCGGCATCGCAGGTCCTCTTGAAGACCGTTGTAGCACTAATTCTACATTTTGGTACTAGGGCATTTTAACTTCGTTGTTCCTGCCAGATACAAAGAGAAGATCCTGTGTTATTCAGTGCCCTCGTTACCTTTTTTGTGGGTTGTGGTGCTTGTCACTTCGCTGCCCCGCCGGTGCACACAAATGGGCACCCCACCTCGTGTGCCATCTGCAGGGCCTCTGCCCTCAGATCACTGGTTTCGGTTTCTGGAGTGGCAACATAAACAGTTGCTCCCAAAGGACTAGCCTGAACACTTAGGTGAATATCCCCTGCACCAGCATTCCACGGAAATTCTTTCCTAGCTCTCCCACGTCAACGAGCACGGCTCCGCTCGCGACACCGTATGACGTCATCGGAGCCATAAGAGGACCTCGTCGGCGTGCTGACGTCAGTTCCACCCATTTTTTCCGTGCCACCGAGGCAAACAGGGGACCGAGACATTTTCACATGTATACATAGTATAATAAATATATATATATTCACTGAAAAAACCATAGGTTTCAGGCACGTTATAGTTAGAAATTAGCATTTAAAAACCTTAGAAATTCGCTGAAAAAACCATAGGTTTCAGGCACGTTATAGTTAGAAATTAGCATTTAAAAACCTTAGAAATTCACTGAAAAAAACATAGGTTTCAGGGGCGTTATAGTTAGTTGGACATTTCACTCGTACAAAACCATAGAAATTCCCCGTTATAGTTAGTTCAGCTAACTATAACTCGCAGTGCTCCGCAATGCACTGCTGATGACGTCACATATTACATCACTCATGACATGGTCAGTGACATCACTCATGACATCACTGATGACATCTCAAATGACATCACTGATGACATCACTGATGACATCACTGATGTCCCATGAGTCTGGAGGTAATAGATCCCCTGAAACTCGAAGAAGTTTTTGGTTAAGGCGATTTCCGCCAGATGTAGAATAAAAGGTCTGGGCGTGCAAAAAACTTTTGTTATATTCGATTGAGTGTGACTAATTGGGGAGTCATATAATAACATTTTTTTGGGGGAGTAAAAAAACCCCCCCTTGAATAAGTTGTGTGGGGGTGCGCCCATAGATCACAGTCGGGCAGCATGAGGGTGTGGTGGTCATGCACCATATATTAATTTTTTTTAATTAATTGTTGTATAAAGGGCACTGCACATAACACATCACTTGTTATTTATGTCTTTTTAATCACTTACAGGTTCCTCTCCAAGAACGAGGAGCTCCACTACTTTTTGCAACCGAGCATTGACTCGGGAAGGTGACTTCCCCTTTACTTCTGGATTTAAAGGAGTGAGGGTGAGCACCTAGGGATCACAGTGTTGAGAGTCCTGAGGAAAGCCGGGGTATTAGTTGTGCCGGCTGAAACATGTCGACATTTTAGCAGAGTGGAGGGGTTGGCGTCTCATTACAAGCTCCCCAACCTAGCATCCACAATTTTTGTTTTAAACCTGGACAGGGGTCCTAATATTAAAATGATGACTAGGATCCCCTGATACCAGTTTTATATCACTTTCTCTGCACTTTTTTCTCACCTGTGATCGGACACTGTATGTTGTATTGTCTTCCCCTTCCCTATTGCTCCACCTCCAGCATTTGGCTGACGCGGAGGTGTGTTAGCAGCCCTATGATGAAGCATGACATAGCTTGCTGTGTGTGAGGGCAGTTTTATCAATTTGATGCATTTCCCCTACACTCATCCACCCTCACGGTGTGTTATTATTCCTCTTCTTTTTGTGACAGCAGAGTGAATGGATGTCTCAGTGGTACATGTGCAAGTAACTACATATGTAAAAGGCAGTATATGTGAGTGATGGTGTATATAAATAACTATATGTGAGAGTCAGTAATTGTGAGAGTGGCTGCATGGATGAGTGTGTATTTGTATCAGTGATTCTATAAGAGAGTAATTATGTGTTAGTATCTGTATGAATAAGTGAGGTTGTGTCTGTATAACTGTATAGGTGAGTAAATGGAAGTATGATTGATTCTTTTCATGACTGACTAAGGGCCCGATTCTGATGCGGGTTGGAAAAGCTTCCCGACCGATGGCCTGATTCTGATGCGGTTAGGAAGGCCTCCTAACGGCATTTGCTCCTTCCAAATCGGATCGGGAACGTGTCTTCCCGACCGAGTTCCCAATTCTGATGCGGTTAGGAACAAATGTTCCCATTGAAGTCAATGGGAGTTCAACCAAATTGTATCTGGAAACATCCGGATGCATCCTACTCTGCCGGTTGGACTTTACCGATCCGAGTGGGTCGGAAACCATTTCCCAACCGATTCGGTCGGGAAGCTTTTCCAACCCGCATCAGAATCAGGCCCCCAGTGTGTGAGTAACTCTGGATATGTGGCAGTGTGTGAGTTTCTGTATAGGTGTATGAGTGCATATGATAGTGTTGTATTGATGAGTGACTGCATGTATGAGTGACTGTATGGGTGAATGAGTGGATGTGTGTGTAGACCTAGGAATCAGTCAGTGCGTATTTAGTAACTGGTATTGATGTGTCTATTTTTTCGAAAATGGTAGTCTGTATTTTAGAGTGGGTGTATCAAAGATTATATTCAGGTGTGAGGAGGTGCATCAGATTTTCACGTGGATGATGTCATCAGTGATGTCATTTGAGATGTCATCAGTGATGTCACTGACCATGTCATGAATGATGTAATATGTGACATCATCAGAGGTGCATTGAGGGGGCACAAGTTATAGTTAGCTGAACTAACAATAACGCCGGAATTGCTATGGTTTTGTACAAGTGAAATGTCCAACTAACTATAACGTTCCTGAAACCTATGGTTTTTTCAGTTAATATATATATATATATATATTTATATATGTAAATTTAAGAGTGTTAATCTGTTTATTGTAGGCTTCCTTTTGCCCCAGTCCTGATGAGGCCCAAAACATATGGGCTGAAACGCGTCGACTCCACAATTTGGAGAAGCCCTTCAAAAGTTTAAATGAATTGAAAAGAAATTATTGCATATTCCAATTCAGGCAGAGGGTTGAAATTTCCCCTCGGTTGTGTGTTATTCTTAGTGCTATCTTATTTCTTTTTTACGGATTGCCATTGATAATCATTGTTTTGGATTTCTCCGCATCCGTAATATCAAATAGGGTAACAAGGAATGATTTTCATGTACAGATATATGTATTGTTGTGTTTTTTGTATATATAATTTGTGTATATATAACTGTTTGTATTGTCCCATTTAAAATATATAAAAATACTCTTTTGGACTACATTTTGGTGTTGGTTTCTAAATTAGAACAAGTAATTGGACATTAATTATAGTCCATGTGAGGGATTAATTTAATTTTCCTCCTAGAAATAATTTCTCTTCCTATCCATTCCGCCGCATTATTGTTGTTTTTCCAGTGTTAACAATACTGAAGGCAGAGTGCTGGGTTTTATGTGAGAGGGTGCCCCTGCATGAGCAGAGCCCCTCTGCAGCCTTCGGAGACCATTCTCCCGGGTTGTCTGTGACTCAGCCAGACATATAGGTAGAGGTGCATTATAACCTCGCGGTGAATGCTATCTCGAAAACGTCTGAAACAAAACATGTCGTGTTTGGTATCAAACACCTTGGAATCATACCTCCACCACGGTAACCGGTGTGGGAGGTATAATTCCAACCTTCTGAAGCGAGCTTAGTGGGGTCACTGGTCCTTCCGGTGCCAGCCTCCTTGACCCGAACAGCACAAAATGGATGCTGCCGACCAGAGACACATTTCTGCCCTCCTGCTGCTGAGCCAAACTTGAGCAGAGGAAGGCAGCACAAGAGGCATCCTGTCACAGGGAGGTGTGACCACCTCCCAGACAGGATTTAGTGTAGTGGGGCTGGGTGGGTGCACTTTCAAAGTGCCTGAAAGTCTGCACCTGGGGCACATTTGGTGTCCCTGTGCATAGTCCAGCTCAACCCAGTTCTGGGAGCCGTTGGCTCCTGCTCTGGCGCGAAACTGGACAAAGGACATGGGAGTAACCTCCCCTCTGTCCATGCCCTCCCCTAGGAGGGTCCCCTGAATCTGTCCAACCCTCTCCCGTGGGTACATAAGGGCTTACCTGGCTGTAGTACCTTAGATTTTGACGTGGACAAGATTCTGATACAAGAAACCACTGACCTTCGACCGTCTGGACACTCTGGACTTCGCTGGACTTCGACTGGGCCCGACTTTGTCTCCCTCTCCGTCCAAAGCATCGTCTGTGCCCTTGCACCATACAGACTCCATGCAGGACCTGTGGAGCACTAAGGACAACTGAAGAATCTCCCTTGGGGTGAAGGAGTCAATCCCCTGAATTCGCAGGCACCATAACGCAACTGACCGGTCTGCTGATCCTGAGCTCCTGTAGACTCCAAAGGCTCCAGCAACACAGGAGGTGAATTCCAAGGTTTCTTAAGGTTGAGCTGCACTCTCACCGAGTTTGAGGCCAGTATCCCTCGTGGGGACTGCATAACCTGAACCCCTGTGCACTGCGTACTTTTGCAAGTGCATATGCTTGTTGGAAATTCCCGGGCTTGTGCATTAGACTCCGTGTAGTTCTGACCCTGAGCAATATTTCCACCAAAGAACTCCAGCCTCCTCACACTGAGTGCTCCGTGGGCTGGTACTTTGTGATCTTGCTCGAGGTCCCCTTGCGAGTCCTGGTCATTCAAGCTGTGAGTCCTTTTGAGGGTCATCTTAATTTCTATTGGGCTTTCCTGGTTGCTCCACATGTGCCCTGACTCCCCATTGCATGGTGAGTCCCCTGGACCTTGCTGGTCTACATCGTAACCTGCTTTACCTTCCTGCATGGGTTGCTGTTGCCAAGGCTTGTTGGTGCTCCAGCCGGACACTGACCCCTCAGCACTCGGCATCGTTTATGGGATAGCTCACATCCAGCTCCTGGTCATCCTAGACATCTCCTGGACCTCGTGTCTGCAGAGTCAAGCATCCTTTCTTCGCACCTGAAGCACCCGACATCGGTGGGCATTCGTTTACCGAGCCCCTGGTCACCCTGAAGTGACCCAGACTCTGTCCCCTCTGCTTTCAGGTTCCTTCCATCATGAATCCACCCTTAGATTCCTGCAGACACTTTCTTCCTTCCCGGCAGCAGATCTTCTTTGAAGCCCTCCATTGAAAACGACAGCGGTTTCCGACACCACTCCAGACCTATGCACCCGGCTCCTCTGGGATAGGTAACTCGCATACTCTGGCATCCACGGGTGGGGTGGCTCTCCAACCTCCTAAGTTCCAAAGGGTTTCCTCGAAGTCCACCGAGAAGGGTCCTTAAACTTTAAAACAGTAACTGTGACTTCCCCATAGAATTGTACGGAGCCCGCGATCGTGTTAGCACACTGCACCCGTCCTCCGAGGGGTCCCTTTCTACTCACCTTGGGTGGTTCCGTGAGGTCCCAGTGATTCTACATGTTCTAGACACTGTCTCGACTCCAGTCGTGGTTCTTATACCACTATTTTAGTATATGGTTTGGTCTCCCCCTGGAGCCCACTGTGTATTGTGCTACTTACAACTGTTTCTTTGCTAAAGTATTGTGTGCTTTGTGTTACCTCGTGTAGAGGATACTAGTGTTATATCAATAAATACATATTTTTATAACTACTGTGTGGTTCTCCTTTCATTTGACTAATACTAAAGGTGATATTCTGGTAAAACAAGCTGCTTTACATTCCTTCAAGATTAAGCCTGAAGGTTGCTCTCCACAGCTACCACTAGGTTAGCTTTCTAAAGGTTATCTTTGACCTCATACATCTTAAGGGTCATTTGGACTGGTGCAAGGTGCCCACTTTAATTAGTGGACAGCATATACCAGGCCAGCTTCTCACACAGTTTACTTGGTTCTAAGTGAGAGGGTGCCCCTGCATGAGCAGGATACCCCTGCAGCCTACGGAGTCCATTCTCCCGGGTTGTCAGTGAAGCAGCCATATACTATATAGAGGGGCACCGCGTAATTACGCGATCACCATCTCGAAAACGGCTGCAACGAATCCTATCATGTTTGCTATCAAAAATGTTGGAATAATACCCCCACACAGTGAACGGTGTGGGAGGTATGATTCCAAGCACTAGGAGAGCCCTCTGTTAGGCTCTCAGTGTTCCCAGTACCAGCCTTCTTGACCCGAACAGCACAAAATGGTTGCTGCTGTCCAGAGACATGATTCTGCCCTGCTGGTGCTGATCCAAACTTAAGCAGGGGAAGGCAGAACAATGGACATCCTGTCACAGGGAGGTGTGTTCACCTCTCAGACAGGATTTGGTGTATTGGGATGGGTTGGGTGCGCTTGCCAGCACCACTCAGTCTCCATGAGGGGCACATTTGGCGTCCCTGTGCATAGTCCAGTTCAAACCAGTCCTGGCAACCGTTAGCTCCCGCTCTGGTGCGAAACTGGACAAAGGACCTGAGAGTAACCTCGCCCCTGTCCAGACCCTCCCCTGGGAGGGTCCCCTGAATCTTCCCAACCCTTTCCCTAGGGTTTGTAAGGGCTTACCTGGGTGTAGGTACCTAGATTCGTCGTGGGATAAGATTCAGATCAGACACCACTGCTCTTCTACCGTCTGGGCACGCTGGACTTTGTTGGACTTCGTTTGTTCCTGATTTCGTCTCCCTTCCAGTCTGCTGCATTGTCTGTGCCTGTGCATTATACAGGAACCTTCCAAGGCCCGTGAAGCATCAAAGACACTTGAAGAAATCTCCCTTGGAGTGAAGGAGTCACTCCCCTGCATTCGCAGGCACTGCAACTAAGTCGACTAGTCTGCAGATCCTGAGCTCCTCTTGACTCCGTGGGCTCTGCAATGCAGGTGGTGGTTTTCCACAGCTCCTGAAGCCTGCCCTGCCCTCTCACCAAGTTTGAGGCCAGTATCTCTCGTGGAGGTCACAATAAGCGAACCCCTGTGGACCCCATCCAACTTGCAGTTGCAAAGGCGTGTTAGTTTCTTTCAAGAAGATCTTCGGGCTCCAAGTAGCCCCAACCTCAAGCACCTTCAGTGACCAGAATCTTCAGCCACACCACATTGTGTGCATCGTGGCCTGCATCTTTTGGTGAGCTGCTTGAGGTCCTCTCGCAACTCCAGGGCCTTCAGCCTGTGGGTCCACTTGAGGGTCACACTTGTTCCTTTTGGGCTCTCCTGATTGCTCGGGGCCTGCCCTGATTTCCCTGCCTTTGGTGAGTCCCCTGGACCTTGCTGGTCCCGACGTTGCTTCTTCTTTGATTCCTGCTTGCCTTTGCCAAGGCTTGCTGGGCTCCCGCCGGACACCGACCCCTCAGCACTTGACATCCTTCGTGGGACAGCTTGTGCATGGCTTCTAGTCCTCCTCAGCATTGCCTGGTCTTCACAGCTGCAGAGTCACGGTCATTGTCATCCATCCTGCAACATCCGACATCAGAGGGCATTGGTCTTCCAAGTCTCCTGGTCACCCCTGAGTGACATAGACTCTGTCCCATCTGCTTGCAGGTACCTCTCATCTAAAATCCATCCTTGGATTCCACCGGACACTTTCTCCTTCTTCAACTGCAGCACTTTCCTGAAGTCCTCCATTGGGTTTGACGGTGGTTTCTGATACTACTTCACACGTATGCACCCGGCTTCCCTGGTGTAGGTAACGTGGGTACTTGGGTATCCACTATCCATGGGTGGGGTGACTCTGCAACCTTCGGTCTTCTATGGGGTTTCTTCAGGGTCCACTGGGAAGGGTCCTTAATCTTTAAAAATCCAACTGCGACGTACACGTGGAGTTGTACAGAGGACGCGACCGTGTTCCCACACTGCACACGCTCTCCATGGGGACCCTATTTACTCACCTTAGGTGGTTCCTTGGGGTCCCAGCAATTCTACGTCCTCTTGACATTGTCTTGACCCGAGTCGTGGTTCTTATACCACTTTCTTAGTATATGGTTTGGTCCCCCCCTAGGGCTACTGTGTATTTCGTGCTAGTTACTGTGTTTCTTTGCTGAAGTATTGTGTGCATTGTGCATATCTCCGGGTAGGAGATATTGCTATGTGTTAGAGAGTATTATATAATAAATACATATTTTTATAAATACTTTGTGTGGTTATTTGTCACTTAATCTATACTAAAAGATTGCATTCTGGTAAAACAAGCTGCTTTACACTCCTTCTGGACTAAGCCTGAAGGCTGCTCTCCACAGCTACCCCTTAGAGAGCTTTCTAAGGTTGACCTCTTAAATCACCATAAGGGTTGTCTGGACTGGTGCAAGGTGTCCACTTACATAAGTGTACATCATACCAGGCCAGCTTCTCACAGTATGTATGCCTGTGAGAGTATGATAATTGTCCTGAGGTTTTTACTGAAATGGTATCCTAGATTATAGAACCACCGGGACGGCTGGTTCTGTAACCTAGGAGTGATGTGTCAGATAGCAACCAAGCTTGAGGAGATGAGAACAACCGAAGACTTGGTTGGGAGCAGTTGCTTACGTGGGTGCTCCATCTGTGGATGGGGTCTATTTATTTATTTATTTAATTTTAGATTGTTTTATAAAGCGCGCACATGACCCAGGGGTATCAGAGCGCTGTACATAGGGTTGAATGAAACAAGATGAAAGGTATAGATACAGATACCTCTAGAGTAAAGTGCCGCATTGGGCTGATGCAACAGATATCATAATTATAAAACCGTCAGACCATTAAAATACCGTTAGTCTTCATAGCTCTAGCGACTTCGTGGTGTGTATTTGCTGCTACTCTGAAACTATTCAGAGCCACGTACCCAGAGGATCAGAGTGTTCGAGGGTTCTCCAGTAAATTACGTGCCTCTTACCAATCTAGAGGCTGCTGGCATTGAGACGTCCCTTGTGCCCTGTCTCTCCGAAAGACTATGCCAGGAATATATTCATTAGGATCTTTTTTACCTCTTTTTTGAAGCAGTGTATCGATGGATTTGAGCGTACCTTGGGTGGTAAGGAGTTCCATATCCTTGGCGCTGCTCCGGAGAAGGATCATGTGTACATTTTCTGCTTTCGGAATCTAGGAGGTTCTAGCCTGAGAGAGTTAACGCTTCTTAGGTAGCGGCTGCCACCGGATATTCAAATCTTTTCTGCCTGGTAACTTGGTTCTTTAAAATGTAATGCTTTGTGTGTGAGGCAGGCAATTTTCAGTTGAGCTCTTGCTTCAAGATGAAGCCAGTTTAGATACCTGAGCGATGGGGTGATGTGGTCAAAGCATCTAGTTCCTGTTACCAGTGTTGCTGCCGCATTAAGAGTCATTTTGAGTGGAGCTGTTCTCGTTTTGGGTAGTCGTGACAGTGTCCCCACACCGTATTCTAGTCTGGAGACCACAAGTGCTTGTACTGCTTGTTTGAAGTCTGAAGGTGGTAGAAATGGTTTCAGGTCTATGTATCCTGTATCTTTAATAAATACTTTCCTAAAATCATCACGTGGACTACCATCTTCGATTTCACACTGGCGAAGACCTACCTACGCGTAATCTACTTTACTGCCTCGGAAATTATTTAAAGGGAGCTGTGAGCATTTTGGATTTCAAAAGGAGAAGGAGAACCTCATTACCGACAATGATTGAACAGAGACCCTAACACAGCAAGTACTTTTTACCATAGTAAAAAAAAATAAGGGGGTAATATAAGTTATCGTGCTCTCACGGCGATTGGTCACAAGCTGTTTTGCTCGTGGAGCAGCCCCCGTTGAGCGCGTTTCAAGCACAATCATCGAGTGCTTCACGCGCAGGCGCAATTCATTGCCTGGCCTCGCTGAGTGTGTCACTGGAACGCAGCGTTATTCACGCTACATAGAGACGCTCGGCAGCCATTTTGGATCAGGGTTTTCACCCTGCAACCCGGTGACACGCACACCATTTATCATTTGCGAGCCATTTTGAAGTGCTGATACTTCCCCTCTCTATGATTTTGTGAGGCAAGGCACAACGTGTTATGGTGAAACGCACACCTCTACCATGCACTTGAAGTGGAGTCACAGCGTGTTACGGTGACACGCACACCTGTACTGCATACTTGGAGTCCAAGGATCAACCCGTATTTGTACAAGCAACGTGTCACGGTGACACGCACACCTTCTTCAGAATTTTTTTTACTTCAATCCTCAGTGACACGCACACCTTGATGAACCGCAAGTTTCTTCTTTTCTTCTTTCGTGATATTTTAAGCAGCATTTAAAAAAAAAAGGGGTGTAATAATTAATTCACCTTTTATCTCTTTCAGTAGTTTTGCAACTTTTGAACTTACAAGTAGCTTGCATGATGCTAGCTAATTACTAACTTGACTTTGACTATTTACTAGGTGTTATCAAACTATAATTTTATCCTTCAAGTCTCTGCCTTCAAGCACTTTAATTTATTTTTATTGCTGTCAATTAACCTTGTAATTTTTCACAGATCTACGCACTATGCAAAACGTCCCTACGCCTTCATTTTTTCTAAACTCTCCAGGAGATCCACCTATAATGTGGTCAAAAGGGAAAACAGTTTTTGCTCATTAAGCAAAGGTGTGTGGTGCCTCTCTAAGTGCAGAGAGGAACATTTTGTTGTTATTACATTGCGTTGGGTCCGAGGGGCAAGAAATCTTTGAACATCTCCCGGAATTGTCTGGAGATGATGTAGCAGACTTAAACGAGTATGAGATTGCTATAAAGAAACTTGACCTACATTATCTTCCAAAATTGAGCACTGTTCTTGAGTGGTCGATATCATTTTGGGAAGAGAATTCAACACCAAAATGAAAACTGTGGAACAGTACATTACTGTGCTACGTAAACTGGCTTCGACATGTAGCTTTGGTGGCTCTATTGATGAACGTCTTAGGGATCAGTTCATGTTGGGATGCAATTTAGAAAAAGCTAAAGAGACTATGTGAGAGAAGAACAACCCTTCCCTACATGAGGTATTGACGATAGCAAAGACTTTGGAACATTCAAAGGTGTGTGTGGAAGTCATTTGAAAGATGCCCTGTTGGCAAACAAGGAAAATGATACATGTGTTAAAGTGGTAATGGAGAAAGACAAGGTCAGCAAACCAACTCAAAGCAACACCAAGTATGATGTAAAAAATAGATCATTAAACAGTGTTTGTCGGAAAATGTTATCGATGTGGTGATGCTGGTAATTTGGCCAACAACAAGTGATGTCCTGGCTGGAAAGCCATGTGTAAAAATTGTGGGAAAAGGGGCCATGCGTCAAAATGTTGTAGGTCTACTACGAAAAAAGTCAGAGAAGTAGACTGTGTAGTAGAAGAAATAGTCTTTTTGGAGAACTGTGTAGAGAAATTAGATGGACCTCTGGACACCGTGCTAGTTAATGGTCACAGTGTCGTAACGTTGTTTGACTCGGGGGCAAAAATTACTTTGATACCCCTCGCATTTTATGAAGAAAAACTCAAGTGTGAAGTAAAACTCTTAAAACCGGACATAAAACCAAAGGGTTACGGTGGGGAGCCAATAAAATAGGCTGGCTATTTTTGGGGTTCAATAGAGTTTGAGGATCAGATCATTTCAGGCAAAATTTATGTTTCTGTAAAGGGAGGCTCACTGATAAGTTGGGTACACCAACGTGATCTATTTGTTTTCCTTGATCCTAATGCTAACCCCATGGTTTGGTTGAGAGATAAACCCACTGTCAGCTGTGTTCGAGTTGATTGTGATAATCTTCTGGAAGAGTTCTCAGGGATATTTAAAAATGAACTGGGGTGTTTAAAAAATTATGTTCACGAGATCAGGTTAAAGGAAAATGCTTGCCCGAAGGCAGTCAAAGTTAGAAATGTTCCCATGGCAATTACGAACAGCATGAAACTGGAGTTAGATAAATTAGTTGCTAATGGCATTATTGAAGAAGTGGAAGCCTCGCAATGGGTTTCCCCAGTTGTAATGGCCCGTAAAGCCAATGGTGAACCTCACTTATTTGTGGATTTGAGGGATCTAAACAAGGCTGTTGTGGTGGATCACTACCCTTTACCCAACATTAGCAAGATGCTTAGCATGTTGAATGGAGCAAAATATTTTTCATCCCTAGATCTCAGTTCAGCATATCATCAAATAAAACTCACCGAGAAATCTCAAGAGTTGACTACATTCACCACACCCTTTGGTACTTTTAAATTTCTAAGAATGCCGTTTGGGCCCATATCAGCTGCCTCAGTCTTTCAACGGGCTATGGAACAAATATTGAAGGGTGTGGTAGGAGTGAAGATCTATCAGGATGACATACTGGTGGCAGGATCAACTGTTCTAGAACATAACAAGAGATTGCGTGAAGTTTTAGAGAAATTGTTAAAATGTGGTCTGACTCTCAAACGAGGAAAATGCAAGTTCGTTGTCCACGAAATAGAATACTTAGGACATCTAATTACAGGCTCTGAAATCAAGCCTAAGAAATTGTTAGTAGACACTATGAAGAAACTTGCCTCTCCTAAGTGCAAAGACGAATTAGTAAAATTGTTGGGGATGGCTGAGTTCTATAATAAGTTTGTCCCCAAATTTGCAGAAAGAACGGTGGCCTTAAGACCCTTATTGAAGAAGAATACAGAATTTGTCTGGTCTAACATTTGTGAAGCACAATTTAATGATGTCAAGTCTGGCTTGCAGAATGCTTCAAACCTTGGGAGTTTTGATGTCGAAGATGATGTTGTTGTCATGACAGACGCAAGCTCAAAAGGTTTGGGGGCAGTATTGTTGCAAAGATCTGAGGATGAGTGTTAGAAATGGGATTTCTGGTTGGCTAAGGCTTGCGCCAAAGCCAAGCAGAAACCACCACTCTAGTCAGGGCAAGGGAGTTACACACCCAAGATAACCCCTGCTCACCCCCTTGGTAGCTTGGCACGAGCAGTCAGGCTTATCCCGGAGGCAATGTGTAAAGCGTTTGCGCACGCGCACAGCAACAACATCCCAGGCACACCACAAAAGGAACTCCACACAAGGTTATATCAAAAATAGCCTTTGTATTATCATAAAACACATTAGAATAGTACTCACATAATATACATGGTGCCACCTGGCACTGGGCAATATTTACAGGGGATTATGTACACATGACAGGGCCACGTGGGCCACTGTCAGAACCATCACTTAGTAAAGATAATAAATGTAGAACATATCATAAACGTACAACCAGTAATCACTGGTGACCACTGTACTCAGCATCAGCCTGTAACATAAACCACATTATGCACAGTATCACATTAGGCGCAAAATACACTATACGCCAACCTCACCAGCATAAATACATTATGCAATCATCTCATAAGTCTAAACCTATTAGACACTAACATCCTAAGCATAAGTCACATTAGGCATAACCCACAGTAGAGAATAACTCACAACCTAAACGCATTAGGAAATAATAACCTCACAAGCATAAACACATTATGCAAAACCTCATAATCATAGAAATACATTTAGAGGTATGAAACAGGGTGCGTAAACCATAGTAAATGCATCACATTTCCTAGCACCACATTTTAGGACAGAAATCACATTAGCACATACCCTCACGGTAGAAACCATAGCAGAGGCATAAATCACATTAGGGCCTGGCGCCCTACAATCCTAACAGTCCCCCCTGGCCAACTGGCCCACTCAGAAAGGGGGGCTCAAATGCCCTATGTCCCAAGAGTCAGGGCACGCTGCAAAGGCAGCGGAAGTCAAGGGGGCGCAATCTGCGCAGGCCTAAACGTTGCAGCTGGCACTAAGTGCTGCGCAGCTGTGAAGCAAAGTACTGGGGCAGAGGTGTGCATCTCACTCCTAACTTCAAACATGCCCCCCAAGGAATGAATAATCTAAACGGTGCAGCTGCCCACTACTTGCTGGGCAGCTGGGAATATTAAAATGCAGCATGGGCTCTCAGTGGCCCTTAAAACGATTGTGCCCCCTTCGTTGGAGCCACACGGGGCTTTGGAAACAACTAGCCAAACGTTGGAGCCACATGGGGCTCAGTAAACAAATCATGCCCCCAAACACTGTGGCCCTCAGGGGCCCCTAAACTATTGGGCTCTCGTTGGAGCGCGCTGGCTCCTAAAACAATTGTGACCCCCAAGCGTTGCAGCTGACCCCTGCAAAGTGGGGCAGCTGGAAAACAATAGCCAGTATGGGGCAGCACGAGCCCACGGGACCCCCACTGGGGTCCTTTAACCAAATAGGGCCACGTTGGAGCGGCCTGCTGCAAAAACGGGGCCGCTCAGGATCTGTGCCTCGCACTGGCACTTAAAAAAAGATATGCTCCCTCGTAGAGCGAGAGCGAAAGGCGGCCATGTCCCCCTCTCAGCCCTCACTCACCGGCTCTGGGGGGCAAAGGCAGCACTCTCCCTCACTTGGGAGACTCTGGCGGCATCTCCTTCTGGCAGCAACGCGGTGGCTGCACGCGGGGCTCCCTCTTCACCACGGGAGCCCCGTCAGGCATCGGCGGCCTCTCCACTTCACCCGGGCCCCCTCCTGGGACCCGGGACTTCCACGTGGAGCCTGCACGGCTCCGGACGGGCGAACTCGCCTCCCTCCCTTCAAGACGAGGAGGAGGGGGCGGAAATGGAGCCCGTAAGGCTCCCTTCTCCCCGGACTTGTTCCTCGGCACCCGAGGAGGCGGGGTAGGCTCCCGTCCTCCTCAACACGCAGCCGAGCTTCCGGCCGCACTTCTCTCCAGCTTCCGTCCGGTGGCCCCGCCCACAACCCGGCGGGCCGCGGCTGTGATTTCAATGTGCATAAGAATGCGGGGTGGGCACCCGCTCGTAAATAAAAATCAATAAGGCGCAATGAGGGGTAGGCTCCCTCCGAATTAGCATATAAAGCGGGGTGGGCTCCCGCCTCTCTTTCCCTTCCAGCAGGGGGAATCCCTACATCAGGATTCCCTCAGGAAAGTTTGCAGCGCCGTGCTGCGGAGCCCTCATGCTCCTTTTCTCCAAATTAAAGCATCGCGCTCATAGGGCGCAAGATGTAGCCAAAGTCCTGGGGGATGGAGAAGAAGCAAAAGGGGGTCCCAAAAGTCCTTTGGTCATCAGGGGGGCAAGGCAGGGCCCAGGGAGGCAAGCCCTCATTGCAGCCCCCCCTGGGCCCCAGCAGCAGCACGCCCCAGCAGGAACAGCACACCAAGACTGAACATCCTCATGGGGTCACAGCCCCTTCTTTTATACACATATTTCCCTTTGTGTCACAGCACAGGGCTTGGGGATACCAGTCAGAACTGGTATAGGGGGGATCTGGAGCACTTTGTTTACGATGCGGCATCCTGCCTTTGAGGAAGAGGGGGTCTGCTACCAGACGCACCGTGGGAGGTGGAGCCATCACTCACTTTGCCAGGCACAGCCCTGCTCAGATCAAAGGGTCCCCTCCCCATACTCCAACTGCAGATCTCTCTATTCAACCCACGTCTGGCTCAACCTGCCCTGTCCCTCCAAAACCAGACATGCAATCCACATCAGGCAGGCACATAGCACACAGAAATGCCAACTTCTAAAAGTGGCATTTCTCACATAGTCATAATAAATCTGCGCACACCATTGTGCAGCATTTATTCTCACAATTTCATACATACCAGACTTGACCATGCTGCTACTCTTATAACAGGAATTACCACTGACACACTCATCCTCAATGCATTCCTATGGGAGGGCAGGCCAGTTTCACCACACATGCACACAGCGCTCACGCACTTTACACTGGACCACAGTGCTAAAGTGCCCAGAGACTTAAAACTACTAACACCAAGTTACATATAAGGCAAAAAGTGTAGGGGTGAACCTGCCAAAAAGGGCCAAGTCCAACAATGAGTATAGAACGATTGCTCTTATCTCACGTGGGCTGAGGGGTGCTGAGGTTAATTACTCAGTCATTGAGAAAGAGGCCCTAGCGGTCTTTTGGGCTGTGAGGAAACTAAGAAAGTTTCTCTGGGGGCGTACGTTTGAAATAAGGACAGACCATAAGCCACTAAAGGAGATCTTTACAAAAAAAGGTGTTGATCAGATTTCCAATAGCATTCACAGATGAGTGATTGCTCTTCAAGAGTATGATTTTGAAATAACCTATGTGCCAGGTGCAAGTAACCTGCAGGCAGACTGCCTTTCAAGACTGTATATTGAGTCAGAGGATAACGAATTCCCATTAGAGGAGAGCTTTGCTGATGAAGACTCTAAGGAAGATATAAATGTTTGTGTTGTGAATGAAGGTATCATACAGGAAAGCGAATGAAAGAGGTTGTTGGAAAACGATTTTTGTTTGCAAAGTGTGGCAAAAATGGTGTTGGAAGGATGGATGGTCAAAAATAAGTGTGGGAAAGATATATAAGGATTCTGGGAAGGTTGGAATGAGCTTTCTGTTGTTGATGGTATACTTATGAGAGGAAGCAAACGTGTTCCTCCTGTAAACTTAAGAACTGTTCTGGTAAAAAAGGCTCATGCCAGTCATATGGGTATATCGAAAACCAAGGAAAGGGTCAGGGAATGTTTTTGGTGGCCCTCAATGGATTTGATGATAGAAAGGGAAGTTAGAGAATGTTTGGAGTGTGCAAGGATTGACAAAGTATTAAAATGCAGGACGCAGCCGATGATTGTTAGAGGAAGAGCTACTGGTCCATGGGTGGACATTGCTTTAGATATACTCGGTCCAGTGAAAGTTAATTCTCAAGACAGGTATGTAATGGTATGCCTAGACATGTTTTCAGGATGGCCAGAGATTAAAGTGGTCAGTTCCATTGAGTCTAGAGATGTGATCTGTTTCTTAGAGGAACATTTTGAGAGAGAGGGATATCCTTCCAGTATCCTCACTAACAACGGGGTTCAGTTTACTTCGGCTGTGGTGGAAGAGTTTCTTCGAGAAAGGGGTGTGAAACATAAAAAAGCTGCGCTTTATCATCCAGAATCCAATGGCGTGGTAGAACGCGTTGTTAGGGTGTTGAAAGAAAGTCTGCAGTTATCACTCCTGTGCGAAGCCAGCTGGGTTGAAGGTTTGAGGAAGAAAGTAAGAGAATACAGGCTGACTCCACATTCTATGACATGTGTGTCACCTTTTCGTTTGTTCAAAGGAAGGATACCCAGTTGTGAGATCAGCCCTGGTTGGGTCATTGAGAAAAGAGAGAAGGTGGATGATCAGGTTTGTGTATTATTAGGTTGGGAAGCCAAAGAAGAGGAAAAGAAATTAAAGTCCAAGGTGTTGTATGACAAGAGGAAAGCTGTTAAAGAAACAAGAGTGCAAGTGGGTGATTGGATAAAAATAAAATCTCCAAGAAAAGGTGGGAAAGGTTCCAAATTCAGTATACCTTGTTGAGTAAAAAAAATGTTCAAAAATGGTATGAAAACTAATGATAATAGGATTTGGAATCTCAATAGGATATCCAAATGTAGATCGGAGTTAGGATTGGATCCTACCTCTTTAGAGAGAAGGGTACCTGAGGAAATTAAAGTCTGACCGCAATGATCAAAAAGAAAGCCAGTTCGCTTTCATGACTTTGTTTAAATGTATTTTCCTTGATGTTTGTTTTGTTGCATATTTCCTGTTTCTTCATCTCTTACCTTGAGTTTATGCTATAAAATGCTCTACTTATTTTGTTATTTGTTTTGTTAATTATAAGTGGGGAGGTGATGTGGTATCCTAGGTGATAGAACCACCGGGACGGCTGGTTCTGTAACCTAGGAGGGATGTGTCAGATAGCAACCAAGCTTGAGGAGATGAGAACAACGCAAGACTTGGTTGGGAGCAGTTGCTTGCGTGGGTGCTCCATCTGTGGATCGGGTCTATGTATCCTGTATCTTTAATAAATACTTTGCTAAAATCATCACGTGGACTACCGTCTTCGATTTCACAGCTGCTCTCCACAGCTACCAATTAAAGAGCTTTCTAAGGTTGTCTAAGAGCTCTTAAATCACCATAAGGGTTGTCTGGACTGGTGCAAGGTGTCTACTTACATAAGTATACATCATATACCAGGCCAGCTTCTCACAGTATGTATGCCTGTGAGTGTATGATAATTGTCCTGAGGTTTTTACTGAAATGGTTCAATAAAATTTGCACGTTAACATGTACAGTGCTACTGTGAATCCTAGCTAGTGTTCACACTGACATTTTTGTGCTTTAAATGACATTGTTTGTAAAATTGAGCTACCTTATTCCTTAGTTCCTGACTCTGTTCTATGTTTCTCCTTACCAGGGTACTTTGCCATGTCATCTGCAGAGTTGTGACCTCACCAGACCCATGATGCTGTGACATACTCTAACTTTGAACTGTTGCGGAAATTCCTGGCATGCACTTCCTTCTGACCTGATGGTCATTTTTTTTACCTGGGGGCATTTTGTTACTGTGTGAGGTGATCTGACTTTGTGTTAAGGCGCCAGGTTGGATCTGGAGAATAAACCTATGTTCCACATTGAGGAGTTGTAGGAAACTGGCTCTATATATACTACACCAAAATGAGGTATAGTGTGTATAGAGTCCAGGTGTCCCCAGAGGTAGGCAGAGGTTAAAGTTAGATAGAAACTTACTCTCTATTTGTGGTAGAGTGGTCGAGCAGTAAGGCAGTATCAGAGGACAGTGTTAAGCATTTGATGTACCCACTCAGTCAGCAAATGAATTCAAACACTCATAGACTGAACTCTAGACCAATTGTTTTTGTATAAAAAATATTCTGTTGTTTTATTTTTAGAACCAAGTAAGCCTGGCACAGGTAAGCATTAAATACTTTACAGTAATAAGTTGCTGATTTTAGAACAGTTTGAAAATGCAATAGGAATTGTACTTTGTTTGATTTACAGGGGATGCAGTAGGTTGCAATACTTAGCAAATACAGTACATTGAAATGAATAGGCTTTTTCAGTAAATTACAGGTAAGTTACTTTTCACATTACTTTTCTAACTCAGTGCTGGATACCTAGATTCAGCACTGGGACATTTCCTGCAAACAGATAAGTAAATACGTTTTGGTTATTCGTGCGATTTTTAAAGAATATTTTTAGATTTCAAAACTCCACACTTAGAAACTTTTTGGAAGAAAAATTGTCAATGTTATCCTATGGAGGAGAAACAGGTTATCGGTTCAAAGGTAAGTTATCGACTGTGGGAGTTAAGGTTCTGGGGTTAGACTCAGGGGTCCCCCACGGTCAGTGATGTACTCTTGTTACACCCTCAGCACCACTAGGGCGGCCGGATGCAGAGTATTGAGGCCCAATGTTATCCTATGGAGGAGAGGGGGTCTCGGGTTGGTGGCTGCTGGCAAGCAGGCCACTCGGTTGTGGGAGCAAAGCTCCTAGACTTTAGCTCAGGGCAAATGGGGAAACAGCTTAGCACAAAAGATGCACCCTCAGCGGCACTAGGGCGGCCGGGTGCAGGGGGCTGTTTCATCGTCGGAAGCCCTGTTGTTTCCAATGGAGAACCTCTGGTTAGCAAAAGCACTGCAGGCAGGGAGACGAAGGACTTCTGGGTGCGACCACCACTTCGAGAGGTAAGTTGAGAAGTTAGGGGTTGGTTAGGCACCGTTGGTTTGGGCACACAGGGCGGTGGGGCGTCGGGTGCAGGGGTGCCTTTTGGGGTCGGAACGGCTTACTAGCTCCGGGTCGCGGTTAGGGGGGGCCTTCTGGATTTTGACTGCAGGCGTCAGCTGGAGGCTTGAGGCAGGTCAGGGGTTGCCGGATCTTGGGTCAAGATCGCCGGGGTGACCTCCTCGTGGTGTTTGCCCACTCGAGCTCAGAGTGGGGCAGGTTTGCGGTCTCCGGCTGCTGCCAGAGGTTGCAGTTTGAACAAATCCGGTGTTCACAGGAGAAGCAGTCTTTGGAAGTGAAGGCAGGCAGGTCCTCTGGGGTTTTTGAGGTTACTGTCTGCAGGACACACCGGGATTTCGCAGGAGCAGGTTCGAGGGGTGACAGGCCGGTAGGGCTGGGGCCAAGCCAGTGGGCGTCTTCCTCTTGTTAGATGGCTGCACGGCTGTTCGGTCCTTCTTCTTCTTTTCTTCTTGTTTCTTGGCTGGATCTGAGGAGGCAAGGTTCAGGGTGCCCCCTAAATACAAGATTTAGGGGTGTTACAGGTAGGTAGAGGGCAGGGACCAATGGGTCCCTTCCCTGGGGTGGGTACACCCCCTATTATGCCACCCTCCAGTGGGAGGGGGGCAGGAGCCTGACCCTGGTTGGTTGGGTCCCCCCATCCTCAAGATGGCGGGGACTCGGACTTGTGCTTCACCTCGCCTCCCTCACCTGAGAGGTGGAGTTGGCAGAGGTGAGCACACCTCTCTCCCTTCTTTTCCTGCCGGTTCTCCCTCCAAAGTGGGGGCAGAACCAGTGGGGACCAGTTGCTGAAAGCAGCAAGTGGTCTGGGGAAGCTCACAAAGGCGGCATGCCTTTGAAGCTTCCCCTTCGTGAACCCTGCCCAATTCTGGGGGAGGAGACTTGGCACCTCGTTCCCAGGATGTGTATTGTTTCAGGCCCCCGAGAGCAGCAGGCTCTCGACCCAGGGGTCCAGAAACATGTCTGTTGATGGCAGCCTAAGCAGCCACTCAGTCGGGACACTACAGGTGGGTTAGTTTTCAGGGGGCATCTCTGAGATGCCCTCTGTGTGCAGTTTTCATTAAATCCCACACTGGCATCAGTGTGGGTTTAATGTGCTGCGAAGTTTGATACCAAACTTCTCAGTTTTCAGTGTAGCCATTATGGTGCTGTCGAGTGCGTAATGACGACCTCCCAGCACCATATACTCTTAATGGCAGCACTGCACTTACAATGTCTAAGAATGGACCTAGACACTGTAGGGGTGCAGGGCTCATGCACCTGTACCCTCACCACTAGTATAGTGCATCCAACTAGAGGGGTGACTGATCTATGCCAGGGCAGTGGGTTGTAGGCATGGCACACAGGGATGTGTGCCATGTCGACTCTTCACTTTGTTCTGCACCAAAACACGCAGCCTGCAAAGGCAGTGTATGAATGTGGTGGTACAGGACCTCTAAGGGTGGCACAATAAGTGCTGCAGCCCTTAGAGGCCTTCTCTGGTCACAGTGCCCTGGGTACCTGTGGTACCATTTACCAGGGGCTGACCTATGGCCAGAGATGCCAATTGGGTTTAGTTTTGGGGAAAGAACACAGGCCCTGGGAAGCTGATTGGCAGGGACCCAGGGCACACCAAGTTAAAGTGCATTAGTAGTCTGGCAAAAAGTGGGGGGTTACTGCAACAGAAACCCACTTTCCTACACAAGCCCACCCCGCCCAAAGGCCAGGAGACTCTGCCAAAGCTGGGAGAGTCTTCCTAGTCTTTCAGGCGAGGAAGAGTAGAGGAAGTGGTTTGAAAGTTGCAGGGCCTACCCTGCCTTACATCCTTCTGTCCAGGTCAGTCCCTTTGGGGAGCTGGCCTACCTCAACAGTTTCAGGACCTAATTCCCAATGCTCCTTTCCTAGCTCTTTAGTGTCTTCACCCCATCTTTTTAGTTTGGGTTCAGAGGTGTCTACCTCTGCAAATTCTAACTTAGCTAGGGCAAAGCCCAGCTTACCCACAGATGCTTCCCACAGCTTGAGTAACCCCACCACGACCAATAGGGTCAGGGGGCCTAACTTCCTATTTGGCAGGGGGCTAGGCCACCATGCCAAGGACAGTGCTGCCATGAAGGTTAGCACCCAGCAGAGGCTACTGACAGCTGTCAGTGCCCAGAACCACACATTTAGCTCCTTACTGGTAAGTGAAGGGGCTACCTTACAGGCTTCTTTGGCTTCTGGTTGCCAGTTTGCTCTTTTAGGGTGGGGGGTCACTACACTGGGTAGTGAACACCCTTCTTCCACCCTCTGTTCTGCCAGCTGAGGAGCCACCAACTCAGGCTGGATAGTTGCCTGACTAGTCAGGTCTTTTTGTTGGCTAGGGGGGACTTCACCAGTGCCAATTTTGGAGTTCTCCCTTACTGGGATAGAATCTCCTGGCCCACTGGAACTGTGGCTAACAGTTGCCCACCTTTCCTACACTGTTTCTTCTTTTTCTTTTGGGGCTCAGCTGCACTAACTGCAGGTTGAGCCCCCCCAGGTCTCTTGGGTGAGGTCTGGCATTGGACCAGTATCTCTCTTTGGCTCAGACCAACCTCTGGGTGGTCATTTCTCAGGAGACAATCAAGGGTGAGGTTTTTACTGACTACCACCTTTCTCCATCTAAGGGTCCCAGCTACTTCTAGGAGCACCACAGCCACAGGCCTAACAGTGACACTCCCTGGGATAGTCCTTACTCTTTTTGTTTCCCCTGGGACATACTGGTGTGGGAGTACCAACCTGTCATGCACCACAGTGTGACTGGCACAGGTATCTCTCAGGGCAGTGGCTTGGATTCCATTCACCAGTAGGTGGTGGAAGTGTCTACTCCCCTCTGGAATTTCCAGCTCACCTTTTGGGCCCATTTTCCAGTTGAAGGCTAGGAGGACTTCCTCATCTGAGGAACCATCCTCCAAAGCTACACTGGCAACCCCTGGAGCTACACTAGTAACTCCGGGAGCTGCACTAGGGCCTTTATTTTTAGGACAGCTAGGGTCCTTGGTGTGGTGTCCTGCCTTTTGACAGTTGTGACACCATACTCTGTTGGGATCCCAATTCTTACATGGTACCCTGTTTTAGTCTGTGAGGTGTCTTTGGGCCCACCCTCCTGGACAGGTTTTTAGGGGGCTACCTGGGACTCCTTACTTTTATCTTTAGGGGGTTCACTGTCTTTCCTCTGGGGAGGCTTTGTAGCCCCTTTCTTTTGGTCACCCCCAGTAGACGTCCTAGTTACCCTTGTTTTGACCCAGTGGTCTGCCTTCTTTCCCAATTCTTGGGGAGAAAGTGGACCTAGGTCTACCAGGTACTGATGCAACTTTTCATCAATGCAATTACTTAATATGTGTTCCTTCATAAACAGGTTGTAAATTCCATTAAAGTCATGCACATTGTTTCCAGTTAACCAGCCACCTAGTGTTTTTACTGAGTAGTCTACAAAATCAATACAGGATTGGTTGTGGATTTTGTGAGCCCCCCTGAATCTAATTATGTACTCCTCAGTTGTGAGTCCAAATCCCTCAATCAGAGTTCTCTTCATGAGGCCATAGGACCCAGCATCTGCCCAAAAAGGGTCAGGAGTCTGTCTCTGCAGTTACCAGAGAACAGTTCCCAAAGGAGTGCCCCCCAGAAAGTCTTCTTCACCCTTCTGGCTTCACAAGCCCTCTCAAAGGCTGTGAACCATTTGGTGATATCATCACCCTCCTCATATTTAGGGACAATACCTTTAGGATCATAAGATTGCTCTCTATCCTGATTATTTTAATTGCTGCCACCATGGATGGGTGCTAATCCCATCTTCTTTCTTTCTTTCTTTCTTTCTTTCTTTCTTTCTTTCTTTCTTTCTCTAGAGCCAGGAGTCTGGTCTCTAGGCCCAGTATTTTGGTCAGCCTTGCTAAAAGGCTGTCCTCCTCATTGAGGCTGTCCTCAATGTCCTCATTGATACCTGATCTACCTGGATTGAGGTTCCAGTCTCTTCGGAGGCGTGGGTTCGTATCCCACCGCTGCCACCAATGTAGGAAACTGGCTCTATATATACTACACCAAAATGAGATATAGTGTGTATAGAGTCCAGATGTCCCCAGAGGTAGGCAAAGGTTAAAGTTAGATAGAACCTTACTCTCTATTTGTGGTAGAGTGGTCGAGCAGTAAGGCAGTATCAAAGGACAGTGTTAAGCATTTGATGTACCCACTCAGTCAGCAAATGAATTCACACACTCAAAGACTGAACTCTAGACCAATTGTTTTTGTATAAAAAATATACTGTTGTTTTATTTTTAGAACCAAGCAAGCCTGGCATAGGTAAGCATTACATACTTTACAGTAATAAGTTGCTGATTGTAGAACAGTTTGAAAATGCAATAGGAATTGTACTTTGTTTGATTTACAGGGGATGCAGTAGGTTGAAATACTTAGCAAATACAGTACATTGAAATGAATACTCTTTTTCAGTAAATTACAGGTAAGTTACTTTTCACGTTCTTTTCTAACTCAGTGCTGGTGTTGTATTCCGCTTTAGGTGTCCATATATAGGTTTTCCTGAAACATGTCTTTATATAGGCACAATTCGCATTACCCTTATATAGGCATAGAATCCCAGTCCTTATTTAGGCATTAGCCGTGCACTCCAAATACAGGCGTGATCACCGACATCTGTCCACCCTAACGTCACAACGAGTTCTTAGAAACCAGACCCTTATGCTCTTGGGTGTTCCCCTAGCACAGGATTATTGATTTCTCCAAGAACTCATCTATTATATATGAACCACTATACCTTAAGGGTTCATTCCTGACGTCTTCCTCTGTCCGACTTCATGTCAATGCTAACATTCCAAGGCACCTACAAGGTATAAATATACCTTCCCTTGCCCAAGCAAGTTAGGAGGAGACCTCGACTTCAGAGGAGCCCGTATCCCGGCCTGACGCACTGAGAAGACGCTGTCATTCCTGCTCGCAGAAGAATCCAGCTTCCAGTGTTCTGACTCCCTTCGCGGGGTGTTAGAGTTCAGATCCGGAAAGAGATTCCCACCTCTCTCATTCTCAAGTCATGGAGCTGACTAGAACCTAGAGGGACTCTTGGCATACTAGACTTAACATACTCTTAGTATACCATACTAGAGAATACTCCACCTACTTCTTACCTTTCCCTACACCTAGACTAGGTTAGGTACATTGGGGTAGAACTAGCTTAGAGATGCATCGTATGAGTACCCGCATTTTTAGCTCATGTTATTTATGTACGTGAATATATGCTAAAAGATAATGCTAGCGCAGTATTATTTATTTCTACTGCTTACGCTGTACATTATTTATCTTGCATACTGTCTTGTGATCATAACAGCACATATCTCTTACACGAGAAACAAGACTGTTCAATAAAAACTTTTTATTGAATCACCCGTCTTTTCTTTCTGTGAAACTCTATGGAAACTAACAAAATGCACGATTAGCTGAGTGAAACTGTTATCTATTGTTTCCACGATTCTGAGACGTGTTCCGATTCTAAAGGGAAACAAAGTAGTCATGTTTATGCGGTTGCCAGAAACTACTCCCTTCTTGTTCTCAAGGAGTTTCTAGTGGCCTCTGAGCTAGCTGGCACAAAGTAATTAAGTTTAATATACTCGATAGGGACATGCCGACCTCAGTCCTATGTCAAGCCTATAGGGTATATTATTCCAATGCGCAGAGCCTATTAGGGAAATAGGAACTACACTACATGGCGCCCAAACGTTTGGTAAGGCAGTAATTTAACGCTAGATATTGAGTAACTCAGTCGTGCTTTTCCCAGAGACCCCTACTCACATACTCCATAAGACGTCTGGAGTGGGTAGGGTTAAATATCCACCAAAACTAAATAGGACAAAAAACCCTATATATTAGTTGCTTGGTTTGTTCAACGTTGAAGGATACAGTGTTCCAAAATATTGTGCACCTTATCTTTTGTTTCCTTGAAACTTGTTCTACATTTTTCAAAAAACAAATGTCCATACGCGGGGACAATGACACCGAGAACGGTGTAGCTGCGGCTGACCCAGTCGTAACAGCTTTTAACTTTACAGGTTTAAATGAAACTGAGGAGGGTGTTATAGACATCCATCCAAACTTAAGAAGAGCCATCACTCTAAAACTTATAAAACACGGCCTGCCACCAAGAGGCGGTAGAGCAGTTTTTGTGATAGAGGCACACGAATCATTTCAGACAGAGGTATTCTGTTCATGGATAGTATTCCCTGAATCAAATCCAGTAACAAAACTGTTTCACTTCTACAAAGAAGATGAACCACCAGAGGAATATATTCCTTTTGAGGATATTGAAATTCCACTAACATACCAGGAGCATCAGCTCTGGTTTAAAGGCGCCCTAAAACATCACAAAAACATTACCAGGCTCGGTCCACTAGGCAGACCAGGAGCAACATGGCCGATTCTAGCCGGTTACACACCTCATCCTGACATTGAAGAGATGTCAGACGAGGAATTACTTACTCAACTTACAGAGTTAATAAAAATTTACAGACAATTGGTCCAATATGTCATGCGGACTTTCACAGTCCAGCCACCATTGACCATTCCAAATCAAACCCCTCAACAGGGGAATACACTAAAAATTACACCACAGACTTTATACGCAGTCATGGGTAAAATGCCCACAAAACGTGAGCAAATTCCATTCTGGATAGCTCAAAAAATTACTCAAATCGAAGCAGTATTTCCTAATACTAGCCCTTATGAGAAACACAGAATCCTAACAATCTGTTTACCAATGGGGATCACACCACAACTGGAAGACTGCACCACTTGGGGCTCAGTCTTTTCTGCCATCTATACTAAAACACATGGTGTTCCATCAATTGCAGTAATACCAGATGACCTGAAACAAATTCAAAACGAATACGGGGCAGAACCTGCTCTGAATTTAGGTATGAAATTACTGAAAAATTTTGACCAGGTCTCAACAATAATATTATCTAATATTAAAGGGAGGCAGCATCAGTGGCGATCCGCCAACGATTAAGGGAATTTGATGTAACAGAACATCAAACAGAACTACCCAGGAAAATAGAACAATCTTATGCAGAATTAGGCAGAGATAGTTTGGGTGGAAGACTATTGAAGCCAAAACTATCTGAAAGTCCTGAGAAGGACTCTATTAAACAAACTCCTTCATCTTCTAAAAAGAAGGGGAAACTAATAAACAAAATTCAAGCGAGAAACGTTTTCAATCTTGAGGTAGGTCTCCTCAAAAGGAGCCCTCTGAAAGGAGGTATAACCTCAGGAATAGGGATAATTTAAGAAAGCCTGTCAGGTATCAAGATACTGATACACATTCCTCTCGTACCTTTCAGATATCGTCACAGACATCGGAAAGAAGAGGACGGTCAGAACATAGAGAAGAACGACAAACATGTTCAGAAAAATAAATCAAAACCTCAATTCTCAAAAAAGAAGGTAGCAGGTCTGAAGATCAGACATGCCGAGGATACTGAGAACACAACTCAAGAACGGAGAATGGGCTCAGACAATGCTGGACAGTGCGGCAGAAGTCACAATAGCTCGCCAGAACCTGAAGGAACTTCTGGAGATAGTGGACTTGAATGAGTACATCACAGTAGAGACTGTAGACACCAGGGTTAGTACTCCACAAAAGTTATATGAAATAACACTCCGAATGGAGGGAGACATACCAAGAAAGGTGAAAACACTCTTTTGGGAGAAACTTTCAAGGGGTTATGATATACTTCTAGCAGAAAAAGACTGGCCACCACAATTTGTCAGGGAGTGCCCACATGGTGAGGACATTATTATGCCAGCCTTCTCCAACCATATTCCAATTCACCTAAAATATACTTATGCCAGGAAGTGGGCAGTTGCCCAGGCCCCAGCATTATACAAAAATCATGTAGGATGGGATGAGGACTCACCTCACCATAAAATACATCTAAAAAATGAACCTACTGCACAAAGGCTGTACCCAATAAAGCAAGAAGCTAAAAAACAGGTCAGGGAGATCTTAGATCAACTTGAATACCAAGGGGTGATTGAAACATGCACCTCTTCAATGAACAATCCTTTGTTTCCTGTCTCCAAACCAGACCATACATATCGTCTAGTTTTGGATTACAGACACTTAAACACTTGTTCTAAAACATTTGCAGTGCAAAATGCACATAGTACAGCATTAATGAATAACATTGTGCGTAAAAAATATAAAACCACATTGGACATCTCAAATGGTTTCTTTTGTCAAAACATAGCACCTGAAAGCAGGTACTTAACAGCTTTCTCAATAATGGGGACCCAGCGTCAATTTTGTCGACTCCCACAAGGGTTCAAGAACAGCCCGGGGTTATTCTCAGCGAGGGTAACAGACTTACTACAAATTTGTGATAATGAGGCATTGTCATATGTCGATGACATCTATCTGACAGACGATGACCTGGATAGGCACTTGAACAGGGTGAGTACCATTATATTGGGCTTTGCATCTGAGGGCTATAAGTTCAACTTTAAAAAATCCCAAATTGCCCATCTCAATGTCCTTTTTCTAGGTTATGAGCTTTCAAGTGAAGGCAAGAGCTTGGCAGCCAACTTTTTAGAAAGGTGTGCGCTGCTCCAACCTCCAAAAACGCTGAAACATTTACAATCCATCCTGGGTTTCCTAAATTTTGGAAGAACTTACATTCTAAATTATGCAGAAAGGGTTAAACCTCTCTACGCATTGATCAAACCTGATTTTTCAATCAAAAAATGGACACAGGAACACACAGAAATCTTGCGTTCACTCCAAGCTAACATGTTAGCAACAAATCACTTACAAACATGCGTAAGTCAACACAACTTAGTGATCCGAATAATTTCAGGTCAATGCGGATTCACCTACTTAACATTTAATGAGGGTGAAAAAGTACCAATAGCATACAAATCACATTTGTATACACAAGCAGAGATGCGCTTCACTTCAACAGAAAAAATACTGACAGCAGTTCAAACCGCTGTAGCAAAAGAAAGAGCTCTAGCCCAAGGGAAACGCATTATTGTCGTAACTCCAGTACCGGCCTTAGAGGCGGTAACTAAAGCGAGCATTCCAAATGCAAAAGCATTACATCCTAGATGGATACAATGGGTTAATTCTCTTGCTGCAACAGATGTTGAATATGTTTTTGATCCTGATTTAAAAACACAAGCGTTCCTGCAATATGAACATGAATGTCCTCTGCCCACTGAAATTCTGCCTCTCGATCAGTACAAATTCATAATTTACACTGACGGATCAGCACAACCCGCTACAGGGAGTAAGCAAGCTTACAGTGCGGCGTGCGCAATCGTTAAAGGTCGCATGCAAGATGGTAACTTCAGACCAATGGTCACTAAAACTCAATCTCTGGGAGATTGTACAGCTCAACAAGCTGAACTACAAGCATTCAAACTGGCACTTGAAAGTACAGATCACGAATTCCCCACACTAATAGTGTGCGATTCTTTCTACTGAATTCAGTCGTATAATGAACATAATGAATATATACAAAATTGGCTTGAAAATCGGTTCAAAGATGCAAAAGGTGGCACAATACAGCATAAAACGCTTTGGGAACAAGTAGTTCAGTTAAAAAACGAACTACCAAAAGCTCACGTGATACACACGCTGAGTCATCAATGTGATGGCGTTAACGTTGCAGGGAATTCATTGGCTGACGAAGCTGCAAAGGGGGCTGTTCAGACGGCTTCTGTAGCTGCGATCACTCGTTCAAAAACGAGAATAGACAATGAGATATTGTTGGCTGTCAATGCTACAAGCAAAGGCAGTGGTGCAACGTTACCAAAAAAGTTTCCACTCAAGTACTCTTATGTAATTGATGCAAACAACGTTCCTTTTGCTCGAATCCCTGGAGTGGGGGATAGGGTAATTCCAAACAAGGAACGTAGATTAGGACTAATCCTAGCAGCACATGAAGGGATAGCCTCTGCCCATGCAGGTATTTCTGCAACAGTATCTTTACTGAAACAAAGATATTGGTGGCCTGGCATTAGGAAACAGACCAAAAACTATGTTTTGGAATGTGAAATATGCCAACAGATGAAAGTCTCCACAGTGAAACGTCCTGCGCAGACACCCCTGTTAATTTCAGACAAACCATTAGCTTGTGTTTACCTGGACCACTGCGGTCCCTTGCAAAGGGAAGGTAACTATAAATATATAATGGTCACAGTGGATTCTTGCTCTAGGTTCCCATGGATATGGCCTCAGCGCTCGGCTGACGCTCGAGCTGTTATAAAAGATTTGCGAGTCTTTATCGGCACATACGCAATAGGCACACTACATTCTGACCAGGGCCCTGCGTTTAGCTCTCGGGCTTACAAAGAAGCCATGGCCAGTTTGGGCGTTGCATTGCTGTACTCCTCTCCATTTCATCCTGAGGGAAATTCTGTTGTGGAAAGGAAAAACCAAGACATAAAGCAGTCTATAACAGCTAGGGTATTAGGTTCGGGTGATGGGTGGGTCAAACATCTTTATGGGGTCCAACGCTCATTAAATAATTTGCCAAGAAGTTCTCTAGGGGGGTCACTCCATATGAGGTCCTATTTGGGACAAGAATGTGGGTTCCTGATCTCGAATGTAAAGGCACAGTGGTGGAAAATAAACCCTTTGATATCAAAGATCGTTTGGCTGTTTTATAGGATCTAAATGAACTGAGATCGAAACAAAGCAACTTGTTCCTGAAACCAACCTCCACTGGGGAAAAACCGGCAGTCCCAGCAAGGCCTGTCTGGATCCCAAAAGTTGGGGATCTAGTCAGAGAGAAGATTGCGGACAAGAAGGAATTTGGACCTTCTTACAGACAACCAGTACCTGTCCTAGCCGTCCACGGAACAAGAACAGTACTTCTGCCGCCCCTTGCTGGAAAAAAGGAGAAAAGATTTGTGTCAATCGACCTCATCAAACCACAGTATGTGGCCAATACAAATAGTAGGCCTCGTGGACTCCAACCTAGTAGCAGACGCACTCCTCTCGCTACTATCCAAGAGGTTCAGACTGAAAGACTCATAACAATCGAGAATTCAGCAGTAACAGATGAAGGACTAAGCAATAATGCTATGGAACTCATCCCTCTTGAAACTCAAGTAACAGTTCATCCAAAAACACCTGTCTACACCAACGTAACAAGTGATCAACTGGTTCCAGCGATTTCGACAAATCCTGATGCAATTCCAACAATTGACAGAACTGCTTCTGGCTATTTCATTAACTTTGATACGTTTTCTGAGGATCCGAGTGAGCCTGAAACGACGCCAGCATCAAAAACTTTTAAACAGCAAGTACAAGACTTTTTTCATTTTCTGAGAAAGACTTATCTGGTTTCACCATGGATTGAACTATGGATTATTTCTGGAATATATTTTTCTTTCTGCTTTGACTAGCTTTGGTTATGACTATCAGCGTGCTTATAAATGGCAGATACATCCATATGGACACTGAAAGTAAAAATGTGAACTTACTTTTAAAACCACACAAATCATCCCATCGTGAAGCAAGAGACTTGTCAGCAGTGAACATCACAGCCGTTCCTATACAGGATGGTATAGTGTGGGACAAAACAGATTTCGATATCTTCGGCCCTACGGAACTTTTGAACATTCCAAATTTATTTAAAATTTCACTAAGTGATTTTATTTCATCCAGTACCTATTCTGATGATTGGGACTTTGAGACTGTAAATGACATGATGTTTGATCTAGAAAGGTCTGCTGCATTTTCTAATAATGAATATTTAGAGGGTTCATCAGACTATGAACAGCTGTATTGCTATAACCACTATGGTCATCATTTTTTGCATAAATCTGCAACACCTAGAAATGTGTTTATGTTTAACCAATGGGAGCATTGTCCTACACCACCAAAAGGTAGTTCAAAAATGTTTGCTAAAAAGTTTTCCTATTTTTCAGGGTACAATTCATCTGACCCGGAAACATTTTACTATAAAAATGTAAACAAAACAGGACAGAAAACTATTTTAACAAATACAAAACAGATTTACTCTGCAGCATTTATTGCCCAACTGTCTAGACATGGATTCAACTTGTGGAAAGACACAATAGACACAAAATCTGTCTGGGGTTCTAAAGATTGGCAAGTGCAGGGGATAGAAGCTTTGTTTAGAGCATGTATCATCCCTCAGCAAATAATGTTTTTGAACGACACTGCAACAAACGTTTTGCCTTGGTTTAGCCAAGATCAAAGACATGAAAACACCTTCTGTACCAACACCTGCCAGTAATAACAATACACAGGCAGCGGTTACAGTTGACACAATACTACAAATCAACAGAACAAATCCTGATTGGAGAAAATGGTTGATCTGGCCCACAGACACAAACATCTGTCAAGAAAGATTCCTGAATAAAACACAGGGCTTTACTATTCATAGGCCAGACCCACGATACATCCAAAGACAACATCCGGAGGTAGTAACAACATACAGTGTAGGAAAATTGTGCCTCGACTGGCTACAAAAATCTACACTTGAGGATGTGAAACAACACTTATCTTTACTTAAAGAAGATGCAGACCTTAGGGAATTCTTGCTAGGACCAAGAAAATCGCGTCAAAAACGTTTCATATATGCCGGCATCTATGCTGCTTATAATAAAGCATGGAAGGTTTCACAGGCAGAGGCCGCAGAACAAATACGTGAACTTGATCGTATTAACTTAGAGAAAACTCTCACTGTGGTCGACAATGGGTTAACAACTTTGTCATCCAGAATGTATTCATTGGACAACATTGTATCCTCTGCTATTGACATACTGGAACAAGATTTAGCCATGTTACAACAAGGCCAATCTCAGTTACGTTCTATTATTAAGCTGGACGCTGCAATCTTTGCGTGCGGGCTATGTGCCTTGGCGTTTTATCAACACGTCGGCTCTGTTTGCAGAATACAATCTGACTGATAAACAGATCGAACTGGCACAAAGGGGAGCAAAGTATACAGTGCTGAGCATTGAAAAACTGGAAAAATTACCATTCACAGTGGCAGAAAAACCAGCTACAGAATGGCTTATTCATGGCAAAATCACTCTGCCTGTCACTACTTTTCAGTTTCAGTATTGCCTCAAACAAATGCAAGCAAGCAAATATGAAAGGTTTGGTAGAGAATACATTAAGACATCCTGGGATTTACCTTATGAATACAGATGTTGGAGGGGATCGTGAAGTGTTTCAAAGCGGTACACACTGTGAAAATGCACTAAGCGGTTCACTCATATGTCAGGACATTTCTTTACACGGGGCTTGTAATGGTTCTGTGGCAAATTTGTCCTGCCACCAGCAGGGTACACCAGCCACTGTGATTAATCCAACGTTTGGCCAACTTTCTAACGGGAGTTACCTCATGTTGAATGATCAGAGTTGCTGTGGCATGTTGCCAGGCATCCCATATCTGGTAACGGTGGACTTCAGGGTCACTTGCTGTATGCAAGTATTGTTCCCCCCAATAGATACAGTCAGGGAGTCGCCTTTATGGCCTTCATTGAATGTTTCTTTTATACGATTTGATACTTTAAACAGAATGAAAGCCATGCTCATACAACAAACCGTGCCTTTGACCTCGGCCAAAGAAATCTATGATTTACAAGTTGCAAGGACTTCGGCTGAGATACAGGCTTTAATTCGTACAAACTGCCCTATACATTTCGCAGAAATGATGGGACGTATCTTTAACATGTCTGATATGAGCGGAATTGTACATGTATTTAAGACCATCTGTTCAGGACTGTTAGCACCCTTCCAGGCTATCCTCGGAATCATCCCAAACTTCGCACATTCGGTGTTTGGTGGTGTGCCATTAATTCTAGCACTTGTTGCAGGAATCCTATTTCTATTCCTACTATTACGCTATGGCAAGCCTATTCGCCAACATCACTCCGAGCGATGTGGAGAAAGCTCTCCTAGAACGGACGTGCCGTGAGCGCATAGTACAGCTTTTGGGCATGCCTCGTCTACGGGAACTTAATACAACATGGTTTCTGTCATTCAGACCAATCTGGCAAGATTGCATCTTACCTGTTCTATGCTGCCTGCTTTGCGGTGAAGAATGCATGCTAGACACCTGTCTAACACTCCCATCAGTCATGCCAACGGATATCGATATTCTGCTGGACCCGATAACGGCCCATGCTCTGTGTTGTCCCCAGAGGTTACCAATCCTGATGACGGCATTCATTGAGATCTCACAGACGCTTCCTGCAGCTGCTGAGGTACGAGATGGATCAACAGGCACACAGGTAACAACAGACGCGAACATTGCTGCGGCATCTTATGCTGAGGGCGATGCTTCTCATCTCTGTGCAGTTAATCTTCTGAACGAGGTGTTCCAAATGTCACCAACTTCGTTAGATGATATTTTGGCTACAGAAATAGATGATTTCATGTTTACACCAGACCCATACACTGACTTTGATTTGGCTCACAGTGTACCAGGGACGCAATGAAATTTGGCCTTCATATTTTCAAAACTTGGAACTTTTCCCAAAATTGAACTTTTTTTTTTTTTTTTTTTTAAATACATGGCAAAACAATCTGCTTACAGTAGAACTATTCTTACAAAATGGACTTCTTTGAAAACTTCCAGGGACACATTGTCACCTTATTTGTCTAACATTTCATTTAATACCATGATATGCAATGGCTTTGATTTTTGAAAACTTGTCAACCATTTCATCATATGTATATATTTCTGTTTATTCATTCATGTTGCATTTATTTCCATTATATGCTTAGAATGAAAACGATGCTTTAAAATGTACAGTACCTATTGTATTCAACAGTTTATTTTAAACTTCTTTTAATATGCTTTTAGAAATGTTTTTAGCAACATGTGGTACTCAGTTTAATGTTTAGCATTTAATGTTTAGCATTTAGTATTATCGTTCATTCGAAAGTGGAGTAGGTGTTGTATTCCGCTTTAGGTGTCCGTATATAGGTTTTCCTGAAACATGTCCTTATATAGGCACAATTCACATTGCCCTTATATAGGCACAGAATCCCAGTCCTTATTTAGGCATTAGCCGTGCACTCCAAATACAGGCATGGTCACCGACATCCGTCCACCCTAACGTCACAACGAGTTCTTAGAAACCAGACCCTTAAGCTCTTGGGAGTTCCCCTAGCACAGGATTATTGATTTCTCCAAGAACTCATCTATTATGTATGAACCACTATACCATAAGGGTTCATTCCTGACGTCTTCCTCTGTCTGACTTCACGTCAATGCTAACATTCCAAGGCACCTACCAGATATAAATATACCTTCCCTTGCCCAAGCAAGTTAGGAGGAGACCTCGACTTCAGAGGAGCCCGTATCCCGGCCTGACGCACTGAGAAGACGCTGTCATTCCTGCTTGCAGAAGAATCCAGCTTCCAGTGTTCTGACTCCCTTTGCGGGGTGTTAGAGTTCCAGATCCGGAAAGAGATTCCCACCTCTCTCATTCTCAAGGTATGGAGCTGACTAGAACCTAGAGGGACTCTTGGCATACTTGACTTAACATACTCTTAGTATACCATACTAGAGAATACTCCACCTACTTCTTACCTTTCCCTACACCTAGACTAGGTTAGGTACATTGGGGTAGAACTAGCTTAGAGACGCATCGTATGAGTACTCGCATTTTTAGCTCATGTTATTTATGTACGTGAATATATGCTAAAAGATAATGCTAGCGCAGTATTATTTATTTCTACTGCTTACGCTGTACATTATTTATCTTGCATACTGTCTTGTGATCATAACAGCACATATCTCTTACACGAGAAACAAGACTGTTCAATAAAACCTTTTTATTGAAACGCCCATCTTGTCTTTCTGTGTAACTCTGTGGAAACTAAGCATGCACGATTAGCTGAGTGAAACTGTTATCTATTGTTTCCACGATTCTGAGACGTGTTCCGATTCTAAAGGGAAACAAAGTAGTCATGTTTATGCGGTTGCCAGAAACTACTCCCTTCTTGTTCTCAAGGAGTTTCTAGTGGCCTCTGAGCTAGCTGGCACAAAGTAATTAAGTTTAATATACTCGATAGGGACATACCAACCTCAGTCCTATGTCAAGCCTATAGGGTATATTAGTCCAATGCGCAGAGCCTATTAGGGAAATAGGAACTACACTACACTGGATACCTAGATTCAGCACTGGGACATTTCCTGCAAACAGGTAAGTAAATACGTTTTGGTTATTCGTGCAATTTTTAAAGAATATTTTTAGATTTCAAACTCCACACTTAGAAACTTTTTGGAAGAAATATTGTCAATGTTATCCTATGGAGGAAAAACAGGTTATCGGTTCAAAGGTAAGTTATCGACTGTGGGAGTTAGGTTTATGGGGTTAGTCTCAGGGGTCCCCCAGGGTCAGTGATGCACTCTTGTTACACCCTCAGCGGCACTAGGGCAGCCGGGTGCAGAGTGTTGAGGCCCAATGTTATCCTATGGAGGAGAGGGGGTCTCCGGTTGGTGGCTGCTGGCAAGCAGGCCACTGGGTTGTGGGAGCAAAGCTCCTAGACTTTAGCTCAGGGCAAATGGGGAAACAGCTTAGCACAAAAGATGCCCCCTCAGAGGCACTAGGGCGGCCGGGTGCAGGGGGCTGTTTCGTCGTCGTAAGCCCTGTTGTTTCCAATGGAGAACCTCTGGTTAGCAAAAGCACTGCAGGCAGGGAGACAAAGAACTTCTCGGTGCGGCCACCACTTTGAGAGGTAAGTTGGGAAGTTAGTGGTTAGTTAGGCACATTGGTTTGGGCACACAGGGCCGTGGGGCGTCGGGTGCAGGGGTGCCTTTTGGGGTCGGAACGGCTTATCAGCTCCGGGTCACGGTTAGGGGGGCCTTCTGGATTTCGACTTCAGGCGTCGGCTGGAGGCTTGAGTTAGGTCAGGGGTCACCGGATCTCGGGTCAAGATTGCCGGGGTGACCTCCTCGTGGTGTTTGCCCACTCAAGCTCGGGCCGTGGACGGCGGGTGCAGAGTGGGGCAGGTTCACAGTCTCCGGCTGCTGCCAGAGGTTGCAGTTTGAACAAATCCGGTGTTCACTAGAGAAGCAGTCTTTGGAAGTGAAGGCAGGCAGGTCCTCTGAGGTTTTTGAGGTTGCTGGCTGCCGGACACACCGGGATTTCACTGGAGCAAGTTTGAGGGGAGACAGACCGGTAGGGCTGGGGCCAGGTCATTGGGCGTTTTCCTCTTGTTAGCTGGCTGCACGGCTGTTCAGTCCTTCTTCTTCTTCTCTTCTTGTTTCTTGGCTGGATCTGAGGAAGCAAGGTTCAGGGTGCCCCTTAAATACTAGATTTAGGTGCGTTACAGGTAGGTAGAGGGCAGGGACCAATGGGTCCCTTCCCTGGGGTGGGTACAATCCCTATTATGCCACCCTCCAGTGGGAGGGGGGCATGAGCCTTTCCCTGGTTGGTTGGGTCCCCCATCCTCAAGATGGCGGGGACTCGGAGTTGTGCTTCACCTCGCTTCCCCCACCTGAGGGGTGGAGTTGGCAGAGGTGGGCACACCTCTCTTGTTTTTCCCACCGGTTCTCCCGCCCAAAGTGGGGGGCAGAACCAGTGGGGACCAGTTGCTGAAAGCAGCAAGTGGTCTGGGGAAGCTCACAAAGGCGGCATGCCTTTGAAGCTTCCCCTTCGTGAACCCTGCCCATCCTGGGGGAGGAGACTTGGCACCTCGTTCCCAGGATGTGCATTGTTTCAGGCCCCGAGAGCAGCAGGCTCTCGACCCAGGGGTCCAGAAACATGTCTGTTGATGGCAGCCTAAGCAGCCACTCAGTCGGGACACTAGAGGTGGGTTAGTTTTCAGGGGGCATCTCTGAGATGCCCTCTGTGTGCCTTTTTTTATTAAATCCCACATTGGCATCAGTGTGGGTTTAATGTGCTGAGAAGTTTGATACCAAACCTCTCAGTTTTCAGTGTAGCCATTATGGTGCTGTGGAGTTCGTAATGACGACCTCCCAGCACCATATACTCTTAATGGCAGCACTGCACTTACAATGTCTAAGAATGGACAGACACTGTAGGGGTACAGGGCTCATGCACCTGTACCCTCACCACTGGTATAGTGCACCCAACTAGAGGGGTGACTGATCTATGCCAGGGCAGTGGGTTGTAGGCATGGCACCCAGTGATGTGTGCCATGTCGACTCTTCACTTTGTTCTGCACCAAAACACGCAGCCTGAAAAGGCAGTGTGTGAGTGTGGTGGTACAGGACCTCTAAGGGTGGCACAATAAGTGCTGCAGCCCTTAGAGGCCTTCTCTGGTCACAATGCCCTGGGTACCTGTGGTACCATTTACCAGGGGCTGACCTGTGGCCAGAGATGCCAATTGGGTTTAGTTTTGGGGAAAGAACACAGGCCCTGGGAAGCTGATTGGCAGGGACCCAGGGCACACCAAGTAAAAGTGCATCAGTAGTCTGGCAAAAAGTGGGGGGTTACTGCAACAGAAACCCACTTTCCTACAGAGTGCCTTGTCTGTTATCACACATCCAAAGATTTTTAGGGAAAAAAATGGCCCATGATGAGCTGGCTTGCTAACAATGAGTGTTGATTGTGATGGCAAATGGTGATAGTTTCGTAGACAATAGACTTTTATTGAATCTGTACTATGTACTACTAGTTGTGTGATAACCTGGTTGTGTCTATCTATCCTGCTGTGACAGGGTACATTTAGTCACAAGCCATTAGTTAACATTTTGGAAGTGATTTGTTACCAGTGTTCTTGACACTTTCTTCTTTGTGATTTTTCGTGTCATTACAATCTGTACGTGTGGAATTCAAAGTCATGACATGAGCAAGTACTTTGGTGAAAAGTGATTTATTTTTGTGCATAAAGTGATCAGATAAACCCACACAATGATGGTGTGCTCACAAACTAAGAAAACAGAACGTGCAGATAGGAGTTGATAGTGGTTGTAGATGATAATCCACAAGGTAAAGCCACAGTTATTTGAGTCCAAAGTCCAACTTTGACCCTCCATCCAATGTGGGACAGTTCTTGATGACAGTCAACAAAGTGAACGCTTGGCACACACTGGAGGATATCAGGGGTAAATTGTCACTTCTTGGGGGTGGTACATTGCCATCTGTCTCTCAGGGATTCTTCCTCGGACAACCCTTCCCACGGTTTGCAGGGGAACCCTCAGCTGCAGGCTCCTGGGGTGCTGGTGACTCTCCACCAGAATCCACGTCCCTCCCTGTGGCTTGGGCAGATGTTGATGTGCCAGATGCTGTGTGCACACAGGGAGGTGTGGTTAGGTGGTCTACAATCTGGCGGAGGCTGGTACCAATGTCCCTCAGCACCCCAGTCAGATCATCAATTTTTTTGTCGAATGTGTCTAGGCATTGGTTCTGCCCTGCCTGCAGCTGCTCCAGGTTAGGAGGAGAGGTTTGGGTGATATTCCTCAGCAGCACCAGCTGCATGATGGTACAGGTCCCCACAGCCCCTCCCACTACCCCTACCCACCTGAGCAGGCCCAGTTGGTGGTGGCACAGTCAACGCTGAGCCTCCTTCCTCTTTGACAGGGGTGTTGTTGTCTGCCAACTCCAAGAGTGCCCTGTGTTGCTGTGCTGTTGGTGGTGTCCCGGGCTGCTGTGTTCGTCAGGGTTGGGGTCAGCTGGGTGTTGTCAGCTGAGGCGGGAGTGGTTGCAGAGGATCCTGCTTTAGCCGCTGTTGGTGCTGTGGGCTGACCCAAACCTGATGGGCCAGGTTGGTCCTTATCGTCCGAGGATGGTTGACAGATGTCGATGTCGGAGAGCTCCTGGTTGGCCAGAGTCTGGGACTGGCTGTCCTGATTAGTTTCAGGGATGTTCATGACACAATGATTGATGTGAATGTCCACTGCACCTTAGATCATACCCATTACATAGATTACTGAACCTAATGATGAGTTAATGTAGATAGATTGGCCTCCTTCATCCATGATGCTGGCCTATGTTTTTGGAGAACAATGTAATTCGGACAAGATGGGGATTGATGAACATGTCCAGCTATGTCCATCAATGGGCATGTTGTGTTTAGTTCACATTACATGTCCAAAGACATTGACTGGTTCCTAACACCCTGTGAATGACACAGGTGGGTTGGTGTTGTCCACACCTGTACTTTCACGGTGACATATGTACTCTTTGGCTCCCAATGTGGGTATTTTTCAGGCCTGTGTACTGGCCTTAGTCCATGTCTTTAGCAGTCACATAGATGTGGCTGCCCACCCACTTACCGTCTGTTTATTTACCCTGAAATGTGTGGGAATGGTGTGAGTGAGGTACTTATTGTTCTCATCTCATTACGCACAAGTGAATGGCTGTGAGGAGCCAAATGTGTGACTGCTTAGCATCCTGCTAGTACATTTTGAAACACTGTGGGTAAGCTTAGTTAGGGGACTGGTGTCTGATTTTTCCACAACTCCAAACAGGGCCTTGTGGTCCAAACACCAGTCCCCAGTGTCAAACATCTTGTCAGTACATTGCCACTCACTGTCAGGTAAGCAGAGTTTGTGATAGGCTAGTTGGGCTGGGTAAGACGAGTGTGTAGGACAAGGCCTGATGTGAGTTGTAGCCATTGCAAATACTCCTCCTACCACCCAACCCTGCTAACTCCTCTGTGCCTATGCTTATCTCACAGTGAGAGAAAGTATACTAGCAAAGTGGTGCATGGTGTTAAACTTGAAGCCAACTCCAATCAAGGCCCTATGCTCCAAACACCATGCAACAGTGTCAGCTTTCTTGCTAGCACTCTTCCATTCACTGTCAGGTAGCAATAGGCCCAGATGAAGTGGTTGCACTGGGTGGGAGGAAGAGGGTTTGCACTGACTCCATCTCCTATCAGGCCCTGTCCTAAACACACCTTCCCACCAAGCACAAACAGACCCCCTGGGACTCTGCTTTCCTGATCTTGAGGTGAAATGTGCTGGCACTGGGGACTGGTGTTCAAAGAACAAGGCCATGATGGGAGTTGTTGTCAACTCAGACAGCAGGCATCACTGTCAGACATCTTGTGAGTACATGTTCCCTCACTGTCAGGTAAGCATAGTTCCAGGTAGGCTTGCTGTGTTGTTTGGAATGAGTAGTGTTTGCACTGACTATATCTCCCATCAGGCCCTGTACTACAAACACCTTCCTAGCCATCCCAAACAGACCACCTGGAACTATGCATACCTCACAGTGAGTGGCAATGTACTGCCAAGATGGCTGACACTGTGGACTGTTGTGTAAACCACAAGGCCAATGGGAGTTATGGTATACTCAGACAACAGGCATCACTGTCAGACATCTTGCCAGTTCACTTTCCTTCATTGTCAGGACACCACTCTTCTGGGTGGGCTGTTTGAGCTGGGTGAGAAGGTGTGTGTGGCCCAGACCTGATGGGAGTTGTAGTGACAGCAAACACTCCTCTTCACATCCAGCACAACAAGCCCACCCAGAACTGTGTTTCCCTGACAGTGATTGGGAATGTACTGTCAAGATGTCTAACACTGATAACTGGTTTTGAAAGCACAAGGTCTTGATTGGAGTTGGCTTCAAGTTCAACACCATGCAGCTGTGTCAGCCATCTTGATAGTCCACTACCCCTCCCTGTGAGGGAGGCTTAGGCCCATGCAAGTTATCTGGGCTGGGTGGGAGGAGGAGTATTTGAAATGGCTACAACTCACATCGGGCCTTATCCTACACACACCTTCCCACCCAACATCAAAAGCCTACCTGGAACTCTGTTTCCCTGACAGTGAGTGGGAATGTACTTGCAAGATGTCTGACACTGATGAATGGTGTCTGATTTGTCCACAAGTCCCAACAGGGCCTTGTGGTCCAAACACCAGTCTCCAATGTCAAACATCTTGTCAGTACATTGCCACTCAGTGTCAGGTAAGCAGAGTTCCAGGTGTGCTGTTTGGGCTGGGTGGGAAGAGTGTGTGTAGAACAGGTTCTGATGGGAGATGTAGTCAGGGAAAACACTCCTCCTCCCAATCAGCACAAACAGCCCACCAGGAACCATGCTTACCTGACAGTGAGTGGAAATGTACTGACAAAATGGCTGACACTGTGGACTGGTGTCTGGACCACAAAGCCCTGTTGGGAGTTGTGGACAATAGGCACCAGTGGTCATTGTCAGACATCTTGTAAGTGCATTTCCACTCACTGTCAGGGAAGCAGAGTTCCAGGTAGGCTTTTGGTGCTTGGTGGAAAGGTGCGTGTGGGACAAGGCCTGATGTGAGTTGTAGCCATTGCAAATACTCCTCCTCCCACCCAGCCTTGCTAACTCCTCTGTGCCTATGCTTATCTCACAGTGAGGATAATTGTACTGGCAAGGTGGCTGACACTGGTGCATGGTGTTGAACTTGAAGCCAACTCCCATCAAGGCCCTGTGCTCCAAATACCATGCAACAGTGTCAGCCATCTTGTTAGTACACTTCCATTCACTGTCAGGTAGCCATGGGCCCAGGCGAGCTGTTTGTGCTGGTTGGGAGGAGGGGTGTTTGCCCTGACTATATCTCCCATCAGACTCTGTCCTCCACATACCTTCCTACCTATCCCAACTAGCTTACCTGGGACTCTGCTTTCCTGACAGTGAGTGACAATGTGCTGACAAGATGGCTGACACTGGGGACTGGTGTCTGATTTGTCCACATCTCCCAACAGTGCATTGAGCTACAAACACCAGTCTGCAGTGTCTTGCCAGTACATTCCCATTGACTGTCAGGGAAAAACAGTTCTAGGTGGGCTTGTTGGGCAGGGTGGGCGGAGGAGTGTTTGCACTGACTACAACTCCAGTCAGGCCCTGCTCTACACACACACCTTCCCAGCCAGCCCAAACAGCACACCCGGAATTATGTAGTCCCTGACAGTCAATAGAAATGTACTGGCAAGATGGTTGACACTGGGGACTGGGGTTTGGAGCACAGGCCATGATGGGATTTGGCTTCAAGTTCAACACCATGTAGCAGTGACAGTCAACGTGCAAGTACACTTCCCCACGTTGTCAGGTAGCCATAGGCCCAGATGAGCTATTTGGGATGGGTATGAGGAGAGGTGTTTGCTGTCACTACAACTCCCATCAGGTATGGGCCCACACACACCTTCCCACACAGCTCAAAGATCACACCAGAAAGAGTGGTGTTCAGACAATGAGGGGTAGTGTACTATCAAGATGTTTGACACTGCTGCCTGGTTTCTGAGTTGACCACAACTCCCATCATGGCCTTGAGCTACAAACACCAGTCCCTAGTGTCAGCCATCTTGCAAGTACATTTCCACTCACCATCAGGGACAGCATAGTCCCAGGTGTGCTGTTTGAGCTGGTTGGGAAGGTGTGTGTAGGACAGAGCCTGATGGGAGATGTAGTCAGTGCAAACACTCCTCCCAGGCAGCCCAACCAGGCCACCAGGAAGAGTGATGTCCTGACAATGAAGGGAAGTGTACATTCAAGATGTCTGACACTGGTGCCTGTTGTTTGACTTGACTGCAACTCCCATCAAGGCCTTCTGCTCCAGACACCATACAGCAGTGTTAGCCATCTTGCTAGTACATTTCCACTCACTGTCAGGAAACCATAGTACCAGATGGGCTTGTTGGGCTGTGTGGGAGGAGGAGTGTTTGCTGTCACTACAACTCTCATCAGGCCTGTGCCCACACCCACCTTCCCAACCATCCCAAACAGCCTACCTATGACTCTGCTTTCCCGAGAGTGAGTGAAAATGTGCTGGCAAGATGGTTGACACTGGTGACTGGTGTTTGGAGCACAAAGCCCTGCTGTGAGTTTGTAAGAAGTATGTACATGGTAATAGTTTTATGCATTTTCATTACAGGTATGTTGTTTATCAATATGACATATACATCACATCCTCATTGACTATATATTTCTTTATCTAATGACAGTCATTTGTTTAACTATATCCTTTACAGGGATGTCTGTAGAGGTCTAATTGATAACTTTATTGGAATGTGGAGTAGGTACTTACCAGACTCTGGTGCTTCTGGTAGTCCATAGATGCAATCTCAGATGGAAGGATGGCATGCACCTTCTCTTCCCAGGAAGTGAAGTGCACATGTGGTGCAGAAGGGCCACCGCCAGTCCGCTGGCTTTCTGCATCTTCTTTGGCTAGCAGTTTTTTTACCTTCCTTCTCACATCATAATACCTACTCCTGATATCCTCCATTGAGCACAGGACAGATGCTTTAGCGCTCACCTTGTTGACTATCCTGTCCCACATCCTATTTCTCTGGGCAAGGGAGGTCTGTTGGACTAGGTTCCCAAATAAATGTGGCTCTACTTTGACTATTTCATCTACAAGCACTTCCAACTCTTTCTCTGTAAAACATGGCTGCTTCCTCTGATGCATGGTGAGGATGAGGGTGAGTGTGACGGTGAAGGTGAGGGTGATTGTGAAGGTGAGGGTGAGTGTGAATATAAAAAAGAGTGTGTGTTTGTACAAAGTTTTTAAAGTAAAATCTATGCAAGTTGTGTGGTGGGTGCAGTGTGTGAGGCAGAGAAGCAGAGAGCAGGGAATGTGAACAGACTCCCGAAACCTGGCAGCAGTTGTGTTAGAGCAAAGGATCATGGCCATGTTTTTGGCCCTTTATATAGGTGGATTGGTGGGCATGGCTAATATTTGATTTTTAAAGAAATTAATTTGGCGGTGCCAATGCTTGTTGTTGCAATTGTTTTTTATCAGTTTACACTTGCCATTTGTAACACAAACCGAAATGGTTCCGAAACCGTGTCGGATGCATCGTAATCTGGTCGTCGGGTAAACCGAGTCTGATTCGTAAGCGGAATGCCTATTCGTCGGCATTTCCGAACGAGTCGGTCGGATCGGGCTTGTTTCCGAATGACTCGGTCAGACAAATTGCTTTCCGACCGACTCGGTCGGAGTTTAACATGTAATTCATTGTAATCGGTCGGTCGGACTCCCAGAATCCCATTTGGTTGGAAACATTTCTGAGACCAAGTCGGTTGGAATGCTGTCCGACCGACATTGTAATCAGACCCTAAGTGTTATTATTTAAGGGTTGTCAACTACTGCAGATGCATGTGCAACATACAGGTATGTCTACACAGCACAAGCCATACTAACCATGTGACTGGAAAGAGAGTACACCTAGTATTAAGTTACACATGTTCATTACAACATCATATAAACAAGTGTAAAACAACCACTATTGTGAAAGCCATGGTGTCGTTTATTTTCTATTTGTGGATAATTACGGTACTTTAGCTTTCATTTATTGCATTAAAGGATCCAGAGCATTGAACATGTGTTTCTTTCATGTGATGGGGACTTTTTCCAGGCTTGGACATGTTATTGAAAGTGAACGGAGTCCTTTGTAAGCTTTCTCATAATGAATAAGCTACCTTCTTTATTCCTGTCATATATATCTCACTAGAGTGTCCAAGGTCTGAGCATATTGTGGACTGGTCCTGGGAAATCAATAAGAGGTAAGCAACCCTTAATAAAAATGGTTATCTCTCATTTAAATCGCATAAGGTATCTTCTCAAACTACTGGTAATTAACTTATAATCAGGACAAATAATCGATTAAAGTGATTCTTTGAAGGCCCCAAATGTATAAAAGTAAAGTGAGAAAAGCATATAGGAAACATTTCACGGTGAGCCAGGTAGTAACCTGGGTCAGTATGTCGCAGAGAGTACCTCCAAGTTCTCAGAATGTTGTAAATGCTGCAATTTTTTTGTTGAAAATTATAATGCTAAATGCAAAACTGGAAGTACACTGCCTTCCTTTCACTAAAATTACTGTACTATTTTTCAACATCATTGTTATCTCTGCTCTTCAGGGACATACTCAATAACTCTCTTGACCAGAGCATGTTAGCCTTTGATTTCACTTTACATCCCCCTTAGGGGTGCCCATCACAAAGCTCGAAGATCTCTAAACTATATTGAGAGCGCACAGGTGCGTGATTTACAATCTCTCATCTGATGGATCTTTTTAAGTTGACTGAGACGCCAAAGGGAGTGAACAATAATAAAACAATTCAACTTTCATGAAGCCCATTTGACCACACAGTAAGGATCAGGAATCAGAGGTTGAAGTTAAGTAGTTTTATTTACCAATGAATAATCAGTTTAGTATATATGAATGTCAGGAGAATATTAAAAAGATACAGGATTACAGCTGGCAAACTGAAATATTGCAATAGGTTCAGTCTCAGTAGAATAAAATATGACATAATCACAGCCACAGCAATACAGAAACTGAGAAATAGAAGTAGGTGTCCTTTAAAGAAACTCCGGCTCTCTCTCCCAAACATGAATACGTTCTAAAGTCATCTAATCAAGGCTCTAAGTTTAGAATAAGGATGGTTCGTAGAATGGAGTCTCAAGAAAAATCAGGAATGCGAGAAGATGTCAGCATAGTAAAGACTGCTTTAGAAGTGTTTCAGAATTGGAATAAGTGTTTAACATGAAGCTTCACACTTGCAAGAATAAAGGAAGCAGAGAGGTCTCTATCCCTCAAATCTAAGGAAATCTGCTCTAACTTCTAACAGTGTGAACATGAATTAAACCCAACAAACTTTAAAAACAATCATATCTCTTCCCACACCACCAGGAACCAATCATTTCACTTCTCATGTTGTGCATTTTCAACATTACCAGACTTTCCCATCCCACAGAACTTGGACAGTTACTGTAACCTTGAGCATTCCTCGTTCCTGAGACGCGATGAATAGGAGACTTCATTTACTCATTAGGTCTTCACGTTTCTCGCCAATATTTCTCTTCTTATGCCTTAGTATCAATAAACTAATAAATACAACATAAGTCCTTTCTCTAACTAATGAAGCTTTGAGAAGTCACCTGCAAAAGAAAGAACATGCTAATACATTTCAAAATTAAGGTCTTTGGTCAGGTTAACTTTAACTAAACATTTATACGTGCACTTCAAATACATGGTTTTACATGCACACATGTAACTCAAGAACAAATGTAAACATGAGTAAAAGCATACACGATTACACTTTCAAATAGGACTTTCAGAATATATGCAAATGTGACTTAAAGTATAAATGCAAACATGTATATAGAATACATCTTCATGTTTAAACTGAACATTAGTGCACACCTTTATAAAACTCTAGTTTCTACAGCAAATACATTTCATTAATGCATTTATATGTTTACACATGTTAATAAAGTTATGGCACACAGTAAATTTAATGTTAAATATAAATGCATAATTGTGCATTGAGAATATGTGAAGGATGGAGTCTAAATTGTGCTACTCTAATCCCCCTATGATGGCGATGTTAGTCATCACAATAACAAACATATGAATCCTTAACAGGTGAGGTCAAGTCGAAGCCTTGAAGTTCTCAACAAATTCTGTCTAGTATTTTCCAGGTGTTTCATGTCATCATAAAATCTACACTGATTCTGTTCCATTTCCATATCCCTTCTAGTTCTTTTCCATCCCTTCCCATGTTGTGCTTCCTTCCTTGCTTTTATACTCTTGTATCCTTTTGAGATAATTAACAGACATATCACACAGATGGCGATGATAATTAGAGGTCTCCAGATAAAACCCACAATTCCACTTCCTAGGTTTCCAATCTACTTATTGCTAAAAATCCATTTATAATTGCTTCCAAAACACCTGTAGCTTTTAATCCCTTCAAATCTCCTTTCACATCAGAAATGTTCTTAATGTATTTCTTTAAGTCCTCACTCTTGTCAGGTATATAGGTACAGCATTGCTGGAACTTTAACATCTTGCAGACTCCGCCCTCTTTCACGAGAAGAATATCTAATGTAAGATGGTTCTGCAAAACAATGGATCTCATAGCTACAGTTTCAGTATCTCTAGCCAATAAGGAACTTGCTGTACTTGTAGACAATTTATCCACTAAGGTGGACAATTTCCTAAACTTGAGATCATTTAAGATTACTCCTACAGATGGAATCACTGCACCAAAAATGTCTCCCACAATTTCAGCACCACTACAATGTCGTTTAGTTCTAATTTTCGTTTCCCACACAAGATCATGCAAAAGTTCCACATGATAAATCTTTGGGAAAACCACACCTAAATAACATGTACCATACCACCCCTTAGGCAATTTGAAGTATGCATGCTCTTGGCTTACAAATTAAACTCCAGGAATAACGGGATCTTGTCCTATCAAGAACAGAAGCCAAACTCCTTCATACTCAAAAATATGATCACAATCACTTTTACCCATAAACGTAGTGTTAAGGGAAGATTTATCTCTACTCACAATCAATTTCCCTTTGTGTTGACAATCAAGAAGTAGTGCATGCACAACTTCTAAGTCTCGATATTTTGCTTCCTCCGTATACTAGGTCCTTTATATCTCTGATACCATCCTGTTTTCCCTCTTTCATTGACTGCTCTCTTCCTGTCTTCTGTAAAATCCAAAAAGGTCTTTTCAACCTCAGTTAAAGAACGTTTCAAATTGTTTCTATAAGCATAAGCCATGTGTAGTGTCCAATTCGGTCTAAGGATACAATTAGCTGTGACCACTATCTTAGCATGAGGATGACGATTCAAGTACTTGAACAAAGGAACTTCAGAAAGTGCCAAATCATAATTTGAATAATAATGTTGGTAATGTCTCTTTCCAAGAAACATACTTAACAGAAGGCTACATGTAACACCATATGTACGAGGAATATAGGGATAGGTAATTCCCTCTGCCACTGATGCAGGTACCTGCACTGCATACAGACATAAAAGTCCCTTGCAACGTATTCATAAAGCAACTTAAAATATGCATTTGAAAAATAATCTCATCTAGATGAATCTATATGCAAAGCTTTATAATCTAGTGCTTGCAAATGATTATCTATAGGACTCGGGGTCTTAGGAACAACACTATGCTTAAACTCAGTTACTGTGGAAAATTTAGGTGAACATAATCCTACACGGAAAAACAATTAGTACTACAACAAAGGCAAACAACACTCCTACTAATATATATCTATGTCTATTTGTGTTATTAGTTTCCATAACTTCTCCAGAATTGAACCGTTGAGCAGAAATTAGCAGCAAACAGAGTCTTTTCCGTACGTTTCCACTGTACAACTGGCAAAACAAAGTTTAAACAAGTGCAATGAAAGTATTTACAAAGTCTTTGCAAGTCTTCCCTAGCCCTAATCAATCTTCTCCTATATGACACCCTCACGCTTCTTCAGCAGCCTCAGGTCTAGGTAATCTTAATTCTTTAAATAATGTCCTTTTTTAATTTTCTCTAGCAAACCACAGGTCAAAGTTCAGCTCAAATGATCATATCAATAGTATTTTAAATCAGTTCGTTCAATTAGAGTGCAAGTTTAAACTCAGATTAGGTTGCAACTCTGGTTAATGGAGGCTATCTGAGATCTCACTCTTGTCCCCCATATCACAGACTTCTCCATCACAACTGTTATCAGCAAAATATGTCCATTCAGGGAATGAGTACCTCCGACATGGCACTCTAACTCTTTTTGATCTCCTCAGTACAGGTTGTTCACTTTCACTGTTGCTCATGTCAAAATCCTCAGTATACTCTGGGACAGTATTCAGTCCTCATTCTGTAGGCAATCTTAATCTCTCTCTTTCTTGACTTCTCGGCCAACGGGACTCAGTTTCTAGTTGGCATGACATAGCACTAGGCCCTTCGTCAGGGTCTGAGTCTGGCTCAGGTAGCATTTCAGGCCAAGACTGTCAGTTCATCAAGACCCCCCCAGGCTGAGGATGTGCTATCACAGGCTTTAGCCGAGTCTCAGTACTCAGTGCACCCTCTTCTTGCTGTCTCTCAGTTGTGGGTTGCTCTTCAGGGAGAGGTACTACGGGGTTAGTCATTTGCCTATTTGCGACTCCTACAACTTAGATTCTTTTTACTGAGGGGGTAGGTTTGGAACTTCTACTGTTCTAACAGTAGAGAGGGTAGCACCAGTATTCATGAATGATACGGGCAGCCATTCACCTCACCTTTAACAAATGGACCATTCTGGTCTACGTCTAAGACTGCGCCAAGAATGCAATCTTCCTCCCCCATTTAGGTACCATCATTGTGACTGATCAGAGCCAAAGCCCCCAAGCGCATCAAACATAGGAAATTGCTGAAGCATATTCTGATATTGGAAAGAATTCTGATTTAAATTTGGGACTTGATTTGAATTAAATTGGGGACCATTTGCATTTTGCTACGACATCAAGTCTTGTGGAACCTGAGACACTAGAATTGAGGCACTTTAGACTTTTTCATTCCCGGTTTTGGTACATTCTGTGACTGCATGGGGTTATTACTCTGGGGCTTTGTAAACCCTGAATTCTAAACTTGGTTCTCATTCATCACTCTGTTGGGATGAAGATGACATTCCTACTTCCATTGCCCTAATTTATTGCAATAATGAGAAGGATTCAATTTCTTCAGAGTTGCCACATCAATCCCAGTACTCGGGTCAAATGGAACATCACAACCTCTACCTTGTTGAGGGTATCAATTTACGCCTTGTATCATTAGAGTTACCTGCTGATACACTTCTTGCATAGGACCAACACTGCCTACAAAAGGTTGACTCTGACTTCCTTTCTGTGCTGCTTTCATCTGTGCAGCCATCAATTTCTCCTTCAAACTCTTCTGTTTCATTTCCAATTCATCACTACAATATTTGACATATCTCAAGATCTCATCAATCAATTTATTCTGCCAACAGATCAAATGCTGTTGAATCATCAAGCTAATCTCAGGTCTCCATCCCGTCACAAACTGAGACACAAAATTTCCCATGTCTGTAGCTTCGAGAGTCTCCATTCCACTGTGTTACTTAAACACCTGCAACTATCTCTCATAATAGGCATGCACTGACTCTTTGGGCTCTTGGGTCATCCTGTCAATCCTAACCCAATCAATGTCTTTAGCTGGTATTTTCCCTTTCAAAAAGGTTGTCACCTGTTGCTACATTTTCATCACCAACGGTGTTGGGGCATGTATTATCAGGTTTCTCTGGGGTCCTTTCAAGATACTCTATAGCCACTTTGCATTCTGCCCACAAATCACTCGATACCCGAAATCTTCACAAATCGCTCAACCTGTGTATACCATTCCACTGACTTTTCTCTCAATTTTGGGAAATCATTGGTGAATGTGGCACAGTATCTGGCGGAAAGAGGATACACTTCTAAATCGAGCTATAGCTATAGACTGTTTGAAGCAGGACAAAGTGAGAAGTATACCGTGGATTGCTTTTATTTATGACTGCCTGGGGAAGTTGGGACTCTCAGATTGCATTAAATGTCCTGAAAATATTGCTAGGATACCCAGAGCTAAGCTGAAAAGAGACTTCCTGATGCTTCTCTGTCAAGCTAGGGATAAACGAGAGCTAGTGAAAAAACGTGTTAGTGAGCATTCATTATTAGTCACCACCCCAGGGACGGAGCCCTACCTCTCGTTCTTTTTTAGCCATGCTAAATTATTTTATCTAATCAGGTTCAGGATGGGCATTTCACACTTTTTGGTTTCCTATCCGCTAAATGTACATTGTGACGCTAAACTGGAACCGTGCCCCTGTGACTCCAGGACAAGACAGAGCACCCTGCACTTTATGTTTTTATGTAACCTCTATGATCATCCTAGACGTTTGTTTTTAAAACCATTGCTTAGATTTTTAAACATAAGGAAATGTAAGGCTGCACTGAATTACCAATTACTCCTAAATGATGAATTTGTTTGTCTAATGCTTTATAAATACATATCGGCTGCTGTCCGGCTCAGGAAGATCGTGAATAAGTGAGAGTTCCATGCATTGTGTGTTTCTGCTAATAATATTTTATGTGAATTGTTTTTATTTAATCCTCTGTCAACTTTTATGGTTTTTAACTAAGTTGAATAAAGTTCCTCTTGACTTGACTTGACATTGGTGAATGACGCAAAATCACTCCTGCTCCAAGGCACATAGACCTACCCTCCACCAGGTACTTCCCTCAATGGAAAATTTTAAGTGCCCTCTCCATTGATTAAAGACAGAGGCGGCTCTCCTTTTGTTTCCCTCTGATCTCTCTTCTTCACCCATCTGCCCTTCCCACTTATCAATATCACTCCATTTTTGGATGCAACTGATGAATTCCTTAATTTGCGTTTTCATTCCTGGGGTTCTCATTCTGCTAACATCAATCTCATCAAAACATACACAATAACTTTTCTGCAATTGCTTGATTCAGCTTAAATCTACATCATAAGTTTGGGCCAATTCAGACAATTTATCACAAGCTAGTTTTGCTTGTTTAGTGACATCTTTACACATGAATACAAGTTCCTTCTTTTGGTAGGTATATAGTCAGGAAAGATCATGGGTTCCTAGGATCATCTTTTTCAGTTCTAACTTTAGTTTGAACACATCCACTGTATTTTCCCTGATCGTGGTCTAAATTATTTCTTTCCCTAATCCTGAATCTTCACTTTGTCTTGGGGACCCATTTAGGAACCTAATACAATTATCTAGTTCTTGGAAGTTAATACCTTTCTGTACTACAAAGGTATTAGACGCTATACTTTCTCTGGGACTTCTGTTGATTACTCGCTGAGGTAAATTCCAAATAGACATGTCAAAATCTTTCCATCTTTGAGCAGACTCCCCTACAGGAGTAAACCCTGTCTGAGTCATGGGTGATATTGCAGTGGCAACATAAGGGGTTGTTATACTCCATATAGTTACCCCATTATACCCCATTATAGGCCTGGGTAACATCCCAACCTTTCACCTATATTTGTCCCTACATTACATACATAACGGGCTGCTAGGAACTGACCCTTTACCTAGTTACAGTACTGCTTGCAGAACGTGGGGTTTTCCCTGAAAAATAGCCTCATACATTATGCATGAGGATTCTCGGAATCTTGGAAACTCAGCAGGACTACCATCTCCTGCATAATAACTATGTACAAGGTTCGTTCCAGACGTCATCCTAAGTCCGACAATGGCACAGCAAGGTAGAACCCCTGGGGATACCTTTGGGTATACAAACATCACATCTTGCTGAGATAGTCAGAGAAGATCAGGACTTCCCTGCCGACACACTGACGCGAGGCGCTGAGGTTCCTGCATGCAGATACTCCAGCTCGCAGTGGTCTAACATCCCTTGCGGGGTGTTCAATTCGAGACAAAGACGGGGTCCCACAGTCTCTCACTTCAGGTAATGGGGTTGACTTTATCCTAGAGGGATTCTTGGCTTAACATCTACACACATGCTAGGTACACTTAGGTACATCTAATTAGGGTAGCATCGTAGTAGTACGCGTTTTATTGTCATGCATTTGATATACTTGCCTGTACTCATGGTTATAGCAAGATGGTAGAAATCTACCATCCTTATACCTTTTTAGTGCTTCTAATCATTTATATCTGTTTCTGTCTAGTGGTTGTTTCAGCACACCTATTTTACACTAGAATGACGAGTGTTCAATAAATGCTTATTGAAAAACGCCCATATCGTTTATTCTGTGTATCTCTCTGAGACAAAGTGAGCACGAGTTACTGAGCGAAAAGGATTGCACTGCTTCCACGGTCCTGAGGGATCAGGGTTGTCATGTTTGATAGTTGCCAAGAACTATTCTCTCCTTGGTAATAGGAGTTTCTAGTGGCACTGTGAGCTAGCTGGTATACAGGCCAACATACCCGGTGGGGTGTCTGGAATCAGTCTGGACACCAGTCCCGCAGTGTATGTTGTCTGAACGTGCAGATCTTATATAGGTTTTATAGGGACTATACAACAGGGTATTCACTTGAGTTGGGACTGAAGGAGTACTTACTATTCCTGGGACCACAGGAGCATTATCTGATATACCTACTCCAGTCAGGACTGTCAAAGTATGTGTTGTGATTGCTACTGACTCAGGTTTATACAAAGGAACTGTGGGACCAATATTGACGAGAACAGCAATTGCATCTGAGGCTTTAGGAGCAATAGAGTTAACAAGGGCACTATTTCCTGAACTCTCTCCCATCAGGTTAACTCCCATATTTACTGGTGCAGTGGCTATTCCAGAGTTTCCACTGGCAACTGCACCATTGATTTCCTTGGATTGCACCATATTATATGGAGGTGAATGCATTGATAACAACACATCTAGGAAATCATCGTTTGAATCACTATCACTGTCTTCGCCTATACTCTCTAGGTTTCCTGTCTTTTCTTCCTTCTTCTTCCTTTTCTTTTCCTTCTTTTTCTCAAGTTCTTCACTCATCAATGCAGGGTGCAGTCAAGTTCCCTTTACTATATCATTTCTCCACTGCCGTTATTTTGCATCCCATCTAGCATTGGCACAGCTACACAATGCCTTTCGGACTCTTCCCTGATATTTTTCCTTTTGCCTAACATGAACTGCACACTCCCAAGCATTAAGTGCTTCAAACTATGCGGGCCTAGGAGGCGGCTTCATTTCATACCATCCCCTTCACAAGTTTTCAATGATTCTCAAATTAAACGCACCATAGCGTGGAACCAAAAATGCACTTTCTTTCTGTGATCTTATGCCATTGATTCAACCAAATGCATGTGTGAAGACCCACATTTATGGACATATAATGACCTGGTGTGTCTTTGGGTGGTGCCTCTTCCCCCTCCCGAATAGGTTTTCTCACATCTTCCATAATCAGATTTCGCACAACCTAAAAGAATTTCTTTTTCCAACAATAGTGTAAACAATCACAAATAGAATTTTGTTTCAAACCAGAAAATCATTCTTTCCCCTCAATGCTCATTCAGCGTCAACAACCACTAACAGCACGGCACTAACATCAACTTTTTAATATCAGTGCAGTGCACTGTGACGTCTTTCTCACTGCTCACAACAGCTCACCCTCCTTTGCAATTTTTTTTTAGCATTAAAATACAAAAACAACAACAAGCACAGATCAAATTCAACAAGTTTTAGGTCTGATTAAGAAAACTTTTTTAATGATTTTGCTGCCCGCCTACTTGGTGGTCTGCCCGCTCTATTTAGATGTTGGCGAGTCTATGGACGAAAGGCCGTCCGAGTGCCGCTGACTTTGCCAGGAATCATCACCCGCGTCAACAGAGTCATAGGTAGAAGCAGCTGTCTGCAGGAATCCAGTCAAGATTACCGCCGGGCCAATCACAATGTGCCTTTCCGTCAAAGAAACTGTGGCGGAAACACCTACTACTTTGAGTTGGTGGAATCAAAGGAAATGAGGTCAAAACATACCTTTTTTTCTCTTTCCCAAATCTGTTTCCATCTTGAGCCCCATTGTAAAGGTCCTTCCTTTGCTGAATCTACTTGACCTCGATGGTAATCAACTCCATTATTGGCAGAATCTAAGGTAAGCATATTTTACACTTGTCCTACTATGAATCGTGTGTTGACAATTGTTTTGGCCTTGTGTATTTTTAAATTGCTCTTGCATGCATTTTTTTTAATGTGTAATGCATTAGTGTTGATTTTACAACTTATAGAAGTAAAATGAACACACCTGCATTGGTGGTTGTGAGTGTCGTGCTTATGGTGCCTGTTGGTGTGCATTCAATAGTGTGTGTGTGTGTGCAATGCCATATGTAAAAAAGGGGTGTGACACATTACATACATATATTTTAGAAGCAAATGCAACATATATGTGCAGTGACACATTATTAAGAGGTACTTACCAGTCTCCACTCCACCAGGGACTTACTCTGTCAGGAATCCGCCACTAGTACAACGCCAACACAACTGGGAAATCTAGATGGGCACAGTGAAAACCCACCGGCCTAACAGTGACGGAGTACTCTCAGCCAGCAGAAGAGTGTGCTGCGCCGACAGAGGTGCACTGCTTATGCAACGGTAAACTGTGTGTTTATGCGGACGGCAGTTCAGCCAGCCCACATCTACTTATGGTGGCAGGTATTCCGTCAGCTTCGCAGAATACTTGTAACTGCCGCCACAGTAGGTCGACAGGAGTCCCGCCAAGATCTAAATCAGGCCCTTTGTCTGCTCCACTAAAAAATAAATTGATAGTATTCAATCACACAAGAAATGGTCCAAGGCGACACTTTCCGGCCTTCTCTGACTCACACTCGAGTGAAACCTTGGCCAGCGAAGAATCACCCAGATTAGTGGGGCTTTACCGCTGTGCAAAAGGATTCACCACACCAACCATAGAAAACTCTCACACAAGGATAAATGTCCCTATCTAAATTTTGCCATTGACAGTACCTCACAACAAACACCACAAAACGTAGCAGACAGTTACAACACAGTGTTTTTTACTCAGATAATTTATGACTATCCAGGGATCTTAGGCTATGTCCAGCATGATAACTACTTCAATTTCTTTGCATTAAGCGCCTCCACATCCGCACAACAACTTAAAACATCACTGCATTACACCACACAATCTCGCAATAAACACTGCAAGCTAGACATAAGCAATTGCAACTCGCTACCCTAATGATACTCACTCCTCCGCTGTTACAACTCCATTCCAGATTTCTGGAATGCCGCTACTCCTCTGAATCAGGACATGGGCTTTGGGATCAGGACTGGGGTTGGCACATCTGGGGCTCTCACATGGATACAGTAGGTCATTCTGTCCCATTAACTAAACCATCCGATAAGCTACAATCTGGGAGCTCGCAGGTGCACAATTTAAATCTCTCATCTGATGGATTTTTTTAAGTTGACTGAGACGCCAAGGGAGTTAACAATAATAAAACAATTACATTTTCCTGAAGCCCATTTGACCACACAATAAGGATCAGGAATCAGAGGTAGAAGTTAAGTAGTTTTATTTACCGATTAATAATCAGTTCAGTATACATGCATGTCAGGAGAATATTAATAAGATACAGGATTACAGCTGGCATATTGAAATATTGCAATGGGTTCAGTCTCAGTAGAATAAGATATGAAATAATCACAGCCTCAGCAATACAGAAACTGAGAAATAGAAATAGGGGTTTCTTAAATAAACTCCGATCCTCTCTCCTAAACATGAATACGCTCTAAAGTCATCTAATCAAGGCTCCAGGTTTAGAATGAGGACAGTTCGTAGAATGGATCTCAAGAAAATTCAGAAATGTGAGAAGGTGTCAGCATTGTAAAGATTCCAGAAGAAGTTTTCAGAATTGGAATAAATGTTTAGCATGAAGCTTCATACTTGCAAGAATAAAGGAAGCAGAGAGGTCTCTACCCCTCAAAGCCTAAGGAAATCTGCTCTAACTTCTAACAGTGTGATTATGAATTAATCCACCAAACTTCAGCAACAATCATATCTCTTCCCACACCACCAGAAACCAATCATTTCACTTCTCATGTTGTGCATTTGCAACATTACCAGACTTTCCCATTCCACAAAACTTGAACAGTTACTGCAACCTTGAGCATTCCTTATTCTTGATGCGTGATGAATAGGAGTCTTCATCTGCTCATGTGGTCTTCATGTTTCTTGCCAAAATTTCTTTTCGCAGGCCTTACTATCAATAAACTTTGGGGGCACCCAAGCAGGGCCCCCATGGGTGCAGGGCCTCCGGTTGGTGGCCAAGGGCGCACCTATGGTGCCCCCCTGTTGATCCCTGCACCCCATGGCAGGCACCTTGAGGTGCCTGCCACTGGGTGCAGGGATGAACCTCACCTCTTTGTTTTACAATGACAGCATGCATTCTGGTTGGAATGCATGCTCCCATTGTAAAGAATTGGAGTGTGACCGAACACTGTTCGGTCGCATCCTAATTGGTCGGTCGGGACCGCCGACAGGAGGTCGGGCGGTCCCACGACTGAAACGATGTTGGGCGGACTTAAGTCCGCCCGACATTGTAATTAGGCCTCTAGACAGTGCTGTTACTTGCACCTCTGCTCGTTATCCGAGCAGGCCTTTGCGATTTTGCACAAAATACTCTTTTAACTTCAGCGTTGTTATTTTAATTTGTATGTACTGTTGCTGCTCCCAAATTGCTTCTTAAACCTGGAATTTGCACTGTTTGAATCTGAATTGCAGGGGTAGGTCGGGAATCGAACGCTGAGTAGGGTGCACTGAACGCCGAACACTGGAACTAAGCGCCGCCATTTTTTAATGAGTGAGCGTTCTAGTTGCTCGATCCTGAGAAATATAAGGCGGGGCGCTGCGCAAACGCGGTTGGCCTCTAGACAGTGCTGTTACTTGCACCTCTGCTCGTTATCCGAGCAGGCCTTTGCAATTTTGCACAAAATACTCTTTTAACTTCAGAGTTGTTATTTTAATTTGTATGTACTGTTGCTGCTCCCAAATTGCTTTTTAAACCTGGAATTTGCACTGTTTGAATCTGAATTGCGGGTGGAGGTCGGGAATCGAACCCTGAGTAGGGTGCCCTGAACGCCGAACACTGGAACTAAGCGCCGCCATTTTTTAATGAGTGAGCGTTCTAGTTGCTCGATCCTGGGAAATATAAGGCGGGGAGCTGCGCGAACGCGGTTGGCCTCTTGACAGTGCTGTTACTTGCACCTCTGCTCGTTATCCGAGCAGGCCTTTGCAATTTTGCACAAAATACTCTTTTAACTTCAGAGTTGTTATTTTAATTTGTATGTACTGTTGCTGCTCCCAAATTGCTTTTTAAACCTGGAATTTGCACTGTTTGAATCTGAATTGCGGGGGGAGGTCGGGAATCGAACCCTGAGTAAGGTGCCCTGAACGCCGAACACTGGAACTAAGCGCTGCCATTTTTTAATGAGTGAGCGTTCTAGTTGCTCGATCCTGGGAAATATAATGCGGGGCGCTGCGCAAACGCACAGTGGACGCGCCTAAGGCAAGGCCGTCTGCGCCCGTCAGCGTCCCGGAGGCGGCCGGGGCCGGTTACGCTGCCATTTCTTCCGAAATGGGAAGCGCCTGAGTTACAGTAGAGCAATGCTAGTCGACATCGGTAAGTGTGTGAGCTGCCTCTCTCACTTAGCTTTGAACTCTGATGGTAATATCTCCATGTGCATGCACTGCAACTGGGCGGCCTCCATTTCTAACAGTGAGACCAACTTGGGGACGGTTGAGAGTACCCTGGGGCCTCATTTAGGTCCACAGCATTTGGAGGATGGGCATCTAAAGGCCCTTCTCCTCAACACACGCTCCTTAAAAAAACATGATCTGCATATCTATGATTTGTTGGCGGAGTCTAATCCTGATATACTGTTTATAACTGAAACATGGCTCAATGATGGTTCAAACCCCATTATTGCGAGTGCTATCCCCTCGGGTTACCAGATCATAAGGAGGGACAAGGAAGCGGGTATAGGCGGGGGTGTAGCTATTATTTTTTTTTAAATCTTCTCCTGCTCCATGGCACCCATAGATGAGTTAGCTGGGGCGGAAGACCTCTGTTTTCACCTTGTAGTGTCTGCTCATCAATCCTTGGCGGGAATATTAATTTACAGGCCCCTGGGCCCCTCTGGAAAGTTCCTTGAAGCTATCAGTGATGTAATATCCCCTTTCATCTCCAAATATAAGCATTGCCTGCTATTAGGTGATTTCAATATTCACATGGACAACCCTGCAATGCAGGAGTCCATTAGGCTGTGGGAATCATTGGCCCTCTTCAATCTTCTCCCGTATGTCCATCATCCCACCCATGATAAGGGACACACCCTGGATCAGATTTTTTCCAATGTACAGATTGAAACAGATGTGCCGCTTCCTCTAATGTGTTCTGACCATCACCTCTTGGGCTTCAGAGTTTGCAAGGAGCCTAATTACCCTTGTTCCTATGGGAGGGTTCGCCCTAGTAGTTTTAGACCCTTCCACCAGATTACCCCAGAAGCACTGACGGATGCACTTAGGTATCATCCGATTCCCCTTAGTGGCAACCTTGAGAACGATGTACTCCATTTGGAGAACTGGCTCCAGCTTCGCTCCTGGGAGCTCGCCCCCCTACTGTGTGCGCAGCTAAGTCTGCCTGAGCCTCAGCTCCATGGTTTACAGAAGCCCTCAGAAAGAGCAAGAGTGCCTGTAAACGCCTAGAGAAGGCATGGCGGAAAAATTTCAACCCCACGTATAAAATCACCTACAAACAAGCCCTCAAAGCCCATTATAATCAAATTCTTGAGGTAAAGAAAAATTTGTTTTGCACCAAAATTGAGTCTGCGGGGAACAAAAGTAAAGACATTTTTAACATAGTAAGAGAGTTTTCATCCCCGAGTGCTGCGGACAGTCCTTTCACTCCCACTGGTGAATGGACTAGCCACCTTGCCTCCTATTTTTACGATAAAATCAAGACCATCCAATACTCCTTTGAGACTCCCTCCCTGGTTAAGGGTGGGAACACAGGGTCTTCCTCTCCCGGACCCCCTGTAACAGGGCCATTTCTTACACAGTTTCCACCAATTCCCCTGGAAAAATCTTTGGAGATAATGAAAGCCCTGAAGTCAGGCTCTCCCACCGATCCATGTCCAACCAGAATATTGGCATCTGTAGTGGGCATCATCAACCCTGCTGCCAATTTGATCCTCAATGCCTCGCTGGAAAAGGGGCAGGTGCCAGGCAGATGGAAAATCGCAAAAATTCTCCCTCTGCTAAAGAAGCCTTCGGCCGAACCCTTGGTGGCTTCAAATTATAGGCCAATATCATTACTCCCTTTTTTCTCAAAAGCCCTGGAGAAATATGTGAATTTAGTCACTACAGAATATGTGGAAGCTAACCATGTGCTTCATTATAGCCAGTCTGGGTTTAGAGCAAACTTCAGCACAGAGACAGCCCTGTTGGAAGTCTCTGAGGTAATAAAAGAGACATTAGATAAAGGTGGCAAAGCGGTACTGATTCTACTGGACCTTTCCGTGGCCTTTGATACCGTGCCCCATGACCGCCTCCTGCAGAGACTTCAGGAGAGAGGCCTTGGTGGCACGGTACTTAAGTGGTTCGCTTCCTTGCTGCCCCCATTCCCCCCATGAAGGTCGGGGTTCCACAGGGCTCTATTTTGAGCCCAACACTTTTTAATTTATACATAGCCCCCCTGGCCCACCTAGCTGAGTTACATGGCGCAACAATAATTTCATACGCAGATGATACCCAACTGCTGTTTACCTGCAAAAAGGGTACTGACTTCAGGGTAGATGAGATTAACAATTGTCTGACAGAGGTGTTTTCCTGGCTAAGATTGAACCAATTAAAGTGCAATCCGGAGAAATCGGAGATCATTTTCTTTGGGTCTTCTGCCAGTGACGACTGGCATCAATGGTGGCCTTCAGACATGTCTCCCCCTGCTACCTCAGTTAGCACAGTCAAGAACCTGGGGATCAAGCTAGATGACAATTTATCTATGAAAGCCCAGATCCAAACAGTACTGGGGGCATGTTTTGGCCTATTAAAAATGCTTAAGAACTTTCTTCATTTACTACCAGTCACTCATAGGAAAACTGTAGTCCAGGCTCTTATTGTTTCGAGGCTGGACTACGTCAACGTTTTGTATCTGGGCCTCCCAAAATATCTACTGAACCTGCTTCAAGTGGCTCAGAATGCGGCAGCCAGGGCGATTCTCTTGTTAGGCCGGAGAGCGTGGGTTGCCGCCCACATGAAAGCCCTACACTGTCTGCCGATCCGAAAGAGAATTCGGTTTAAAGCATTGGTTTTGGCTTTCAAAGCTTTACATGACACTGGTGCCTCCTATATAAGAAAGAGAGTCCAGCACTACATCCCGGGTAGAACTCTGAGATCGTCTTTGCAGCAGCAGGCGATTATTCTCAGGTTTTCCCTTGCCCGCAAGGGTGGCCGCTCCTTCCAAGTGCAGGCCTCTCGTCAGTGGAATTGCCTGCCATTGTCACCTAGACAGGTGCATGATTTATTCATCTTCAGGAAGAAGCTGAAAACCTGGCTATTTCAGCAATAGCCGAAAGCCCCTCCCTCTTTCAGTATAGTTCAGTATTTTGTCATGAGGTCTTTTTAGCATTGAGACACGCTTCTGAGTAGCCGTGCGCTTTTATAAATACCAATTTACATTACATTACATTACTAAGTCTGCCTGCAGAGCATGTGCCCCACACTGTCCCAGAAGATACTGATGATTCTAGTCTGAGTGACAGCGAAGACGACCGATTTGCACTCAAATCAAAATGACCTAGGGTACCCTGTCGGAGGTACTCATCCCCTGAATGGACATACAACAGTAAAAGAGTATTTTGGGATTTGTAGGATAACAGTGAGATTCCAATTGAACCTCCATGAACTCAAGCTTGTGGCTAAAATGTGCTTTAAATGTGCTTTGCCATTGAATATACTGACCCGATATGTCACTGGCATGATATCTAAACTGACCTTCAATCTGTGCTTGTATTAGAGACAATTTAATGAACTTTGTTAAAAAGAATTAAGAAGATTCCCTAGGCTCAAGGCTGCAGAAGGAGCATAGGGGTGTCATTTAGAAGAAGATGAAGTAGAGTTTGGGGAAGACTCACAAAGACTTTGTAAATAACCTCATCATACAAGTTATGGACTTTGTTTTGTCATTTGCACAAGTAGAAGCGTATGGAGGAAATCCATTTGCTGCTAATTTATACTCAACGGTCTGATTTTAGAAAAGTCATGGAAACTGGTAACACTAGGTAGGCTTATATTGGCAGGTGTGTTAACAGCTATAATCGTAGGACTAATTGTTTTGCTTCTAGGATTATATTCACCTACACTTCCCAATTCTGTTGAGATTAGATCTAGGACTACCTCTAGAGGCCCGATTCCTACTGACAGCAGTTTAAATAAATTTGATTTTAATTCACTGCATGTAGATTTATTGAGAAGAGACTTCTCCTCAAACGCTTATTTAAAGTTGCTTATTAATGTATTGACACTATGGATGCTAGGGACTGTTACGTCTGTATGCAGTTACCTGCATCAGCTGCAGAAGGGATATCTATCATCATATTCCTCTTACATATGGTGTTACTTGTAGCCTTTTAGTGAGCCTTTTGTATAGACAAGGTAATTTTCAGTACTATTTTTCGAAATATAATTTAGTGCTTTCTGAAGTCCCTTTGTTAAAACATTTGAATCGCCATCCAAAGGCTAAAGAGATGGAAACAGCTGATAGTTTGTTTAAACCGATTTTAACATTAGATACAGCTTATGCCCATATGCACAATCAAACTTGTTCCTTAACTGATGTTGAAAAGAAATGTCTAGATTCTGTAGAAGACAGGGTGGGATCAAAGATATAGGAGTATGTGGGCTAAAGATGAATGAAAACACCAAGAGTCAGGAGTTAAGCCTGCACTAACTTTAGATTGGAAACACAAAGGAAAACTATGTGTGCATAGAATCAAATCCGCAATTCACACTAAAAGTGGGGGAAGGAGTAATGGTGATCACAGTTTTGAGTGTGAAGGAAATTGGGCATTATTCATGGGAGGACAGGATCCTGTTATTTCTGGAGTTTACTATGTTTGTGGGGATCATGCATATTTTACATTGCCCCGAGGTTGGTAGAGCATGTTATTTGGCAATAGTCTTCATGAAGATTTATCATGTAGAACATTTAGATGATCCTATATGGGTATCACAAGTTAGAAGTAAAAGAAGCAGCAGTGGTTCTGAAATAGTTTTTCAACATATTTGGTGCATTGTTTCCTTCTTTAGGAATAGTTTTGAATGATCTAAAAATTAGAAAGTTTTCCACTATAGTTGATAAGTTAGCTACTAGTACTGCAAATTCATTGTTCTCCGAAGACACTGAAATTATAGCTATAAGATCCATAGTAACACAGAATGGGCTTGTGTCACACATCCTTCTTGCAAAGGATGTAGGAGTCTGCAAGATGTTGAAGGTTCAGTAATGCTATAACTACATACCTGACAAGAGTGAGGAGGTGAAGAGATACATTAAGAATACTACAGACTTAAAAGAAGATTTAAAGTAGTTGGAAGCTACAGGTGCTTGGGAAGCAATTGGAAATGGGTTTGCTGCAGTTGACAACTGGGTTGGAAACCCTGAAAGTGGAATCGTTGGCTCCATTTTGAGACCCCTTCTGATAATTGCCCTTTGTGCAATCTGTCTGTTTAAAATGTTTAAGGGGGAAAAGTGTATAAAAGTGAAAAGAAAGGAGCAGGAAAGGTGGGGAATAATGAGAAAGAGAAAGGATGAGGAACTGGAGGAGTGTCAGTGTAGATTTTATGATGAAATGAAAAATATGGAAAACTATAAATGAAATATTTTGAAAACATCAGGGTTTGGAGCTGGCCTCATCTGATAAGATTCATAAATTGATTGTGATGGCTAACATTGCCCTCAGACGGGGGACTGGAGCAGCGCAATTCAGGCTCCACCTTCACACGTCACAGAAATGCAATTATATATGCTCATTTGACATTATATTCATTGTGTGCCTTAACTTCATTAACGTGTGTGAAACATTTAAACGTATTAATGAAATGTTTTCATTGAAGTGATTAGAGATTTATATACATATACACTAGTGTTCAGTTTAAACCTATGAGCATGTATTCTTTAGTCACGTTTTTACACTTACACTTCAAGTTAAACTTGCATATGTAAACATGTACTCTTTTATGTATATTGTATATTTATTCCTGAACTTACACGTGTGGATGTATAATCATGTATTTGAAATGCATATTAAATGCTTAGCTGAACTTAGCCTGACTACAAGCCTCATTGAAATGCATTTTTTTGCTTTCCCAGTATGTTCTCTCATTCCTTTGCAGGTATGAAGTATGATAGTGATTTTCATTAGCTAGAGAAAGGCTTATTGCCTGTTTTAGGCTGCTGATAGATAGAGGCCCATAGGGAAAAACTTGGCAGTGGATGTGGAGAACCAATGGCCGAAAGAATCCTTCCGTTCATCATGTACCATGAGGGAAAGATATTCAAGGCTGAGAACTACAGTCCCAGTTCGATGCAATGGGAAACTCAAGAAATTTGATTGGTCCCTGGTATTGTGAAAGGAGATAAGGACTTTTTGAATCTCCTGTTACTTTTAAATTGGTGTTCACACAGTTGAAAGACACTGAGATTCCCTTTAGACTTTGAGAGGAGGTACAGACCTCCCTGCTTGCCGTATTCTTGCAAGTGTGAAGCTTGATGCTAAACACTTATTTCCTTTTTCCACCACTTCACTGAAGTCTAGTCGTGCTAATGCTTACTATGCTCCCGAATTAGAGACCCTTGACAGATGATTCTATATTTGACTTGTGTTTAGAAGAGAGAAGGGAAGTTTCTTTATTGAACACCTGTTTGCTTTAATCTTTTTCTGTATTGTTGTGGCTATCACATTTCGATATCTCATCATGTTGCACCTCAACCTATTGAGATATTTCAGCTTACTTATTGTATGCTGTAACTATTGAACTTATTATTGGTTTGCATCTATATTGGATTTATTGGTAATCCAAAATAAATTATTTCACCACCCTGAAATTGATCCACTCAATGCTTATGGTGTTCATAAATGCAAACCATTTGTATAGTGCTCTAAAACTGTTTTACCACTCTGAAATTATTCCGCTGAGTGTGTCAATACTCTTAGTGGCAAACGCTTTGTGCAATGCTCTGAAATTCTATCAGCATATCTTTCTTCTACCGAAGTTATTACATCTTTTCTATGTTGTACTCGCCCAATAATTAATGATCACTCCTTGTGTGCTAATATTATCCCTCCAACTGACTCAATTCAATTGCTTGCAATGCTTTGTGCAGTGCTCTGTAATTAAATTAATATGCATGCTTGTTATTCAAAGCCTTGCTCAGCACTCTGACATACGGTCCTGTGGAGGATGCACTAAGGAAAATAATGCATAGATAAGAATAAATAAATAATAATGTTAGATGACAAACACCAACATTTGCAAGAATGACACATGCTTTTGGAACGGAGTAGTAAACCTTTTCAAATCATGTATATGAATATGCTTCCAAATGTCAGCACCTCTAATATGTTGAAGCTGTGTTAGGTCCTTCAAGAATGCCTGACTGATGGCTGTGACAGAGAGAGACCCTGATGCCCTTAAATTGAGTGACAAGCGAAGAGCGTTATCTCTGCCATTATCAACTTTATGTTGCCATTAGCAGCTTCAAAGGACTTTACTGTATCTGATAAATTGAAGTGTTAGCCAAGTGCGCCTACTGCTGTTTGTATTTCGTTAATACTGCTGTCAACATTTGTATCTATTGAGCCAAGCTTTCTTAAGTTCAAGTTTATACAACATACTGTTTCTCTACTCTCAAATGGTGTAAGAGAGTGTGGTTATGCTGGCTATGGCATCTGAAGGCCAATCACCAATACTAATGCATGAACAAATGTAATGGAGCATCAAATCATTGGAGAGGTGTAAAGGCCCATACTTGCAGAGTATCGTAGAAATGAAACCTTGGACTCTAATGCCAGCAGATAAATGGGCCTGATGCCACTGGGGGAATAGTAAAAGACCATCTTAATTGAAGTGCAGTGGGTCCTCAATACCAAAGGGTCCTGATCCACTGTTCCCACTGGCCCATTGACAGCTACACTCTTGATACTTAAGAATTTTTGCACACAGTTGAAAATACTATTTTGTTAGCACTGGCTCCAACTGATAAAGACTTAAGATAAGAAAAATAGGCTGTACAGGGGCACTTGAATTGTGTAATTCTAAGTCCACCATGAACAACAAAATAGGTGACTCCCTGTGAATCACTAGTTGTTCCTTCCACAGTATTAGAGCATTTTGCAATAAACGGAAAGAAAAGCTTGATTTTAATGTTTTTTAGTTAGTATAAATAGGCCCCAGTCAGAGATTAGAACAATGTCAACCTGCATCAACATTCGCTTTTCAGTGGCAGAAAAAAATTAGCTTTTAAAATTACATGAATTAGTTTCCTACTTGCACGTTTCTCTTCTGTGTTTTTCCTGTGAGAAAATAAACAAAATATATTTTATTGGGGTGTTGTTTATTAGCTGAGCTGAAATGTATTGTATTGTGTTCCTCAGGAAAAGGGCCATGTGTTAAATGTTCCTGTAGTTTGCTGGAGACTGCTCTAATGCAGCTGTCCTGTGTATTGTTTTCACTTGTTGCATAAATGTCATGTTATTTGTCTCATTTTCTATGGATAATTATTCACGAAAGTAGGTGTTCCTAAATGTTTCTTATTTGATGTATCACATGTTCTTGTTTTTACTATTGGCCTGTGTGAAATTTACTTTAATGTACAGCCCTATTATGTCAGATCTCACCTTGTCAAGAATGTGCCTTTAACAGATTTTAATGGGAAAGTAAGTGCCTTTGGGAGGCCTAGGAGAATATAAGCAGGGAATCTGGAGAGCTCTGTGTCGAGATGAGTATCTATGTTGCTAAGGACCTGTGTCCTGTATGGTGCTAACTTCGGGAATTCCCACAAGATATGGAGAAGTGTGCCAGGGGACCCACACTGGCGCCAACACTCTGGGGATCTAGACATTTTATATTTGTGCAATCGAATGGAGATGAGGTACCAATATGTTACGATCTTTGTTGCTGTTTGGATTCCAGGAACATTGTGGGTGTTGTGTTGAGCATGATAATGTATATCCTCCCATTCTTTTGAAGTCAGTACCCACCCTATCTCTGACTCCCAGCGTTTTTGGTCAGAGGATTTAGGTGGTGTGTCCGTGAGGCTTATGAGTCAGTACAGTTGTGCAATGAGGCGTATTTTCACCGAGCTTGAGAGCAGCCATCGCTCAAATGGGGTGAGGTGGCGTTGTGCTCCTGAGCGAAACAAGGGACGTGTCACCCAATGGCTTATTTGGATATAGTGCCTGCGCTCGCCTTCGGGTAGCCCGTGTTCAATGCGAAGAGTTTCAAAGGGGATCGGACCCTCTGTATCTAACAAGTGTCCCATGGATCTGCAACCTGCTCGGTTCTAGCAAAGAAATGCTGGGTTGGTCAAGGCCGGTGTAAAGTCAGGGTTCCCCACCATAGGTGTCAGAGGGGAGGGAAAGGAGGTTAGGCCCGTCCGAGTCACCAGTCTGTCCCATACGACCAGTGCAGGCTTGGTGATTGCAAAGAGGTATAAGCGTTAGGGCCGGACGCTTTTAGGAAGAAAGGGGATTCTCCACAGGGGTTGTCCTGCCAGAGCCTTGTCCATGAGAAGCCAGTGCTTTTCAGACAGAGCGGGACCAATCCGCAAACACCCTGATTTGGGTAGCTTGATAGTATCAGGAAAGGTCCGGATGCCCCTGTCCACCTTCAAGGGGGTGCCTGTAGCTAAGATCTCTATGAAGGCGAGGCTGTTTGCCTGCCCAGACAAAGCGGTTGAGTTTGTCCTGGAGAGAACGAAACGATCCGGGGGGGGTTCAGCTGGATGGACCTGAGATAGATATAAAATCCTCCGTGGTAGGAGTGGCTTTTTCACTGCCACTATCATTCCGAGCCAAGAGAGAGAGTACGGCTGCCAGCGAGTAAGGTCAGACCTCACCTGACGAGTCAGAGTATGGTTGTTGAGGGCTTCCTTTGGGGGGATCATAGAAGCGATTTGAAGTCCTAAATAGGGAATAGATGTCAGGCCCATTGAAGAGGGAAGGGTTTTGTTTTAGGGTGTCTTGCGTGCATTGCTGTAAAGTCAGATTGAGGGCCTGCGATTTATAAATGTTCATTTTAAATATAGCTGCCTGGCTGAATGCCGTCAGCTCATTGAGGAATGCTGGTAAAGACATAGATGGTGTCTCTAGGGTTGCCAGGACATCATCCGTGTACAGGCTGACAGTATGGCATTCCCCGCCAAACTTAATCCCTTTTATCACATGGTTAGTCCGGACTCTATTGGCCATGGGCTCCATGTATACGGCACAAAGCAGGGGCGATAAGGGGCACCCCTGCCTAGGGCCCCTTCCTATAGGGAATGGGGTGGAAGAGTGGCCATTGACACGGACCACTGCAGTGGGACGGTCATAGGTGCTGAAGATCCATCCCCGGAATCATTCACTGAGGCCAAAGTGTTTTAAGGTAGCCTCGAAGAAGGGCCAGTGGGCTCTGTTGAATGCCTTCTCGGCATCTGCGGCCAGCAGCATCCTTTCCTGGTCGTGTCTCTGGGTCTTGTCTATGAGATGAAGGACCCTCTTTGTGTTATCGCTGCATTGTTGTTGTGGAATGAATCCCACCTGGTCCGGGTCTATGATGCCCAGGAGCAGGGGATTGAGACAAGCTGCTAAAATGCCTATAAAGATTTTTAGGTCAACATTTAGGAGAGAAATTAGCCTGTATGAGGAACATTGTGTTTTATCTTTCCCTGGCTTGGGAATCACCACGATGGATGCCATCGTCATTGATGGAGGGTGGGCTGACGAGGTCCCCAGAGCATTGAAAAGTCTAGGGAGAAGGGGTGCAAGGATCTGGCAGAAGGTCTTGTAGAAGATGGCAGGGAAGCCATCTGGGCCAGGAGATTAGGATGGTTTCTGGTGACCTCCTTGGTACGAATGGGGGGGTCTAAGTCGGCCATATGTTCTGGGGTTAGAGTAGAAGTGTGTGTCTCCCATAGGCACGCCAATGCGGCATCTGATAGGAGATTCTGCTCTGTGTATATATCTTGATAAAATTCCCGAAACGCCTCAGCTATGTGTGGGTCCTCTTTTCTTTCCTGACCCGTAGAGTCTAGTACTGCTTGGATCCGGTATTCCTGACGCTGGATTCAAAGTCTGTTGCTGAGAAGGCATCAGCACTTGTCCTCACTGACATAGTATAGGTGCTGGAGGCAAAGAGCCACTTATTCCGCCCTGTCCAGATTGATACCAGCAAGTTGAGTCCTGGCAGCTTCTAGTTGTCTCCAGACCCTAGGTGCTCTGGTCCTTTTGTGAATGCGTTCGAGTTCTGCAACTTGAAGGGAGAGACGCTCCCTTTTGTCCCAGCAGACTTTGTTTTCAGAAGATGATATGGCAATCAACTCCCCCTGACCACTGCCTTCAGGGCGTCCTACAGGGTTGAAACTGCAGTATCAGGTGTGTTGTTGATGGCCAAGTAATCGGTAATGACTCTGGAGATTTGATCTATGTTTTCAGGGCATTGCAAGAGACCCTCCCGAAGGTGCCAGGTTCTAGAGAAGGGGCCAGTTTGTGGGGCCGCTAGCGTAATCACCACTGCTGCGTGTTCCAATGTTCGATACTGATTCGTTGAACTAGGGAGGTGAGTTCAGGTGAGCCTAGGAAGTGGTCCAGCCTAGCATAGGTTTTGTTTGCAAAAGACTAATACGTGTAATCTCGGGACTGTGTATGACAGGTTCTCCAGATGTCAGTTAGGCCCATGTCTTTCAGCCACTTTGGCCCCTTGTCCCCCGGTGGAGAGGGCTCCCGTTTGGCTGTGTCTCTGTGCCGATCTGTCTAGTTCGTTTTTAAATACCAAGTTAAGATCCCCCCCACTAAGACCAGGCGATTTTGGGTCCGCAGAACCTCTGTCACTGCTTTCTGGAGGAAGGGCTCTTGCCCCTCATTGGGAGAGTAAAGAGTGGCTACAGTAATTGAGCTAGAACCTACTTGTAGGGGAAACGACCTCAACGATGCATCTTGAACAATGCACGGCCTCAACCACGATGTCTGAACAACGACCTGGACTGAACAACACATTGAATGAACCTCGACTTCATTTACAACTATGAAGTCTAAACAACAACATTCTTGAACCACGAATTTTAGGTGAGTAGATCTTTTTAAATTATATAAATTAAAAATAATTTGAAGAATACTTACCTTTAGGGACTGGTTGTAGGGGTTATAGGGGTTATGGGCGTGGAGGTGTTTTAATACTCGGGTATTAATTTTTGTACTTGAGTATTAAATATTAATCAAATATATGAAATAATTTGATTTGAGAGAAATTGAAAATCAATTAAATTATTTCAGAAATTGAATATAATTTTAAGAATACTTTCCTTTAGGGATGGGATGTAGGGGATATAGGAGTTATGGGTGGGGGAGTGTTTTAATACTCGGGTATTAATTGTTATACTTGAGTATTAAATATTAATCAAATATATGAAATAATGTAATTTAAAGGAAATTGTAATTCAATTAAATTGTTTAATAAATTTAAAATAATTTAAAGAATTCTTACCTTTAGGGAGGGATGTAAAGGATATAGGGGTTATGGATGGGTAAGTGTTTTAATACTCAGTTATTAATTTTTTACCCGAGTAGTAAATACTAATTAAATATGTTAAATAATTTTAATTAAAAGAAATTGTAAATCAATTAAATTATTTCATAAATGAAATATAATTTTATGAAAAATTACTTTTAGGGACCTAAAAATAATTATTAAAAATTATAGAATTTTTAAATAAAAAAACAGAGACAAAGGAAAGTTTACAATTTTTTTTTTCAAAAAAATAATTTCAATCAAAGTGCAATTTTATTAGATAGAGGTTATTTTAAACACTGTTTTGTTAAATTTTTTGATTTATTATTTATAGCAATGTAGTGCAACACAATACAATAAATGACATGTTTTACGACTGAAAATATACTGGTTCACACACTTTTCCATTCATTTCAATGCAGTAAATAGTCCTTTTTCTTTTTTTGCAGCTATCGGTGATGTACGCGGTTATACGTGTGTTTCGCCAGTCACTAGAGCGTCATGTTCAAGCTTGGAGGACGGAGGATTGGCATTCGGGTAAGTCTGCTTTAATTATATTTTTAAGCTATATGGTGGCTATCTCTAGAGCAAAGGCAGTTGCGAGGGTTGTGTACTTGTTGTAGTGTTGTGTAGTTACCATGTTAAGATCAGTTAACCAATTTTTCACTACAGTGCAGGTTTGCTTCACTTTTCTCCGCGCGGATGTTTTCGTTTTTCTTTTTTAAACAAAGTTTTGTATGCATTGTAGTCTGTTTGGATAAAAATGTTTTTTAAAATAATTTCAAAATCGGTGTCGATGCATTTTGGATTTTCAAATAAAGCAGAGATTTGCATCAACGGACTTCATTTTTTTTTGGGTCCGTGTATGAACTTGCACATTTTGAAAAAGTCACTAGCAGCAGCAGAAGTGGATTAAGGCTAATGCAGTAGCCTGTCACTGTGGATCCTTTGGATTGGGAAGAGAACTTCAACAGCTTGGAAATGAAGACGTTGTTTTGTAGGAATGAGGCTAATATAGTTGCCTTGTAGAAAAAAAACATTATTTTTGCAAAGAAGACATCTTTTCAATGGTGAACGAATTTGGATGTATGTTGAATTAAGGCTAATGTATTAGCCAGAAGAATTGTGTTTCAACATTTTTTAAACATGAGGAGTAGTTTAAAATCAAAGCCAGTCTCTTGGTGGATCATGGTTAAAGTAGTTGCCTATTTTTTTCTTTTCTTGGGATAATACTTGGTGACTGGATTTTTATGGGAAGCAACATTCATGGTGTGGATTAAGGCTAATGTAATTGTCTTTTTTCAAAAGTTTTTGGGGGGGATCATTGCATTGGAGTTTCTGGAAAAAAAACTAAAGTATACATAAGTGGAGAAACAAATGTCCTCGTAAGATTTGGAGACTCATGGTGACATCTAGATTGTATAACAGTCAGCATGAGTTGAAAAAAAGAAGACCTCATAAGGTAGGAACCCCAACTTTCCATATTATTTAGCGAAACATAATTTAAAAAAATTCAAATGAATTGGTCTTTGATTAAAACTGGCAAGTAATGTGGAAAAGTTGTTAGATTTTTTAGAAAGTTAGGTTGTATGCAATACTGTCAAGGTAGTCGGAAGCCACCTTCAACGAAAATTGTTCTTGTTTTTCTAATAGTCTCTTGGACATTTTTTTACTTTTTTTTTTAAATACGTGGATTCAGGCTACATAACAGTGACGTCGCCAGTCTCGTTTGCTGGAAACTTTGTTCCTTCTTAGAAATTTACAGAAAATTATAAAGATTAGGATGATGTTTGGCTACCGATTTGGTGAAGGAATTGTGCCATCCCTCAAAGGCATTGTTAGTTTTCGCACCATCCTCTAAGCAGGGTGAAAAGCAGTTCCACCATTCTATAGGATACCTGGGTTTCCTCCTGCGACCTGACCTGTTTAGACGGCCAATCCATGTATCCTCAAAGTAATTTAGTAGAGGGGCCAATTTTTCTTCATTTTGTGTAAAATAGTCTGATTCGGTAATGGAAGTGTAGAATTGCTCTACACTTTCTGGTGGTACGAAACATAACGCAGTTAGTTTACATAATTTGAATTGTAGTTTGCTGCTTGACAAATAGTCCTCAACCAAGGATGATTTCTGAATCTTTTGCCAATATGCCTGTGAAAAGTGGAAGAAACATCCTTGAATTTGCGTATCATGGTATAATTTCATTAAAGAGTTAATCATTGATATTTCAAACTCAATTATTACTTTTCCAGGAGTTTTATTCAAGGTTTTGTTTTTGATCACTGTTAAAAATTCAGTGTATGTTGAGGAATGTTTGTCAGGGAGCAAAGCATACACTAATGGAACAGTTGTGTTATTCCTGTTAGCATGAATAGTATAAATTTGTGAAAATGGGATGGGGTGTTGATTTAAATGTACCATCCATTATCCAAATTGGACTATTCTCTAAGGTTACATGGTTATGGTTAGTGCTAAAAATTAAAATAATTTTAGAGGGTTTGCATTATCATATAGGAGAAAAGATTCATTTGAGAAAGTTAGAGTTAGTTGGGGAGGGATGTTAATGTGTTTGAAGGTTTTACATGGTGGGGATTACTTGCCAGTTTTTGCCTCTGAACCATCCTTCTAAGGTTGGGGATGGAGGGCATGCTACTTGCAACGTGCACTGGTATGTTTTGGGCGACTTCCCTTAAAATGGTTCCACAGGATTCATTGGAGGTGTGTGCAAGAAGTTTAATTTGTTGAATATTTTCACGCACCTCTATTTCCATTGCAGAGGCAGAGTGGTTATGCTCTGTTGTCCTAACAACAGTATTTTCCAGAGTAACCGCTCTGCCTGTCAATGGGAAGAGAAATATTGCACACACATCCAATGACTCCTGGGTTCTGATAATCTGTCTTTGCAATAGAGATAGCCAGCATATTTTAAAAGATTGTTGCCAGTTTCTTATTTCACATATTTAGCTTGTCTCCGGGATGCTATTTTTGTACTATTGTCATGTAGTTCCTAGAAAAAGTATACAGGATCTGCACGTTTAGACAACATACACTGTAGCATTGGTGTAAGACGAACTCTGATCACCCCCACCGGGTATGTTGGCCTTTTGTACCAACTAGCTCACAGTGCCACTAGAATCTCCTCTTACCAAGGAGAGAATAGTTCCTGGCAACCCTCGAACATGACAACCCTGATCCCTCAGGACCGTGGAAACAATATACTACCTTTCGCTCAGTCACTCGTGCTTATTTAGTCTGTCTCAGAGAAATACCCAGAATAAACAGGCTGGGCGTTTTCAATAAGCATTTATTGAACAGTTGTTATTCTGGTGTAAAATAAATGAGCTGCAACAACCGTTAGGCAGTATAAGATATAAATGATTAGCAGTACTATAAAGGTAAATGGATGGTATAGTTCTACCATCTTACAATAATCATGAATACATTCGAGTATATAAAACACATGATAAAAAGATGTGTACTCCTACGATGCCTCCCTAACTAGATGTACCTAAGTGTACCTAGCCTGTTTGTAGGTGTTAAGTCAAGAATCCCTCTAGAATTTAGTCAACCCCATTACCTGAAGTGAGAGACTGTGGGACCCTGTCCTGGTCTCGAGTTGGACACCCCGCAAGGGATGTTTTAGGCCACTGCGAGCTGGAGTGTCTGCATGCTCGCTCTCCTCTGTCTTATCTTAGCAAGATGTGATGTATATATACCCATAGGTCTCCCCAGGGGTCCTACCTTGCTGTGTTACTGTGTTGGCCTAAGGATGACGTTGGGCATGAACTTTGTACATAGATTTTATAAAGGAGATTGTAATCCTGCTGTGCTTCCAAGAATCCTCATGCATAATGTATGAGATTTCAAACTAGGGAAAACCCGCATTCTGAATGCAGTGTCGTATCTAGGTAAAAGGTGAGTCCCTGTAAACCATGACAACTGTAATGTAGGGAAGAATATAGGTGAAGGGTAATGAAGTTACCGAGGCCTATTTTATGGTACCTATATGGAATATAACATCCACTCCTCTTCCGAATGGACGACATAGTTAAAATTCTAAACATCATACTAGGCCGACTAGATATTGGTACCCAAATCGTTAAAAGCATTCGTTTTTTTTTTTTTTAAACAATGTTTAAAAAGTTAAAATGTTTTTTTAAAAAGAAAATATATATTTTTTTTTAAAAATGGAAATTGACACTGAAGCTATAGCTCTGATATGTCCGCAGGTATAGCTCGAATTACTATAAGCATTTGAAAGCCATGCATGCTCAAAAAGAATGTCAATTTTGATCCGGAGTTGCAATTTTCCGTTTGTTTTCCAAAAGTCGAATTTCTTCCCAGCACATGACGGGCCAAAAGTGTCAAATGTTTATGTGTCCTGGCCAGTAGACGCAACATTTTCATTGCTTGCCTCCGCAGTCGACGGTCCCTGTAACACCTTGCATATTATGTCAATTGAGCACAGATGATCTTCTGTACTATCCACAGCCGGTGCTGGGGCAGCCTGTGCGCCATCCAAGGCCTGGGTGTCAGAGGAGGAGCCGGTGTCTTTACCAACAGGAGCAGATACTACCGGTGGTGGCTCTAGGAATGCCGCCATCAACATGGGAATACGCTGGGGACACTGCAGAACATGGGCCGTTATCGGGTCCAGTAAAGCATCAACGTCCGGTTGCGCACATGATGGGAGTGTCAGACATTCTTCTCTGCAAAACAGGCATCGGAGGACAGGTAAGCTGCAGTCCATCCAGACTGGTCTAAATGACAAGAACCAAGAAGCACTTAGTTCCCTAAGGCGAGGTGTGTCTAGAAGTTGTACCATGCGATCACAGTATTTTCTCTCCAGGAGTACTGTTTCCATCTCCTTGGTAACTGGGACGTCCATTGCGTAGCAGAAAAATGTCAATCAGGATACCTGCTATTAGAAACAGGATCAGCTTCCAAATACGGAGTGTAAAAAGTTTGGTATAACTCCAAGGCTGTCTGAAAAGTTCTTAATAGTCCAGAACCTATGGTCTTAAATAGGTGGACGATGCCTGTTGTATCAGACATGTTAAAGATACGATTTACCAAGACGGTCGCGCGCACCGCGACCCAAGATGGCCGCTTAGCGTCGGAGCTCCGCACCGCACAGGACATCACGGTTGCTTTCAGGCGGTTACAGTGCCCCTAGGAACATCATGTGGGCAGATTTTTAAATCGGAATGCTTGCCCTGTAGGTTACTAACTTCGCCAGCCTTCTTCTCAAGGAATTTCTACAGAAATCATGCAGGTGACTTTTTAGCTGGTTTCCGGCCGCCATTTTGTCCCTTTCTCTTCAGCTTTTTTCTTCAAACTGCTTTTCATGGCACCCTGAAGCATTCTTTTTCCAACGTTTTCTTCACCTTCACCTCCTTTTCTTTGTTGGAATTCTCTCGCAACATTGAAGGGTCTAATTTTTAGCGGATTTGCTGAACTTATGAGGTAATTTTACCTTTTTCTTATACAGCGCCTCTCCAAATATCCTTTTCCCTGGGCTCTTCATATACTGTTTAATGGGTAGGAGCAGACACTTACTACACTCCACCCAGAATCAGAAGTCCAACGACACGGCTGCTTGTTCCTCTAATTCTATAGTTCCTAATTCTTCCTCACATCACTCTAGGGTCTTGGCGCAAGGAGCTTGTTCTGTTAACACAGCTTTATCAACCATGGCAGCTAAAGCTCAATCTCCACCAACTAACGTTAAGAGGCTCAAACATGATCCTATCTCCCCTCCTAAAGCTGTCTCTACGGTCTTCTCTGGATATTGTTTTGGAGGAAATCCGCGCCCTTAGACCTTTCATTGAGGAAACTAACTCTCGCCTACAGACCATGGATAACAAATGGTCCTCTATGGAATCCCGCATTACGGTGGTGGAACAGCATCTTGATGTGGTACAGGATTCATCTTCCAGAATTTCCTTATTGGAGAAAGAAGTCCTACAGCTGAGAAGATCGACCAAGGACCTTGAAATAGAAACCATCGCAATAACCTACGCATTTATGGACTTCCAGAAGGCCTTGAAGGGGATGATCCTGTTACATACTTTACTTCCTTTTTGCCACAGTTCTTAAGTCTCCCCTCTTCGACCAAATTAAATATACAACGAGCACATAGACTGGGCCCTCGTTTATCCTCGTCGGCTGCACCTTCTAAACCTCGTGGAGTGATCATCTTGTTTCTACAATTCACAAATCTCCTGCAAGTCCTAAGTGCAGCTAAATCCAAAAAACAGCTGACGTGGCTTGGCACAAAAGTATTTATCTCCCAGGATGTCTCATCAGCCACCGCTAAGCGGTGAAAAGAATTTCTTGATCTTCGTCCGGCGCTTCGCTCCTTGCGTGCACGGTATGGTTTATTCCACCCGTGCCTGTTTAAGGTCACCTTCTTAAACAAGACCTCGACTTTTGAAGATCCGGCTGATCTCAGAAGATTTATCCAGTCACATTCTATGGCTTCAATGGAGATTGCTGGCCCTCCTCCTGATTCTTGACTCTATTGCTTCTCCTATGGCGTTATTCATTCATTGATTATAATGTAATAGTGTTATGTTATATATTTCCATTGTTCTTCTTGATCTCACATGCATAACTTTGTTTACCTTTACAGGTTCTTTGGAAATCACTGTATTCCCAGTCATGTGTCCGCTCCTGTTTATGTCTAATTGAAATCCTGGTGTGGTGTGTTGCCCGTTGTTGGGTGTGCTTTTTTCATTGTCCGTTGCCGCCTCTCACCCTTCCCTTTGTCCCCCGTAAGGTACGTACCACAGTCGTCATTTTTGACATGTGCTGTATTCTCTTATTTGTATTCTTTCTTCCCTTCTATTCTTCCCTCCTTAATGTTTCTCTTTCCTTCTTCTTCTTGGTGATATTGCTTCCCTTCTCTTACATGCTTTTTTCTTCATATGTTTTCTTGACTTCCCTCTTTTATACATTTCCTTCTTCACATCTCGTTTGCTCCTATTTCTTCCCCCTTTTTTCTCCTTTCATCTCTTACTCTATTATTTCATTGTTGCACATATTGATTATTTATTAATGATGTTTTTGCATTCAGAGTTATTTCTTGGAATGTGAAAGGTTTTATTAACCCAACCCTAACAGAGAATCTTATCACATCTTGCCTCTTATAACCCTGATTTGGTTCTCCTACAAGAGACTCACCTCACAGAACCCGAGGCACTAAAAGTGAAAAGAGGCTGGGTTGGTTCAGTTTTGGTCTCTCCATACTTCTACTAAGAAAAATAGTGTCACAATTTTGTGTCACAAAAAACTGAAATGTAAAGTTATTTCGCAAGAGATCAATACAGAAGGGAGATGGTTGTTAGCTAAACTGCTAATTAATAACATTTCTTTGACCGTATTTAATGTTTATGGCCCTACCCAACCTGATTGCTCGTTTTGGCCTCTGGTCACACAGAAATGTATTAGGGATGATCAATTTAGGGATGATCTCTTTATTCTAGGAGGTGATTGCAATCAAGTTGTTGACCCCTTTCTTGACCGTCAATCTCAAGTACGCTTCATCCCTCATAAAACCCATAAACAGTTTCTTGACTCTATTTCCCAAACGCATCTTGTGGATGCTTGGAGACTCTCTCACCCCGATTCTATGGACTTTTCTTTTTTCTCTCCACCTCACAATTCCCTTTCCCGTCTAGACTATATCTTTCTTTCTCAATCTCTATCTCAAAATCTTCTATCTTCCTCTATCGAACCCATTGTCATTTCTGATCATGCCCCGATTGTGGTTGATTTTGATCTGCTCCCTCCACATCCCAAATCCTCCCGCTGGCGTTTTAACAATTCTCTTCTTCTTGACCCTCTTTTTTCATCCTCTTTTACCGCCTTTGCTAAAGAATTTTTTTAACTAAACAGCAATCATAATTCTTCTCCTCATATATTATGGGACTCCTTTAAGGCAACGGCGAGGGGTTTTATCATAGACTTTGTCTCACAAAAAAAGAAACGTTTCCTTCAACAACACAAGGTTTCCCTAGCAAATATTAAGGCCTTAGAACACAAATTCTATACATCACCGTCAGACTCTGCTTTACAAGCTCTTGTTCATGCTAAATTAGCGTTTAATAAAGCTACGACTGATAATGCGTCTTCCATACGTCTTCGTAGCAGTGCTAGGATGGAGGACGTAATAAACTGGGTAAACTTCTGGTAAATTATCTCAAATTCCGTAAAGACCGTACTCTAATTGACTCTATTTATTCCTCAGAAGGCAATCTCATTCATAAGGATCAGGACATTCTCAATGAATTTATGCTATTTTACAAAGACCTATATACCCTAGAATCTCCTCCTTCCAACTCCCTTATTCAATCTTATCTTAATAAGATTCCGGCCCCGTCTAATGATCACCTCAATTTCTCTAAACTAGAAACAGACTTGTCCCTTAATGAAATATCCACTGCTTTAACTGTTCTAAAGAAAGGGTAAACTCCCAGCCCGGATGGTTTTTCAGTTGAATTTTATTTGCATTTTTCTAATTTATTACTTCCTAAACTCTTCGAACTCTTTCAATCATTTATTCGTGCCGGTAAGACAGACAGCACTTTTCAAGAAGCCACGATTTGCTTGATCCATAAAGAAGGTCGAGACCGCTTGTTTTGTAAGAATTATCGTCCGATTTCCTTGGTCAATGTAGACTATAAAATATTCGCTAAAGTGCTTGCTTTACGCCTAGATCCTCTTATGCCTAATTTGGTCAGTAAGGAGCAGTGTGGTTTTGTCAAGGGTAGATTAACTTCGGACAACTCTCGTCTTTTTCTTAATGTCTTGAACAAAATCCCTTCTCTTTCCACATCCTTAGCAGCAATTTCCGTAGATGCTGAAAAAGCTTTTGATAGAGTTAATTGGTCCTTTTTATTTGAATCCTTGAAGTGGCATGGTTTTGGTCCCAAGTTGATTTCGCTTATTTCTCTATTATATTCTGCCCCTAGAGCCTCGGTGTTAGTCAATGGTTGTATATCTTCTTATTTTCCCCTTCAACGTGGTGTCCGTCAAGGCTGCCCTCTCTCTCCCCTTCTCTTTATCCTAGCTCTTGAACCCTTTTTGTCATCAATCCATAATAATGGATCTATATCTGGTTTTTCTTATGGTGAGCAACATCTCAAACTTTCTGCATATGCAGATGACATTTTACTCTTCATTTCTGATCCTGAAGTTTCTATTCCTCCTTTATTACACAAATTCTCTTCATTCTCCATTCTCCCTTGTCTCCGGTTATAAAATCAATTCAGATAAAACAGAGATTCTCCCTCTCACAAAATTTTGTTTTCAACATTCCTTCTCTTCCACTGGTTTCTCATGGAATAGTTCTAAAATCAAATACTTAGGTATGTGGTTCTCCAACTCCATTGCTTCTTCTGTTAAATTAAATATGGCTGAGGCCCTATCTCGGATTGACAAATTATTTTCATCCTGGAATCCTCTTTTTCTTTCGTGGTGGGGTCGGTTGGACTCAATTAAAATGATGATTACCCCCATTTTAATTTATACTCTCTCTATGCTTCCTATCTATATTCCCGCCTGTTATTTTAAAAAGATTGATTCTTGCCTCTCTAAATTTCTTTGGAAAAATAAAAAAGCCAGAATATCCTTATCTTTCCTTCGCAAAACAAAATCTAACGGGGTGTGAATTTTCCTGATTTACGCACTTATCATAAATCCTTCTGCCTCCGTCAAGCTTCGAAATGGCTCCTTTCTGAATCTTCCCCTTTTACCCCCCTATGGCTTTCTATCGAACGTTCTTTACTTCTGCCCTTCTCTTTAAAGGAAGCTCTAGCCTTTTCTGCCAAAACTCCTCAAACTTCTCTTCCCTTGTTTAAACATACATGCTCTCTGCTGAAACCTTTGACCCAGTCAAAATCTATTTCTAGGGATTCCTTTTTAGATTCTCCAATTTGGCACAATTCCCTTATTACCATCAACAATAGAACTATCTTTTGGAAATCCTGGCGATTAAAAGGAATAATCTGGGTCAAAGACCTATTTGATGGTTTGTCTCCCTGTTCCTTTCCCCAATTTCAGACCACCTTTAATTGTCCCCGTTCTTTTCTACAGAAATGTTCTACTTTAATGTCAGTTATTCTTGATACTTTCTACTCTCTTCCCTCTATTCCTCTTTCCTCTGAAGAACATTCTCTTCTTAAGATCCTTCTTTCTCTACCTAAGGTCTCCCTAATTTATAAACATTCCTTATCTCCTGAACCAGGGCGTCCTAAGAGCAAAATAGAACGTGCATGGGAGTTAGATCTGGGATGTGAATGGTCCATCAACTTTTGGGACAAACTCTGGTCTTGTTCTCTAAAAATCTCTAGATCAGCTTCTCTCACCCAATCTATGTTTTTCCTTTATCATAGACTGTATTACACCCCTACTTCTATAGCTATGTTTGCACATTCTACTGACACGAATTGCTGGACTTGTGGCTCCCCTCACGCTGATCTCATACACCTTCTCTTTCTTTGCCCTCCTGTCTCTACTTTCTGGAAACAAATTTGGTCCTATATTTCTCGCTTGTTTAATATCCTCATTCCTTTTTCTAATCCTATTCTTTTCTCTGGGAGTTTGTTTGAGTCTTTAGATCTCCCTACCCACAAACAGGGTCTTTTTGATCTTATGTTAGCTTTAGCTTTTCAACACATGACACTTAATTGGAAGACTCTTACAAACATTTCTGTCCAACATTGGTGGAATAGTCTCTGCCATCTTCATCGACTTGATATTGCTTTTGCCTCCTCTCGCAATCCAATGGTTAATAGAGATCTTTTTTGGTTGCTACTTACTACCTATTTAGACAAATCGGGGTTAACAAATAATGCTCGTTTAAATTCTGAAAATTACAAACCTCCGTAATTATCTAATTTCTCTGGTCTTTTTCTTCTAACCCCTGTTGGCTTATTGTATTTCTTAAACATAATATGATTACTGTTTTCATTCATTTGTTGATTGCAATGTCACATATTCTTCAGTTGTAAGAGTTGCCCCCTCACCCCCTTTATCTCCCCTCTTCCCCTCCCTCCTTACCCTTATTTCCATAGAAAATGTAAACAGCTTTCTTTTTTGCTCCTGTGCTAGCCAACTTATTGTTACATATTTTCTTCAATATGTTCTTTTTTAGTATTGCTGGCCTCATGTATTTCTTGTTATTATTCAAATAAAGCTTTTTGCGAAATGGAAGGGGCAATTAGTACGTATGAGTGCCTGTATCTCTGCCGAAGACCTTGCCACTTGAAGCTCAAAAGTCTCTCGAGCGGAGGTTAAGGGCACAGACTTCTGTAAAACATGGCTTTCATTCTGCTCAAAGCATCAAACCGTATTAATGAAACATTTAGTGAAGGCCATAACGGTGCCTCCCTGACTGTATGTGTTGGTAGAAACAATACTTGCATACAGCAAGTAACCCTGGAGCTCACGGTTACCAGATATGCGATGCCCGGAAGCATCCACAGCAACCTTGATCGTTCAACATCAAGTAACTCCCATTAGAAAGTAGCCTGAACACTGGAGTGATCACTGCAGCTGGGTCACCCCTTAAGTGACGGGATAAATTTGCTACCGAACCATTACACGCCCCATGAAGCATTATATCCTGGCATATAAGTGATCCACTTAAAGTATTCTCGCAGTTTGTACCGCTCAGAAACACTTCTTTTTCCCCACTCCGGCATCGAAATCTGTACGGTAATTCCCAAGATTCCTTGATGAATTCCCTACCCATTTCTTCATATCTGCCTGCCTGCATTTGTTCAAGGCAATATTGGAATTGAAAAGTTGTGACCGGAAGAGTTATGTGGCCATGGATTAGACATTCCGTGGACGGTGACTCTGCCACTGTAAATGCTAATCTATCCAGTTTTTCAATACGCAGCATTGTATATTTTGCTCCCCTTTGTGCCATTTCTATCTGTTTTTCTGTCAGATTGTACGAAGAAAACAGAGACGTACTGTTTATGACATGCCAAGGCACATAGCCTGCGCGCAAAGATTGCAGCGTCCAGCTTAATAACATAATAGAATGCAATTGTGATTGCTCTTGTTGTAATATGGACAAATCCTGTTCTAGTACATCAATAGCAGAAGATGCAATGTTGCCTAGAAAATATATTCTGGAGGTTAGTGTTGTTAACCCATTGTCGACCACTGCTAGAGCTTTCTCTAGATTTATACGATCTATTCTCGTAATATTTCCCCAGCCTCTTGCTGTGATATTTTCCAAATCTCATTGTAGACAGCATAATAGAAACGTTTGTAACGTGGCTTCTAGGACCTAATAAAAAATCCCATCGGTCCACATCCTCTGAAATTAAGGATAAGTGTTGTTTCACTTGTGTAAGTGTTGAGGTTTTTAGCCAATCGAGGCATAACTTCCCAACACTGTAAGATGTCACTACCCCTGGGTGTTGTCTCTGTACATAACGTGGATCTGGCCTATTGTTACTAAATCCTTTAGTTTTACCCAAGAATCTGTCCTGACAGTTATTGGTGTCTATGGGCCAAATCAACCATATCTTCCAAACGGGGTCTGTTCTATTGTATTGCATGATGTCATCTAGTGTAACCTCTTCTTGTGATGTTATATTACCCTCAGGGTGTGATGGTGTGGGCATCCGAGGTGTATTCAAATCTTTATTCTTGGCTAGTCCAAGACAGGTCGTTTGTTGCACCATTTAATTCAAAACCATTATTTGCTGAGGAATAAGGCATGCTCTAAAAGTGCCTCTATTCCCTGGACCTGCCACTCTCTAGTACCCCAGACCGATTTTAAGTCTATGGTGTCTTTCCATAAGTCGAAACCCTGTTCAGACAATTGGGCAATAAAGGTAGCGGAATAAATCTGTTTGGTGTTTGTTAACATATTTTTCCGTGCTGTTGTTGGTGCAACCTTATAATAATATGAGGCTGGGTCTGATTTATTAAACCCTGAAAAATATGGAAACTTTTGTACAAATGTTTTTGAACTGCTTTTCAGCGGTGTTGGGCAATGTTCCCATTGGTGGTGTGTGAAAAAATTTCTGGGATTAGCAGATTTATGCAGAAAGTGATGACCATAATGTTGATAGCAATACATTGTTTCAAAGTCTGATGTGCCCGCTAACATTTCATTATTAGAAAAAGCAGAAGATTTGTCTAAATCAGAGAACATATTATTTACAGTTTCATAATCCCAATCATCGGAAAATATACTGGAGGTAATGATATCACTTAATGAAATCTTAAATAAATGTGGTATTTTTAAAAGTTCAGTCGGGCCAAATATATCGTAATCAACCTTGTCCCACACTATACCGTCAGGTATAGGAACTGCTGTAATGTTCACTGATGATAGGTCTCTTTTGTTACGATATGATGATAGATGTGATTTCAGAATCACATTCACTTTTTGTGCTGTAGAGCTTTCTCGGAGATAAGTTTCATTATTAAGCATACTAAAGACAATTACTAGGTGTAGGAGAGTAGGATCTGCCTCTTATGTTGCCCCCACTTTTTTTCTGATGTTAGCACTGGTTTCTGGCTATAGTCTGGCTGGGTCCCTGCCAATCAGGGCCCCAGCCTCTCTGTTCTCTCTAAACGACATGGAGTGCACTCTAGGTGCACTAGTGATTGGATACTGTGGTGCCTTATGAGTCCCTAGTATATGGTACCTTAGGTGCCAAGGGCATAGGTACTTCACAGGCCTACCAGGGGCTGCAGCATATATTATGCCACCCCTGGGAAGCAGTCTAAATCTGACACCACAGGCCTGCTACTGCAGCCTGGGTGAGGTGGTGCTAGCACCCCTCACTGAGATATAGGTTTCCTATATCTCTCCTGCACACACATATAAACCTATCAGTCTCCCCTAAGGCAGGCCCTATCAATCCTGAGGGCAGGGTGCTTGGCTTCTATGTGAGGGGTGCCTCTGCCTGAGCAGGGCCCCTCTGCAGCTCTCAGAGTCTATTCTCTGGTGCTGTTTGTGGATGCGGTTAAACCATATACTATTAAGTGCATTATATCCTCGCGGTAAATGCTAACTTTGGAATGGCTGCATCAAAACATGTCGTGTTTGGTGTCAAACACCTTGGAATACTACCCCCCCGCCAATATTGGCGGCGGGGGTAGCATTCCACCCTTCTAGAGGGATAAGACATGTACCTGCTGTGGAAACGCGGTAGAATCCTAAAGAGCCCTGGCATCACAAAATGGATGCCACCAGTCACAGAACACTGGGCTGCCCTCCTGCTGATGACCGAAACTCGCAGTGGAGGAAGCCCAACAATAGGCATCCTGTCACAGGGAGGTGTAACCACCTCCCAGACAGGGTTTAGTGTATTGGGGCTGGGTGGGTGCACTCTTAGAGTGCTTTGAAGTCCTGCACTGGGGGAGCAGAAGGCTCCTCTGTGCATATGCCAGTTCAAACCAGCTCAGGGGCTACCTGCCCCTGCTCTGGCGCGAAACTGGACAAAGGGAAGTGGGTGTAGCCACCCCCTCCCTTGACCCTCCCATAGGTGGGGTCATAGAGCTAGTCCATCCCCTCTTTTAGTATAAGAGGGGGAACCTTACCATTGCAAAGCAGATAACCCCTGGATGACGCTCTACAGAAGAATCCTGGCCCTTCGAAGTTCCACTACCTTTGGAAGACAGAAGAATCTCCCTTGGAGTCAAGGAGTGACTCCCCTGCTTGGCAGGCACCAAAAACGACAACGACGGTCGCAAACTACGCCGCTCCCGCAGGAGTCCGAAGTCCCTGCAGCCCAAGAAGTAGATTTCCTGACCTCTCCCAGGCCATCGTGAGTCCCCAGCGAAGCTGAGGCAAGTGGACCCCACGAGTAATGAGGAACCGTGACCCCTGGGTACCGTGCACTATTGTCGAGTGCAACCCCTTCACAACGTTCTACGAACCTGTGCTTTGGACCACGTGTGGTCCCGACCTCCAGCAGGAATCCCTCCGAAGATCAGAGGCCTACACCATCCCGAGTGACCGTGGGCCCCTGTTGAGTGATTCCGCCCGAGGTGTCTTCGCGATCCCTTGCCCGCTGGCTTGTGGGTCCCCAGAAGACTTCTTAACCAAACCAAAGGGCTCCCTGGTTGCTCCAGGCCTGCCCTGACTTACCCTTGCTGGGTGAGTTCCACAGACCTTGCTGGTCTGCGCCATCGACTTTTCTTCATCTCCCCGAGACTTGCGGCTGCCAAGGCTTGTTGGCTCCGATCGAGTTGCCGCCACCGCAGTCAGCTGCAGACGTCGAGGGACATACCGAATCCAGCTCCTGGTCGTCGTCGACACTTCCTGGACCACGTGGCTGAAGAGTCAAGGCACCTGCAACCGACCTGAAGCGACCGACGACGGTGGGCATCCATCTTCCTTGCCCCGGGTCACTGCCAAGTGACTTTGAACACTGTCCCCTCTGCTTTCAGGTCATCCTTCTTCAGAATCCAGGCTTGGATTCCACCGGACACTTCTTCAGCTCCCGCAAGCAGCAAGTCTTCTTTGTTCGCCATTGAAAACGACGCCGCGACCCGACACCAAAGGACACCTGTGCACCCGGCTTCCCTGGGTGAGGTAACTCCAGCACTACGGTGCTCCTGTGGGTGTGGGCCCTAGAACGACTTACCCTGTAAGTGACTTGCTTGTAGGTTCTACAGAAGTATCCTAAAACTCTTTATTTCCAACCGCGACTTGCCCCATTGAAGTTAAAGGCGATCCGCGCCTGTGTATTCACACTGCACGCGTCCCCCGTGGGTCCTTTACTTACCTGCCTTGGGTGGTTTCGTGAGGCCCCTGCACTTCTGAAGGCCCTAGGCCTTGTCTCCCTGCAAGTCGTTGTCCCTAAGTCTCTTACTTAGTATATGGTCTGGTACGCCCCTAGGGCCCCAGCCATATTTTGTGCTTAACTTATTGTGAAACGTTGATTTGTGCATATGTTTGTCTTCTAATCTCATAAAGAGATTAGTAGAGAGTTATTTAGAAATAAATACATATATATTTGATATATATACCTGTGTGGTGTCTTTTCATTTGGTGATTCAAGAGATTATATGGTAAAACAAGCTGCTTTACATTCCTCCGAGACTTAGCCTGAAGGCTGCTCTCCACAGCTACCACTAGGATAGCTTTCTTTAAAAGGTTGTCTTAAACCTATCTACCATAAGAGTCGATTTGCCCTGGTGCAAGGTGTCCACTTTAATTAGTGAACAGCATATACCAGGCCAACTTCTCACATTGGTGGGCAGCGTGTGGGATTCCAGCTTGCCATTGTTTTACCAGAAAATCTCTATTTGAATTACTAACTGAAAACCATTATAGGTACTCAAGGTACATATAAAGTCAAGCTTAGTATCAATAAGTTCTACTGAACTTAGAGCTGTGTGCCAAGGGATAGCACACCCTTTCCACAGCTCAAGCTAGGATCAGTAGGCCACAAACTAGTGTAGGTAGTACAACACTGCACAACACTAGAATGTCCTTAAAGGGTGGACCCAGTGGATCCACTCAGCCTCAGTATAAGGACATGGCTTTCTCTGACTTGAGAGCCATGTGTGTTGACAGACACCTGAGACTAGGACAGAGTCCCTCAACACTACACCTGATAGATCTGCTGACAGCAGATGACCTTAGATTGGCTCTAGGAGCTAAAGGGTTTGAATCAGTGGGTGGGTCAGTCATAGTATCTGGGTCAGATGATGAAAATCAGAATGACCAAGACTCTGTGATTGAAGGGCCAGGCTCCAAGGGGCCTGAAAAGGACAGAGGAATTCTCCCTAAGAGAACTGACAGAGAGGAGGAGAGGCACAGATCCCCTTCCAGGGAATCTGACCACTCTTATCACTCTGGCAGAGAATTTGTCCAGCAGAGGAGCTCATACTTTTCCTTAAGAGAGACCTCCTCTGAGAGAAGGTGCAAACTGCTCCAGTATGAGGAAGCCAGAGTGGCCCTCAGAACCAAGCAGTTGGCACTGGATAGGAAGCCCTGGAGATCCAGAGAACTTCTAGAAAAGAGGGGTTAGAACCCCCTGGTGGCAGCAACAGTGTCCCTAGAGGCAGAGAATATATTCCTGACCATAGGAACCTGAGCAAGGTTGTTCCTCCCTACCAGAGTGGGGATGATATCCACAAGTGGATAACTACTATGGAGAGGGCCTGTAGAGTACAGCAGGTCCCCCAAAAGCAGTGGGCAGCAATCTTGTGATGATTATGAGGTCCTGAAGAGTGCACTGATAGATGGGTTTGGCTTAACCACTGAGCAGTACAGGTTGAAGTTCAGAGATACCCAGAAGGCACAGACTCAGGACTGGACTGACTTTGTTGATTGTGCAACCAAGGCTCTAGAGGGTTGGCTGGTTGGCAGTAGGGTTACTGATTTCAAGGGATTGTATAATCTGATGATGAGAGAACAGATCCTAAATAATTGCCAGAACCAGTTGTTGCATCAGTACCTGGTGGACTCTGATCTGACCTCTCCCCAAGAATTGGGAAAGAAGGCAGACAAATGGGTCAGAACCAGGGTGAGGCAGAAAACCCAGAACCAAGGGGTGACACTAAGAAGCAAGATCCTAAAGGCTCTGAGAAAGGTGGGGATAAGTCAAAAGACCAGAAGTCTTCACAAGGGCCCCAAAAATCTGCATCTGGTGGGGAGTCACAGTCCAACAAGGGAAAAGGCCAAAAGAAGCCCTGGTGCAAATTCTGTAAACAGAAAGGGCACTGGACTTCTGATTGTACCAAGTCCAAAGACCAAACCACCACAACTCCTGCCCCTAAGGCAACTGTGCCCCCTAGCTCAGCTACTGGTGGAGGTGGTACACAGAATAAGGGTGTAGTAGGGTTGACCCTGGGTTCTGAAGTGGATTCTGACCTAGTCAGAGTGACCACTCAGGCAATGCTGATTTGTGAGGGAAACATTGATATGTCCTTCCTAGTAAGCCCCAGTAATCTGGGCAAGTACAAACAGCAGCCTCTGATAAATGGCAAACAGGCTTTGGCATTTAGGGACACGGGTGCTAGTGTCACCATGGTGGCAGAGGACCTAGTGGACCCTGGACAGATCATCCTGGGTGAAATGTACCAGGTGACCAATGCAAGCAATGTCCAGACCAACCATAGTCTGGCAGTTGTGAATTTCTCCTGGGGAGGGGTAACTGGCCTCAAGAAAGTTGTAGTCAGTGCAGACCTCCCTGTAGAATGTCTATTGGGCAATGATCTAGAGACTTCAGCCTGGTCTGAAGTAGAGTTATGGACTCATGCTGAGATGTTGGGCATCCCTGCAGAGGTATTTGCTGTGACCAGGTCACAGGCAAGAATGCATGACACTGAACCAGCTCTGGATCCTGGAACAATGGACCAGATGCTTCCCAAGAGGAGGAGCAGTAGGGTTAAGGCAGTGCCTTCCCCTCTGTCTCAGATCAAGGATTCACTTCCAGAGGGAGGTGAAGCAGAACCTGAAGAAGGAACTGCCCCAGAGGGACTTGAACCTGACCAGGTTGAGTTCTTGGGGGCAGGGGGCCCTTCCAGGGAAGATCTGAGCAAGGAGCAACAGTGCTGCCCCTCTCTTGAACCCCTCAGACAGCAGGCTGCTGCTGAGGCTGCTGGGAGTGCTAGTGGGTCCCATAAAGTTTATTCGGATGAGGGACTCCTATATTCTGAGGGTAGAGACCCAGCCCCTGGAGCCACCAGGAGGTTGGTAATACCTCAGAAGTTTAGGGGGTTCCTCTTGACCTTAGCACATGATATCCCTTTGGCAGGACACTTGGGCCAAAACAAGACCTGGGACAGGCTTGTTCCACATTTTCATTGGCCACACATGTCAGAGGACACAAAGGAGTTTTGTCGCTCCTGTGTCACTTGCCAAGCCAGTGGTAAGGCAGGTGGCACAACAAAGGCCCCCTGATACCACTACCTGTGGTGGGGGTACCCTTTGAGAGGGTAGGGATTGACATTGTTGGTCCCCTTGACCCTCAGACTGCATCTGGGCACAGATTTATCCTGGTGGTAGTGGATCATGCCACCAGGTACCCAGAGGCAATTCCCCTGAGGACCACCACAGCCCCTGTGGTGGCAAGAGCCCTCATTGGAGTTTTCTCCAGAGTGGGTTTTCCAAAGGAGGTCATTTCTGACAGAGGTACCAACTTCATGGAAATATACTGAGAACTGCTTTTAAAGAAATACCGAATTTTTACTGCTTTAATGCCGATTTTAGGGGAATGAATTGGGAAAGTAAAGTTTTTTCAAAAATAAGCCTTTGCACATTTGGGGGGAATCTCGGGGAGAGGTCCGGTCTCGGCCCACCTGCTCTCGCGATTTCACCACGAATCCTGATTGAGCACTTCCGCATCCCTTAACGCGGTCTAGTGCTGGGAGGTGTCTCAGCTGCTGCTCAGCAGAGCTGATTGGTTGGTGGGCGGAAGGGGGCAGCATAACCGGGACGCTGGAGCAGACGCGCAGCGGACGCGCGCAGCGGGCGCGCCGCTGGCGCGCCGAAGGCGCGCCTAAGGCAAGCCCGTCTGCGCCCGTCCGCGTCCAGCCGGGGCCAGGGGCCAGAAGCCCTGGCCTGACCAAACAATACTCCGCAATGGAATTACAGGCCCTTGCCACAGGCAACCACAGGTTGAACTCAGTTGTCACCGCTAAATTAAGATCAGAACACCTCCTGAGATATACCAGGATAGACACCCACACGATTCCAGGGCCAATACCTTACTCCATGAGTATGCCAGAGAACCCCCTGGTTTAAAAGTGGCTGTTCTAAATACTAGATCGCTTCAGAAACATCACTTAGAGATCTTTGCTCTTCTCCAGGAGGGGGATATTGACATCCTTGCCCTCACAGAAACCTGGATAGGTGATGCATCAACCCCTGATATTATTGCTGCACTGCCAGGCAACTTTGATGCCTTCTGGCACAATAGGCAAGATAACAAGAGAGGAGGGGGAGTAGCGATTCTTTTTAACACCAGGCTCATGGCCACCAAGATTATATCAGAGAGCATGGATAAGACGGATATGCTGGGAGTTAAAATTATATCCAAATCTTCCTGCCTCATCATTCTGGCAGTCTATCGCCCCCGGATGCAACCCCTGGTTTTAGTGACCACTTCGCCGAGATCATGTCCGACCTGAGTACACGATATCAAAGACTCTTGGTGGTTGGAGATTTTAATTTCCACTGGGAGAAGGAACCACGGGAGCCACAGGCCAAGCAGGTTGAGTTGGTAATGTCTAACCTGGGGCTCCATCAACTGGTGGATCGCTCCACTCATATTAAAGGCCACATGCTAGACTTAGTCTGGTCCTCTAACCATCTTGACAGACTAATAAGTATCCACCCATGTGCCTGGTCTGACCACTCCTTAATCTCTTGCTGGGCCTCGCTGGACAGTCCTCCTGCGCAACATCCGCCAGAGTGGAGGAGAGTTCGCAGCTGGCACAAGATTCAGGCAGACAATTTAATAGCCACATTACAGACGTTTCCCGCACCTAAATTTCAGGTAGGCAATATTGACGTAGAAAGTCAAACCCTTAGTAACACTCTGCAATTAGCCATCAATCAAATAACACCGGAACGCAGAGAAAGAACTAGACTTAAAAGCAAGGGGGCCCCCTGGTTTAATGAGGCACTCAGGGAGAGTAAACAGAGCCTGCGCAAAGCCGAGAGACGGTGGCGGAAAACCTATGATCTTGCTGAGTTAATCTCTTACAAAGCCACACTCACTCTGTATAAAAATCCATTATAAACAGGAAAGCCGAATACTATGAGGCACGCATAACTGAGGCTCCTAATAAACAAAAGGAAACTTTTAAGATCTTAATTGAACTCAGCAAGAAACCTGACGTAAAATCTGCAGAAATACCCTCAGACTGCAATGTATTACAGACTTTCTTTCTCCAGAAGGTAACAGATATCCTTCTGGAGATTGGGAAAACTCCTACTACCCTGAGACCCATGGAGCTGTCTACACCTTTGCTCCCTCCTGGCCAGTTTCTGACCAGTTTTCCTCCACTAGATCTAGAATCTTTGACGTCCCTGACAAACAGTATCAAATCAGGCTCCCCGGCCGACCCGTGCCCGCCTAGGATTTTTCGAATGGCCCTTCCGGCCCTGGACCACCAGATTCTTACCCTCCTTAACAACTCATTGGCAACTGGGCTAGTCCCCTCCAATTTGAAAGAGGCTAGAGTTATCCCACTACTAAAGAAAATAGGAGCAGATAAGGCCGTACTTAAAAATTATAGACCTATCTCTCAGCTCCCGTTTCTGGCGAAGGTTGTGGAACGTCATGTCCTGAAAACTACCTCGGCATTTCTGGAAGAATACGAGCTACTCCAACCCCGCCAGGCTGGGTTTAGAGCCCACCATAGTACAGAGCTAGTAATGCTGTCTGTACTCGACGATCTCAGGATTAAGGCCGACAATAAAGAGTCGAGCGCCCTGATTCTTTTAGACCTTTCTGCGGCGTTCGATACGGTCAGCCATACAATACTACTGTCCCGGCTATCGGACCTGGGTATCCGGGGGCACGCCCATAATTGGTTGGAATCCTTCCTACTAGGACGCTCGCAGAGGGTCCAACTGGGCGATCAGGTATCTGAAAAGGGTAACATCTCTTGCGGGGTCCCCCAGGGCTCCGCGCTGTCCCCGCTCCTTTTCAACATATACCTGCAGCCCCTGGTGGCTGCACTAACCGATATGGATTGTCGGGTCTTTAACTATGCGGATGATACTCAGCTTATCGTGAAGATCGATAACTCGGCCCGCACCCAAGAGTCTGCTCAGAACATCCTCAGGTTTACAATAAACTGGATGACGGCAAACTCCTTAAAAATCAATCCTGATAAAACCGAAGTCCTAGTAATTCCGGCAAAAAATAACCCATGGAGCGGCTTGTTCTGGCCCCAAGAGCTGGGGGCTTGTCCCAGCCCAGTACCAGTTGTAAAAAGCTTAGGAATTAAGATCGACTCCGAGCTCTCCATGGTAAATCAAGTCAACGCTGTGGTGGGTACTTGCACTGGTCTGCTGAGACAACTGAGGAAGTTGGTTCCATTGCTTTCAACTTCATCGCTGGAAACCATTGTACGAGCAACCATCATCTCGCGACTCGACTATGGCAATGCGCTCTATGTCGGGCTCCCCCAGAAACTTATGAATAGGCTACAGGTGGTACAGAATGACGCCGCCAGGCTGATTTTCAGGTCACCCAGAAGAACCCATGCCACTCCTTTGCTGCGCAAACTGCATTGGCTGCCGGTTAGGCAAAGAGCGAAGTTTAAGGGACTCTGTATTGCCCACAAAGCCTTTTACGGTCACGCCCCAGAGTACATTAGGGAACGTTTAATTAAATATGTGCCTAGACGGGTGCTCCGCTCAGCAGAGGCCGCCCAGTTGGTCTGCCCGCGGGGCAATTGTGTTTCCAAAGGAGGACGAGCCTTCTCGGTCCTCCTGCCACAACTTTGGAACCGGCTGCCCGATACTCTCCGTAAAGAACATGGTCTGCTCCCTTTCCGGAAGCAGCTTAAAACCATCCTTTTTAGAGAGGCTCTAGACATGACCTAATTCTCCCTAGTACCATGGTGACCACCCGGCCCTGACGCTGTTCTCTTCTTCCGAAGCGCTAAGAGACCTGTCGGTATACACGCGCTATATAAGAATACAATAACATAACATAACATGTCAGGATATCTGAAAGCAATGTGGAAGGAGTGTGGTGTAACTTATAAGTTCACCACCCCTATCACCCACAATGCAATGGTTTAGTTGAACGCTTCAACAAAACCTTGAAAGGAATGATTAAGGGACTCCCAGAGAAGCTTAGGCGGAAATGGGACCTTCTTCTTCCTTGCCTTTTGTTTGCATACAGAGAGGTTCCACAGAAGGGGGTTGGTTACAGCCCATTTGAGCTTCTGTTTGGGCATCCTGTGAGAGGTCCACGATGTTTGGTAAAGAGGGCTGGGAGTTACCTCTCAAGCCCCCCAAACAAGATGTGATGGACTATGTACTTGGTCTCCGCTCCCGGATGGCAGAGTACATGAAAAAGGCAACCAAAAACCTGGAGGCCAGCCAAGAATTACAAAAAGCTTGGCATGACCAAAGGCTGTGCTGACTGTATACCAGCCAGGACAGAAAGTGTGGGTGTTGGAGCCTGTGGCCCCAGCAGCCCTCCAAGATAAGTGGAGTGGCCCCCATACAATAGTTGAGCAGAAGGGAGAAGTCACCTATCTGGTGAATCTTGGAACTCCCAGGAGCCCCCTAAGGGTGCTTCATGTCAACAGATTGAAGCCATATGTTGACAGGGCTGACATGGGCTTGCTCATGGCAACTGATGAGGACCAGGAGGAGGAGAGTGACCCTCTCCCTGACCTGCTCTCTCAGAACCCTGATGATGGGTCAGTAGATGGTGTTGCTTTGGCAAGCAGCCTCACTGACCATCAGCAAACTGAGTGCAGACAAGTTCTGCAACAGTTTAGACATATGTTTAGCCTGACCCCTAGTCAGACTTCCTGGTGCACCCATGAGGTGGACACTGGAGACAGTCTGCCTGTCAGGAATAAAATCTACAGGCACCCTGACCATGTCAGGGACTGTATCAGGACTGAAGTCCAGAAAATGTTGGAGTTAGGCGTGATTGAGCCTTCAGATAGCCCTTGGGCTAGCCCAGTAGTCCTGGTACCCAAGCCTCATACCCAGGGTGGTAAGAAAGAAATGAGGTTTTGTGTAGACTACAGAGGCCTCAATGCAGTCACTAGGACTGATGCCTATCCCATACCAAGGGCAGATGAGCTGATTGATACTTTGGCCTCAGCCAAATATCTAAGCACATTTGACCTCACAGCTGGCTACTGGCAAATCAGATTAGCTGAGGATGCAAAAGCCAAAACAGCATTTTCGACCCCTGGTGGGCACTACCACTTTGTGGTGATGCCCTTTGGATTGAAAAATGCACCTGCCACTTTTCAGAGGTTGGTGAATAAAGTTCTGGCAGGGTTGGAAACTTATTGCTCAGCTTATCTAGATGATATTGCTGTCTTTAGTTCCTCCTGGCAGGATCACCTGGTCCACCTCAGGAATGTTTTGGAGGCTCTGCAGAAAGCAGGCCTCACTATCAAGGCCACCAAGTGCCAGATAGGGCAGAGTCAGGTTGTGTACCTGGGCCACCTTGTAGGTGGAGGCCAGGTTCAGCCTTTACAGAGCAAAATCCAAACCATAATGGAATGGGTTGCTCCTACCACCCAGACACAGGTGAGAGCCTTCTTAGGCCTGACTGGGTACTATAGGAGGTTGGTCAAGGGATATGGATCTATAGTGACCCCCTTGAATGATCTGACCTCAAAGAGAATGCCAAAAAGGTTCAGTGGACAGCTAGCTGTCAAAAGGCATTTGAAGACCTAAAGCAGGCCATGTGCACTGCCCCCATCTTACAGAGTCCAGACTACACCAAAAAGTTCATTGTCCAAACAGATGCTTCTGAGCTGGGTGTGGGAGCTGTACTGTCTCAACTGAATGATGAAGGTCAAGACCAGCCAGTAGCTTTTATTAGCAGAAGGCTGACCCCTAGAGAGAAACGTTGGTCAGCTATAGAGAGGGAGGCCTTTGCTGTGGTATGGGCCCTGAAGAAGCTGAGGCCATACTTGTTTGGTACTCACTTCATAGTTCAGACTGACCACAAGCCCCTCCTATGGCTAAAGCAGATGAAAGGTGAAAACCCAAAACTTTTGAGGTGGTCCATTTCCCTACAGGGGATGGACTATACAGTGGAACATAGGCCTGGGACCCAACATGCCAATGCAGATGGACTCTCAAGGTATTTCCACTTTGAACACGAAGACTCAACTGGTCAAGGTTAGTTTAGTGTCCCTACGTTTGGGGGGTTGTGTAGGAGAGTAGGATCTGCCTCTTATGTTGCCCCCACTTTTTTCTGATGTTAGCACTGGTTTCTGGCTATAGTCTGGCTGGGTCCCTGCCAATCAGGGCCCCAGCCTCTCTGTTCTCTCTAAACGACATGGAGTGCACTCTAGGTGCACTAGTGATTGGATACTGTGGTGCCTTATGAGTCCCTAGTATATGGTACCTTAGGTGCCAAGGGCATAGGTACTTCACAGGCCTACCAGGGGCTGCAGCATATATTATGCCACCCCTGGGAAGCAGTCTAAATCTGACACCACAGGCCTGCTACTGCAGCCTGGGTGAGGTGGTGCTAGCACCCCTCACTGAGATATAGGTTTCCTATATCTCTCCTGCACACACATATAAACCTATCAGTCACCCCTAAGGCAGGCCCTATCAATCCTGAGGGCAGGGTGCTTGGCTTCTATGTGAGGGGGTGCCTCTGCCTGAGCAGGGCCCCTCTGCAGCTCTCAGAGTCTATTCTCTGGTGCTGTTTGTGGATGCGGTTAAACCATATACTATTAAGTGCATTATATCCTCGCGGTAAATGCTAACTTTGGAATGGCTGCATCAAAACATGTCGTGTTTGGTGTCAAACACCTTGGAATACTACCCCCGCCAATCTTGGCGGCGGGAGTAGCATTCCACCCTTCTAGAGGGATAAGACATGTACCTGCTGTGGAAACGCGGTAGAATCCTAAAGAGCCCTGGCATCACAAAATGGATGCCACCAGTCACAGACACTGGGCTGCCCTCCTGCTGATGACCGAAACTCGCAGTGGAGGAAGCCCAACAATAGGCATCCTGTCACAGGGAGGTGTAACCACCTCCCAGACAGGGTTTAGTGTATTGGGGCTGGGTGGGTGCACTCTTAGAGTGCTTTGAAGTCCTGCACTGGGGGAGCAGAAGGCTCCTCTGTGCATATGCCAGTTCAAACCAGCTCAGGGGCTACCTGCCCCTGCTCTGGCGCGAAACTGGACAAAGGGAAGTGGGTGTAGCCACCCCTCCCTTGACCCTCCCATAGGTGGGGTCATAGAGCTAGTCCATCCCCTCTTTTTAGTATAAGAGGGGAACCTTGCCATTGCAAAGCAGATAACCCCTGGACGACGCTCTACAGAAGAATCCTGGCCCTTCGATGTTCCACTACCTTTGGAAGACAGAAGAATCTCCCTTGGAGTCAAGGAGTGACTCCCCTGCTTGGCAGGCACCAAAAACGACAACGACGGTCGCAAACTACGCTGCTCCCGCCGGAGTCCGAAGTTCCTGCAGCCCAAGAAGTAGATTTCCTGACCTCTCCCAGGCCATCGTGAGTCCCCAGCGAAGCTGAAGCAAGTGGACCCCACGAGTAATGAGGAACCGCGACCCCTGTGTACCGTGCACTATTGTCGAGTGCAACCCCTTCACAACGTTCTACGAACCTGTGCTTTGGACCACGTGTGGTCCCGACCTCCAGCAGGAATCCCTCCGAAGATCAGAGGCCTACACCATCCCGAGTGTCCGTGGGCCCCTGTTGAGTGATTCTGCCCGAGGTGTCTTCGCGATCCCTTGCCCGCTGGCTTGTGGGTCCCCAGAAGACTTCTTAACCAAACCAAAGGGCTCCCCTGGTTGCTCCAGGCCTGTCCTGACTTACCCTCGCTGGGTGAGTTCCACAGAACTTGCTGGTCTGCGCCATCGACTTTTCTTCATCTCCCCAAGACTTGCGGCTGCCAAGGCTTGTTGGCTCCGATGGAGTTGCCGACACCGCAGTCAGCTGCAGACGTCGAGGGACACACCGAATCCAGCTCCTGGTTGTCATTGACGCCTCCTGGACCACGTGGCTGAAGAGTCAAGGCACCCTCAACCGACCTGAAGCGACCGACGACGGTGGGCATCCATCTTCCTTGCCCCGGGTCACTGCCAAGTGACTTTGAACACTGTCCCCTCTGCTTTCAGGTCATCCTTCTTCAGAATCCAGGCTTGGATTCCACCGGACACTTCTTCAGCTCCCGCAAGCAGCAAGTCTTCTTTGTTCGCCATTGAAAACGACGCCGCGACCCGACACCAAAGGACACCTGTGCACCCGGCTTCCCTGGGTGAGGTAACTCCAGCACTACGGTGCTCCTGTGGGTGTGGGCCCTAGAACGACTTACCCTGTAAGTGACTTGCTTGTAGGTTCTACAGAAGTATCCTAAAACTCTTTATTTCCAACCGCGACTTGCCCCATTGAAGTTAACGGCGATCCGCGCCTGTGTATTCACACTGCACGCGTCCCCCGTGGGTCCTTTACTTACCTGCCTTGGGTGGTTTCGTGAGGCCCCTGCACTTCTGAAGGCCCTAGGCCTTGTCTCCCTGCAAGTCGTTGTCCCTAAGTCTCTTACTTAGTATATGGTCTGGTACGCCCCTAGGGCCCCAGCCATATTTTGTGCTTAACTTATTGTGAAACGTTGATTTGTGCATATGTTTGTCTTCTAATCTCATAAAGAGATTAGTAGAGCGTTATTTAGAAATAAATACATATATATTTGATATATATACCTGTGTGGTGTCTTTTCATTTGGTGATTCAAGAGATTATATGGTAAAACAAGCTGCTTTACATTCCTCCGAGACTTAGCCTGAAGGCTGCTCTCCACAGCTACCACTAGGATAGCTTTCTTTAAAAGGTTGTCTTAAACCTATCTACCATAAGAGTCGATTTGCCCTTGTGCAAGGTGTCCACTTTAATTAGTGAACAGCATATACCAGGCCAACTTCTCACACTAGGCCTATACAGAAAAGGAAGAAAAGTATCCCGTTAGTTACCCAGAGTTCCACCCAAGGTGATACCAGGTAAGTCTTTTAAGAAAGTTCAGGAAATCTTTAAATTGCTGTAGATGAGTTCCTTTGGTTGGCGTCGTTTCAGGCTCACTTGGATCCAATGAGAACGTATCAAAGTCAATAAAATAGCCAGATGCAGTTCGATCAATTTTCGGTAATTCCGCAGGTTTTGTGGAAGCTGTAGCTTGCTCTCGTTGGGGCATGTTGACGTAGATATCCATGTTTGGTCGAATAGAAACTTGTCTTTCTGTTGAGTTCTCATTTTGAACTTCTGTGTCGAGAGGAACGAGTTCCGTTGCATTGTTGGATATTCCATCATCCCATGTAGATGACCCTTCAAACGTGATGAGTCTTTCTGTTTGAACTTCTTGTATAGTTGTGAGAGGAGGGTGTCTGTTACTCCAGAGTCCACGCGGCCTACTACTTAGTATCGGCCACATAGTGTGGTTTTATCAGATTAATTGAGACAAATCTTTTCTCCTTTTTACCGGCAAGAGGTGGCAGAAGTACTGTTCTTGTTCCTTCAACTGCTAGGACAGGCACAGGCTTTCTGTATGATGGCTCAAATTCTTTTTTGTCCGCTATTTTCTCTCTGACCAGATCCCCAACTTTAGGGATCCAGACAGGTCTTGCCGTGACACTTTTCGCTTCCCCAGTGGTGGTCCTTTTCACCTAGACATTACTCTGTAGTGCCCTGGATTCATTTAGGTCCTGTAAAACAGCCAAACGTTTTTGGATGTCAAAAGGTTTATCATCCGCCACTGTGCCTTCACAATCAAGATCAGGTACCCACATTCTTGTCCCAAATAGGACCTCATAAGGAGTGACACCCCCTAGGGAGCTTCTTGGCTGATTATTTAATGCCCTTTGAACTTCATACAGATGTTTTACCCAATTTCCACCCGAGCCTAATACTCTAGCTGTTAAAGACTGCTTTAAGTCCCAGTTTTCCTCTCCACAACCAAATTTCCCTTGGGATGGTACGGAGAGGAGTACCTGCAATGCTACCCCCAAACGTCCAATGGCTTCCTTGTAAGCCCTAGAGCTAAACGCGGGCCACGGTCAGAATGTAATGTGCCAATTGCGTATGTCCCTATAAAGACTCGCAAATCTTTTATAACAGTTCGAGTGTCAGCCGAGCACTGGGGCCACACCCATAGGAACCTAGAGCAGGAATCCACTGCAACCATTATATACTTGTAAGCCCCATCTGATTGTAAGGGGCCACAGTGGTCCAAACAGACACAAGCCAGTGGTTTGTCTGATATTAATAATGGTGTCTGCGCTGGACATGTTACGGTGGAGCCTTTCATCTGCTGACAGATGTTGCATTTCAAGACGTAGTCCTTAGTCTGCTTTCTTAGTCCCGGTCACCAATAGCGCTGTTTCAGTAGAGAAACAGTTGCTGTAACTCCTGCATGTGCAGACCCTATACCCTCGTGTGCTGCTAGAATTAATCCTAACCTACGATCCATATTCAGCATTACTCATACCCCACTCCAGGAATTAGAGCAAATGGAACATTGTTTGCATCTAACTTATAGGAGTACTGCTGAGTTATTGCGTGTAGCAATAATTGCAACCATTATCTCACGTCTATTCTAATTTTTGAATGAGTGATTGCAGCTACGGAAGCCGCACGTACAGCCCCCTTTGCAGCTTCGTCAGCCAATGAATTCCCTTCTACGTGCACGCCATCACATTGATGACTCAGTGTATGTATCACGTGAGCCCTTGGTAGTTCGTTTTTCAACTCCACTACCTGGTCCCATAATGTTTTGTGCTTTATTGTGCCACCTTTTGCAACCTTAAACCCGTTTTGTCTCCAGTGATGTAGATATTCATTATATGACTGTACACAGTAAAGGGAATCACACACGATTAGTGGGGGGAATTCTCGATCCGTATTTACCAGTGCCAGTATTAGTGCTTTTAGTTCTGCCAGCTGCGCCGTGCAGTCTCCTAGAGACTGTGTTTTTATGCATTTCGGGTGAAACTTTCCATCCTGCATGCATCCTTTAACGACAGCACACGCGGCGCTGTATTGTTGTTTGCTCCCTATGGCCAGTTGCGCAGAACCGTCAGTGTAAATTTTATATTCATACTGATCTAGAGGCATTATTTCATTTGGTAGAGGATATTCTTGTTCATATTGCAGAAATGCTTGTGTTTTTAGATTTGGGTCGTATCTGTATTCTACATCTGTTGCAGTGAGAAGAATTAGCCCATTGTATCCATCTTGGATGTAAGGCTTTAGCGTTGGGAACGCTTGCCTTTGTCGCATCCTCTAAGGCTGGAACCGGGGTAACGACTATTATACGTTTCCCTTGAGCCAGGGCTCTTTCTCTGACTACAGCAGTCTGTACTGCTGTTAGAATTTTGCGATTTGTACGCTATTGGTACTGTCTCAACTTCATTATATGTTAGATAGGTGTACCCAGATTGACCCGCAACTATACGGATCACCAGGTTGCGTACATTTACGCATGTTTGTAAGTGTTTTGAAGCTATCATGTCAGCTTGTAAGGAACGAAGAGTATCTGTGTGTTCCTGTGTCCACTGTCTGACTGAAAAGTCAGGTTTTATTAAATCGTAGAAAGGTTTTACTCTTTCTTCGTAATCCAAAATGTTGGAGGTTGGAGGTTGGAGCTAGACTTTTCCCTTCACTTGAGGCCATCAAGAGGAAAGGAATGGCAATCGCGACAACGCTAAGGCAACTCAAAACAAAATTGACAGGACCAACATTCGCCCAACTTCTCTGTGTTGCGCACGCAAAAATTCCACTTTCAGTTACATACGGCAGCGAGGTACTGAGAGGCAGGGACGCTTCATTGCTGGATACCACCTTGGCAAAAGCATACAGAGTAATACTAAACCTCCTGCCATACACCTCGCCAGCACAGATTCAGCTCGAGCTTCGTCTAACAAAGCAACTCCTCGCAAGGCGGGGCTCGTACATCAAGTGCTGGCATAAAATTGAGAACTCCGCCAGGAACACATTGAACCACCAGCTCTGGCAGGAACTGTGCAGCACATCCACCTCACCGGCTAAAGCATACTTGGAGAAATCACTGGCCATTACTGGACTAGCCGACCTATGGGAAATCCCAACAAAGCACTTGCATTTTAAGCACATCGTAAAGAAGGTTATCAAGAAACTTTCCCTCACAAAAGACAAAGCCGCCTTTGCACACAGGAGCCATGCATGGATGACTCTGTGCAGCTACAAATCATTTGGGTCACAGGCATACTTTGAACTGGGGTACTCTAGGAAGTCTAAAGAAGCCTTTCTAAAACACAGGTTGGGAATCCTGCCAGCCATACCCCATCTTCCACCATGGCTGAGAAAAACTACGGGAACTCATGCCGGCTATGCAGAGTTGGAAATGAGGACATTGAACATATAATATGTTCCTGCATCAACCTAAAAGAGGAAAGGGTAGGCCTCCTAAAAACCCATTTTAATGAACGAGGCATACGTACCCGGAGACAAGCAGTACTTGCATGCTTCAACCCAAGGGACCCACAACTAAATGGGAAGCTTGTTAAGTTCCTGCTTCTAGTAGCATCCAAGCAAAGGACCGGTGGTACTGCAACCTGCGTATAGACCCCAGCGGCTCCGAGCAATATGAACTATGGACACTCTGCACTTTTAAATTACTCATGTATGTTTTGACACAAAAAAAAAATCTTTTTTAACAGAGTACCGATCGAGAAGTCAATTTACCAAAATGTTTTATCAGAATGTATTTTTGTAATGGTTTTAATTAATCAAAAACAATAAAAATGTTACTTACTTATTTACTTACCTTCACTTGAAGGCTCATATCCTAGAAAAAGGACATTAAGGTAGGCAATCTTCGATTTTTTTAAGTTGAATTTGTAACCCTCAGAGGCAAACCCCAAAATTATGGTGTTTACTCTGTTCAAGTGTTCCTCCAGGTCATCATTCGTCAGATAGATATAATCTACGTAGGACAATGCCTCCTCATCCAGATTTTGAAGTAATTCAGTTAGCCTAGCCAAAAACAACCCCGGGCTGTTCTTATACCCCTGGGGGAGTCGACAAAATTGATGCTGGGACCCTAGCGCTGAGAATGCGGTTAAATATCTGCTTTCAAGCACTATATTTTGGCAAAAAAATCCATTTGAGATATCTAGTGTTGTTTTGTATTTTTTTCCGCACAATGTTATTCATTAATGCGGCACTGTGTGCATTCTGTACTGCAAATGTTTTAGTGCAAGTGTTTAAATGTCTGTAATCCAATACTAGACGGTATGTGTTGTCTGGTTTCGATACGGGAAACAAAGGGTTATTCATTTGAGAGGTGCATGTTTCAATCACTCTTTGGTATTCAAGTTGATCTAAGATCTCCCTGACCTGTTTTTTAGCTTCTTGCTTTATTGGATACTGCCTTTGTGCAGTTGGAGTATTTTTTAATGGAATTATGTGGTGGGTTGAATCCTCATCCCATCCAACATGGTTTTTGTATAATGCTGGTGCTTGGGCTACTACCCACTCCCGCGCATATGTATATTTTAAATATTTGGGAACATGGTCAGAGAATGCTGGTAAAATTACCGTTTCTCTCCTAGGGCAATCCATGACGAATGCTGGCGGCCAATCCTGTTCAGCTAACAAAATGTCATAGCCAAACATTAGGTTCTCCCAAAAGAGACCTCTAACTGTCCTGCATTTGTCCCCCTCCATTTGGAGTGTAATTTCATATAATTTGTGTGGGACACTTACCCTAGTATCAGGTGTTTCCACCGTGATATAATCTTTCAAGTCCGCTGCCACTAGAAATTCCATCAGGTTCTGGCGAACTATTGTTACTTCTGCCTCAATGTCTAGCATCGTCAGAACCCATTCCCCGTTCAGTAGTCGAGTTCTCAGAATTCTGGGCATGTCTGATCTTTAGACCTGCAACCTTCTTCTTTTTGAACTGTGGCTTTTGTTTTGGTTTATCTTATTTTTTGGAAGTATATTCTTGAGCGTGTTGCTTGTCTCTGGACTTTGTACGCTCTTCTTGTCTGTCTGACCGTCCTTCTCTCTCAGAGTTTTTCGTTGAACCCTGAAAGGAACAAGAGGAACGTGTATCAGTATCCTTATACCTGTCAGGTTTCTTAATATTATCCCTATTCCTAAGGTTGTACCTCCTTTCTGAGGACTCCTGTAGAGGAGATCTACCTCTGGATTGAGATCTGTTTTCTTTAACTTTTTGTTGTTTGTTATTGTCCCACTTCTTTTTAGAAGAAGCAGGTGTTTGCTTGAAGGTTTCCTTCTCGGGCCTACCCATCAGTTGTGGTTTTAAAGCTTTTCTACCCAAACTGCCCCAGCCTAATGCTGCATACGCAGTTTCTATTATTTTTGGTAGTCCGTGCTCCTGTTGTAAAGGACTGAACTCCCTTAGGCATTGGCGGATAGCCACTGATGCTGCCTCCCCTTTAATATTTGCTAATATTATGGCTGATACCTGGGCATAGTTACCTAGTAACTTCATCCCTAAGTTCAAAGCAGGCTCTGCTCCGTACTAATTTTGTATTTGTCTTAATACATCTGGTATTACAGCTAAGGACGTTATACCATGAGTTCGGGTATATATGGCAGCGAAAACTGTACCCCAAGAGGTACAATCCTCTATCTGTGGTGTTATTCCCATGGGCAAGCAGATTGTCAGCATTCTGTGTTTTTCATAAGCGCTGGTATTTGGGAATACTGCTTCTAGCTGTGTTATTTTCTGGCATTTGTTCACGTTTTGTGGGCATTTTACCCATTACTGCATGTAAAACGTTTGTGGTGTAATTTTAGTTGTTGTGTTTTGAACGTTAGTTGTATTTGTTGTTACCATTGCTGGCTGGACTGTAAGTGTCCTCATGATGAACTGCGTCATGTTTCTGTAAAGTTTTATTAATTCTTTGTGAAGTATGAATAAGTCTGGTCCTGGCATTGTTTCGATGTCAGGATGTGGTGTGTAGGCTGCTAATATTGGCCATGTTGCCCCTTCTCTTCCGAGCGGGCCAAGTCTCACTCTTCTTCTTGTATGGGGTAGGGCGCCTTTAAACCAGTATAAGTGTTCCTAGTACTTTAGCAAAACCTCAATGTCCTCATACGGACAATATACCGCTGGTGGTTCATCTTCTGTGTAAAAATGAAAAGTTTTTGTTCTTGCCTTTGCTGTTGGGAATGTAACCCACAAATAAAATACCTCTGTTCTGTATGATTCATGTGCCTCAATCACGAAAACTACTGTGACACCCCTAGGTGTTAAACCATGCTCAAGCAGCTTCAGGGTGACTGCATTTCTAACATTTTCTGCAATCTGAATCGCATCTGCATTTTCCTCATCTGCCGAGAGATTTAGATTTTACACAACTCTATCCCCTTCCTCAGTCATTGTTTTGGAAGGAAGAGTTTTTCAAGGAAACTAAGATAAGGTTTTTGCATAATTTTAGGAACTCTGTGTCCTTCAAGCTTGATTAACCAACAGCCAATAAATAGGATATTTTGCCTACTCAGCTGTGGCGGAATTTTACCCACCCACTCCAGACGTCTCTGGTGTTTTGTGAATTGGGTTTTCTGAGAAATAGCAGAGCTGAACTACTCAGATTCTACTGTTAAATAAGTACCCAACCAACGTTGGTGGAGCCATGTCGTGTAGTTCCTATAAAAAGTATACAGGATCTGCGCGTTTAGACAACATACAATGTAGGATTGGTGTCAGACGAACTCTGATCACCCCCACCGGGTATGTTGGCCTTTTGTACCAACTAGCTCACAGTGCCATTAGAATCTCCTCTTACCAAGCAACCCTCGAACATGACAACCCTGATCCCTCAGGAATGTGGAAACAATATACTACCTTTCGCTCAGTCACTCGTGCTTACTTAGTCTGTCTCAGAGAAATACCCAGAATAAACAGGCTGGGCGTTTTCAATAAGCATTTATCGAACAGTTGTTATTCTGGTGTAAAATAAATGACTGCAACAACCGTTAGGCAGTATAAGATATAAATGATTAGCAGTACTATAAAGGTAAATGGATGGTATAGTTCTACCATCTTACAATAATCATGAATACATTCGAGTATATAAAACACATGATAAAAAGATGCGTACTCCTACGATGCCTCCCTAACTAGATGTACCTAAGTGTTCCTAGCCTGTGTGTAGATGTTAAGCCAAAAATCCCTCTAGGATTTAGTCAACCCCATTACCTGAAGTGAGAGACTGTGGGATCCTCGTCCTGGTCTTGAGTTGAACACCCCGCAAGGGTCGTTTCAGACCACTGCGAGCTGGAGCTGGAGTGCATGCAGGAACCTCAGCGTCTCTGGTCAGTGTGTCGGCCGGGAAGTCTCGGTCTCCTCTGTCTTATCTTAGCAAGATGTGATGTATATATACCCATAGGTCACTCCAGGGGTCCTACCTTTTGTGTTACTGTGTCGGCCTAAGGATGACATTGGGCATGAACTTTGTACATAGATTTTATACAGGAGATGGTAGTCCTGCTGTGCTTCCAAGAATCCTCATGCATGATGTATGAGATTTCGAACTAGGGAAAACCTGCGTTCGGAATGCAGTGTCGTATCTAGGTAAAAGATCAGTCCCTGTAAACTGTGACAAGTGTAATGTAGGGAAGAATATAGGTGAAGGGTAATGAAGTTACAGAAGCCTATATTATGGTACCTATATGGAATATAACACTATCTGTTGGAAAAAGAAAAAAATGTAGATGTGGTGTGTTTGCTTTTACTTTTGTTTGTATTGGTTTCCTAAGATTTCAATCTGTGAAAGTTTTAAAAAAGTTATTATTTTGTATACTCTATGGAGATAGGAATTTTTGAAAATTTCCTGTTGAATTGTTTTTTAACAGTACAGCACTTTTCTTTTCTTTTTGTTGTTATAGTCTGGGTAGGGCTTTCATAGTAGAATACAAAATAATTAGTTACCTGATGTTAATTTTCTTTGGTAGTGATGGAGCAGGGTAAATAAAATAATGTGTACCCCCCCCTGGAAAATGAATGAGCTTTAATAAATTAACAATACTAATTGTTTGATGGAGCATGAAGTAATCAACAAATGCACTTTTTGTAAACACTACATAAGGGTAACCCGCAATTTGTGCAAAATCTAATTTATTTACAATTGTGAAGTTGATTAACGCTAATATTGTGATTTGCGTACTAATTAGAGTAAAATCGCATGATTTATGCTATGTAGTAGATTTGTATTGTGGCAAAGAATGCAGATGGTAAGTAAAATGGCTTTAAATGTCGCTTCTGCTAGGTAACACCTAACACGGGTCTTTAGAATGGCGGGTGGTAAACAGAAAGGCTTATTTTCTTTGTTTTAATTTTGGTTGTGTTTGTTCTTATGATAGTTCGTTCGGGCCTGTTAGGCCATGCTGCGAAAATGGCTGCCGAGACAGATGAGGTCACGTGAAAAGCCAAAGATGGCCTCTAAGCGGAAGAAATAGAGGAGCTGAATCACGTGGGTGCAGCCTGTGCACGGAGTGAGAGATGTCAAGGTCGTACTGACCTACCATAAGGAGGGTGCCAAGAAAGACTCAGCACGTATTCGTGGGAATGGAAGAGAAAAGTACTGAGCAACAATGGACTAACTAAATTGTGACCATCGGGATTGCAACAAAATGAATGAACAAATTGGACTGCTTTTTACCCAGAGGCCATGAGACTCATTGTATGTTTAACTGTCCCCAAAACCAGTTTGAACAAGGAGGGCGATGAGGTGACCATCACCACCCCTCAAATGGACCAATTAGCGTGATTCTTGCCCCTAAGGATTGCAACTTTTTGTGTAGTAAGCTAGAAAGTAGGGTATAAGAGGGTCTACTCTTATGTGGGAGGGGTTGCTTCTTTGGGCTGCTCTTTTTGGGTTGCTTCTTTTTGGTTGCTCCTTTTGCTGCTGCTGTGGCCGCTGCTATTGATGCTACTGCTGCCGTTGGTGTTTCTTGCCATACCATTTTCCTATTTTCCATTTTCCACCTCAATATTACAAAAGGACTCTGTCATTTTTGGACTTCGAACTTGACTGGGGAAGGAACGAGACCGTTGCGGGAAATCTGTACGGGAGGTCCGATCGAGGAGGCCTTTAGCGGGACAGTCAGTCAGTTGGGAGTTCTATTCTGTGATCTGCAGTTTATCTTCTTTTTGGTGAACCCTTCCTATCCGCATCCAAATGGGTAATGCATAATTTTCAATTCTTTATTAGAACTTTTCATATAAATGTCATTAATGTATTAAAAGTGATTAATAAACAAAGAATCTCACCCGTGCAATTGAGAAATTAGATAAAATTTCATTCTAACTTAAAATGAGTCTGTGGTTCTTTAGTTCATTAATAAGTTTAAAGGTTAACAGGTTTTAAGAGTGATTGAGCTGGTCTTAATCACCATCAACTTATTCTACTAGTTGGTCCATCGACCAAAGAGCGGAATACCTTGATGTTTAGAACTGACAGGATCAAAGTTGATGTATATAATGTCTGAGGTATTATTCTGTCAAATTTAACAAGGTATCCCGTTCCTCCAGCAACACATTTTCTCCTTGGTGTGTAATCCAGTGAACGAATGAGTGTATGATATGCGGTGTCATGGGCCCCACCGTCATATGGTTTAATAGATGTGAATGTTTTACCTGGATTCGTATCCTAAGGAGAAATTTATATTAGCCGCGCTGGATCAGATTTCTTGGTAGCGAAGTTATGGTTACTATAGATTAGTTTGGTGATTATTGATTATTGATTTATTGATTTTTCATGTCTAACACTTTGTGTTGAATTGTATTATGTTATATGTAAGTCAAAATTTTGAAGCTTCCATGAAGTAGGAAGTGGACACGTGTGGCAAGAGAAGTCACACGGAATTGTGCATTGTCTGATTTTCAAATTGGTGATAACACAGGATTGTGTTATGATAGGGACATTTCATGTATGAAAATGCATCTGAGTGAAATAGCAATAGGTTTTCTTGTGAAACTCTGGCCTTAATTCTCAGGAGCAGTGTAGTCTCCACATGTGTTTTGTCCCCAGAGAAACGGGTTCACCCCTTGCTTGAGAGAAGGGTAAGGTAGAGAGAAGTGCTACACTTATCGAATGAAACAGTATTCTTGCAAGATAGAGCAAACTATTTCTTTTGTTTAGCGAAACAGACAATGGTAATGTGTTTTACGTTGTAACTAATAAAATGTTGTCGAGAAGGTAAGAAAACTGCCGATAATTTCTGTAAAGGAGGGGTCAGAAAAGACAGGAGTAGAACTGACGTCAACAAAGACCGCGCTGGTATTGGCCAGCTGTGGGAAAACGAAGAGCTTCTTGATTGGTGCGTTAGTGTGAAGACGCGCTGGTATTGGCCAGTTGAGAGTGACGTAGAGCTTTTGGATTGGTGCATTGGTGTGAGACGCGCTGGGATAGGTCCGAATAGCCAAACAGTAGAAAGAACAGAGTAGTGAAGAATTCTCGTGTGTTTCTTTGAGAGAAAGAACCGTGCAAAATGGCTTATTATGATTATGGTAGAGAGAAACCGTCATGAATGGCGAAGATTAAAAACTTTTTCAAGAAGGACAAAAAAGTAGTGACTAGGGAAGGAGAAGTACTTCCTCCGCCGAAAACGCCAGCTTCTCATATGATGTTGAAATATGGCTATCATACTTGCATTTGGTTGGAAAATTGGGCAAAATATACCCAGAACGATGGAGTATTGGCGTTTCCAGAAAATGGTTCGTTTAGCACAGCTGTACTTTGAAATTTAAGAGAGAAAATGATGAAACTTGAACCGAGACCTACACCAACACAGTTCGAAGCGTTAGGTGAATGGGAAGATGAGATGTATGAAAGAGAAAGGCACAGAGGTGCAAAGAATTATAGTTTAGTCCATGGAAGAGTATGGGGAGTCAATCATGAAGACAGGATGAGATGATGGAGGTATGCTAATATGACGGATGGTTTGTTTCCTGTCAGAACAGTTGAAGAAGTTACAGGGAGAAAGTGTACGGAGAAAAAGAAACATGCAGTAACTGAGAGGTATGGGTATGGAGGTAGCGAAACAGAGGATGAGTTGCTGGAAGACATTTTAAATCGAAAACCCCCTCCATATCAACAGAATTCTGCGGTGGTGACTCCAAATGCACCACCAATGGAAACTGTAAGAAATCAAAGCCCTGAACGAAATTATGAAATAAATAGGTCTTATGAAAAATTAGAAACTCCACAGAATGTGAAGCCTGATAGTGATAATACAGCTGAGTTAGCAAGAACCACAAGAGAATTGACTGAGAAGATAAGAGAATTAACCATGAACATGGAAACTGTGACTGTGCCAGTGACGATAGGGCCAGTAATACCGGTATTTGAAAACCAAAGAATAGATGAGCATTCCTTGACAATTCCAATCAACTCGAGTATGCAAAGAGTGAGAGAAGGGATAATTCCAGAAACTAGAGAGACAAGAGATTTGGTTGGCTCATATAGATCGAGTCCACCTACAAATTTGACGATTAATGAGAGTCAGATAAATAGGATTCCTATGGGAACCGAGTCAGCAACTGAGACCCCAGAGAGAAGTACAAATTGGGTTGAGATGAATAATACCCCTGTGAGTCCGACTCCAGAAGAATTAAATGAGTGGATGAGGAATTTACAGAAGAAAGATACTGAACCGCAACCATTGGATGTAATCAGACTAAAAATAGACATGGAAGAGTTGATTTTAGGGACTATTGGTACAGATAGATTGAAATCCTACCAAGATGAGGAACTCATATTCATGTGCAAGAGTGTTACTTGGAGAGCTAGGAATTTGCATGAAAAATTGGAAGAAACAGCGAATGAACTGGGAGTAGAGTTTGGAAAAATCAGAGGATTGCAGAAACCGTACAGGGTAGACTTTAGTGAAAAGGATATAGAAAATCTGAACACATCAGGACGATTAACCCAGATAAAGGAACTGATTGTGTTATTGAGAAAATGGGGAGATGTGGACAGATGGAGGAGCAGGTGGATAAGAAGAAAGGAGGGAACGACCGATAAAGCATCATTGGCTTTTCCGGTGAAGGAAAAGGAACCAATAGTACTGGAATATCCAATGAGGGAAACTCCAGGAGGTAGCTATGTACATGTTCCATGGTCCAGACAAGATATATTGTCATTTACAAATGACTTCCCAAGATTGAGAGAGAAACCCGTAGAATGGTATAGACAGGTGGAAAGATTTGTAAAGGTTTCAAAGGTGTTGTGGGAAGATCTGGATGGATTGTTTGAAATTGTAGTACCAGCAGATTTATGGACAGAATGTAAGATTACAATTGACTGGCCGAAGGAAGAATATCCCAGAGATGCAAAACTGGAGCCCCAGGTCCAGAAGTAATGAGAAAGTATGAACAAGCCGTCACGTTTTTGAAAAATAAGATTCCACCAAAAGAGACAGATTGGGTAAAGATTGATAGAACAACTCAGGAAAGTAAGGAATCTGTACATGCCTATTATGAAAGGTTGCTTTTGGTTTTCAAACAGTATAGTGGTTATGAGACTTTGAGTGAAAAGGACATGAGTCATTTCGTATATTGATTTGTATATGGATTGAAACCTGAAATAAGTAAAATGATTAAGCAGCATATGTTGTGTTGGCAGAATAGCACTGTAGATGAGGTACTAAGGTATGCAAAATATTGTAGTGATGACATTGAGTGTAGACAGCGCAAACTGAAAGAAAAAGCGATGTGGGCACAAGTAAAGGTTGCAGAAAAACAAGAGGCTCAGATGAATAATCAGTCTAGTGATGCAGGACAGACTAAATCCAAACCGAATATAGGTAAGGGAAAGGGTCAAATGAGTATAGAAGAGGCTAAAAAGAAATGACCATGCCATAATTGCGGAAAGTTAGGGCATTGGAGAAACAAGTGTAAATTTCCTCCAAAGGCTAATACGGAAAATCAACCATTAAATCCACAGGTGCAGAATGAGGTGAGTTACCAACAGCTGCAACAACCGCAGGTAGTTACTCAACAGAGTCAGGTGCCACAACCACCTCTTCCAAAGAGTGTAAATCCCCACAGATACAGTGCAGAGGCAGGATTCGACGGAGGAGAGCAGGTAACAAAATTGCCGCGCGCAGCAGCAGTGTTGCAGTATTGATTACGGCAGGATGGAAATGAATCGGATGAAAGTTTATGACGGTGCCTAGGAGAGGAAGAAGAGTGCGTGCTTGGCGCAACTCTAGAGGTAGATCAGTCAGGTCCATTTGTGGATGGAGAAGTGAATGGTGTAAATGTTACATTCCTTGTGGACACTGGAGCTACCCGTTCTACTGTTAGATCAGTGGAAATTCCAAACCTTCCTCTCCCAGGAGAATATATCCAAGTTGTAGGTGTTTCAAACCGACAGATTAAGGCGCCTCTGACCAAACCAGTAGAGGTGAAAGTTGGACCATTCAAAGAGATGCATCGGTTTGTGGTATGTGATTGCAGTCCTGTAAATTTGCTAGGACACGATCTGCTTTGTAAAATGAATTGCACCATCTATTGTACCCCAGATGGTATTGCTTTCCAGACACCAGATGAAGATGTCCTTTATAAAATGACAATGGCAGAACTAGAACCAGGAGTAAATGACATGTTTCCTGTGTTTGATGCAGAGAAAATCTCAATTGAATTGAAAGGAATAGTCAGATCTGTTGTATGGGATTTCACAGGCAAAGACATTGGGCGGAGAGAGAGGAGTAGACCCTGTAAAAATTACTGTAAGGGAAGGAACAAATTATCCGAATACTCCACAGTACAAATTAACGCCAGAAATTATTGAAGGAATAACACCTGTAGTTAATAAGATGATTGAACAAGGAATTTTGAAAGAATTAATGAGTAGCCCATGTAATTCACCTATAATGGGATTGAAAAAGCCGAATGGGACATATAGGATAGTACAGGACTTGAGAAAGGTAAATAAAATCGTTATCCCTTGTTGTCCAATTGTGCCAAACCCCGCTGTAATACTGTATCAGATTCCACATGATGCAGAATGGTACACAGTTATTGATTTGTGCCATGCATTCTTTTCTATTCCATTGCACCCAGACAGCCAGCCATTATTTGCGTTCCGGTTCGGAGAGCGTATTTTGGCATGGTGCCGAATTCCTCAAGGGTATACAGAAAGTCCCTCAATCTTTAATCAGATCCTAAAGAAATCATTGGAAGATTTAAAAATGCCTGAAAAATCTGTGATGGTCCAATATATTGTTGACCTATTAGTGGCATCAAAGACAAAAGAAGCATGTGTTACAGACACAATTGCTTTACTGAATCATTTGGCAGAAGGAGGGCACAAAGTGTCCCCGTCAAAACTGCAATTTTGTCAACAGGAGGTACAGTATCTAGGTCATAAGATTGAGAAAGGGATGCGAAAGGTGAGACAGAAAGAATAAGGATTATCCAAGGAATGAGAACCCCGATGACACAGAGAGAGGTGAGAATGTTCCTTGGAATGGTTGGTTATTGTCGACAGTGGATAAGTGGATTCTCATTAATTGCAAAACCTTTACAGCGATTGGCAAAAAGGGATGTCAGAGATCCGATTGAGTTGAATGAGGAGGAAATGAAGGCTTTCAAGGAACTAAAAACAAGGTTGTGTGAGGCACCAGCATTGGGAATGCCTGATTATGAAAAAGAATTTGAGCTGTATTGTAGTGAGAGAGATGGATGTGCACTTTCAGTGTTAGTGCAAAGGCATGGAAAAATGAAAAGACCCATTGCTTATTTTTCAGCTGTTTTAGACTCGGTAGCAAAGGCATTGCCTGGATGTCTGAAAGCAGTAGCTGCTACTTGTGTGAGTCTGGAACAGAGTGAAGGCATTGTGATGGGGTATCCACTGAGAGTATATGTTCCACACTCTGTTGAAATCCTTCTGACTAGAATCAAAACCCAATTCATGACACATAGTCGGCTGACTAGGTACGAAAAAGTGATTTTGAGTGCAGATAATGTAACCATTGATAGATGCACAAGTGTGAATCCTTCAACTTCACTACCATATGAAGTAGATGTAGGAGTCAAAGATGATGTTGATCATAAGTATTTGGATGTGCTTGAATTTTGCACAAAGCCTCGCCCAGATATTAAAGATGAGCCCTTAAAAGAATCAGATTATGTGATGTTTGTGGATGGGTCATGCCTGAGAACAAGTGAAGGAGTTTTAAGTGCTGCGTATGCTGTGTGTACAGTGGCAGCCATAATGGAATCATCCTGTTTGAGAGGGATACGTTCAGCCCAGTGGCTGAGCTGATTGCTTTGATTCAAGCGTGCAAACTGGGAAAGAACTTCCGAATTACGGTGATCACAGATAACCAGTATGGCTTCGGAGTGGTCCACGACTTCGGACAGATCTGGTCCCAGAGAGGTTTCTTGACTTCTGCAGGAACTCCTATTAGGAACGGTGAGTTTGTGAAGAAATTGCTTGAGGCGATACAGCTGCCTAAACAGATTGCAGTGGTAAAATGCGATGCACACAAAAATGGAACTGATTATATTACAGTGGGAAACCAATTCGCAGATGAAATAGCTCAATACTGTGCCAGAAATATGGTCTCACTGAATAGGAGACGAGAAAAAGAGAATGTTTCATGTCCCTTGCTGTTTACTAACACGGTTGAAACCTGGGATGAGGTAAGGCAATTGCAGGAAGAAGCAGATGAAGAGGAGAAAGATGGTTGGATAAAAGCAGGCTGCAGACAAAGAGAGGAAGATGAAGTTTGGGTATATAGAGATGAAAGACCAGTTATGCCTGATAGCATGATCTCTAATATGGCACGGATGTACCATGGACAAGCTCACATTGGTAGGGATGCCATGATCAGACTTTTCAGACAGACTTGGTACAACCTGAAATTTAGGGCTATAGCTGAAAGTCTCTGTCAAAGATGTCTTACATGCCAACAGATAAATCCTGGAAGAAAAACAGTAGTGAGTTTGGGAACAATAGGACGTGAATGAGGTCCTTTTACCAGAATGCAACTAGATTTTATTGAAATGACCCAGAGCAATAGATTGAAATATGTCCTTGTGGTCGTTTGTTTGTTTTCTCGTTGGGTGGAAGCCTATCCGACAAGAAGGAATGATGGAGTTACTGTGGCTAAACTCCTACTGAGAGAATTCATTCCACGATATGGCTTTCCAGTAACGATCGAAACAGATAGAGGAACACATTTCCAAAAGAAACTAATCCAATTGATATGTGAAGCACTTGACATTCAACAAAAATTGCACTGTGCCTACAGACCAGAGGCTTCTGGAGTGGTAGAGCAAGTAAATGGAACAATAAAGAATAGGTTAGGGAAAATGTGTCAAGCGACAGGACTCAAATGGCCAGATGCCCTGCCATTGGTGCTGATGACCATCAGAAGCATACCTGACAGAAAAACAGGTCTGAGTCCTCATGAAATAATCATGGGACGAGCAATGAGACAAGCACATGTACCTGTCAACAAACTGCTGACTATAACTGATGATCTCGTATTGGACTATTGCAAAGGATTGGCTGATGTGGTACATTCTGTGTTTCATCAGGTTGGACCGGATGCGACCACTCTTGAAAGAAAACCAGCTCATGATTTGAGTCCAGGAGACTGGGTCCGCATAAAAGTCCACAGAAGAAGAAACTGTTTGGTTCCTCGCTGGGATAAGCCACGTCAAGTGATCCTGGTGACAACAACTGCTGTGAAATGTGCAGGTGTGAAAAATTGGGTTCATGCCAGTCATACCATCAGAGTTCCAGATCCTGAAGCTGGACCTGTAAGTCGGCATCTGGAGATATCGGATACCAGCTCAGCCTCCGAAGCAGAAGCTAAAACAAGCAGAGTTCCAGATCCTGAAGCTCGACCTGTAAGTCGACATCTGAAAGAATTAGGTACAAGTTTGACAACTGAAGAAGAAACTGAAATGATCAGAGTTCCAGATCTTGAAGATCGACCTGTAAGTCGACATCTGGAAATATCGGATACCAGTTTGGCATCTGAAACAGACCAACCTGAATCTGGTGAAAGACAAAAGAGAAAAACAAGAAATAAAAGAACTGATATTATAAACGAAGAAACCGAACAAAGAGACAGTGACAGCGAACAGCCAAGTACAAGTTATGGAAGAATTCCTCCAGAGATAGTTGAGTTAACTGAAGGAGATTTAGATTCAGACAGAGAGATAGGGGAAAAAGCGGAAGAAACCCGAGGAGTAGTAGGGTCAGAACAACAAATAGAAGAAACACAGGGAAATTTAGATTCAGATAGAAAGATTAATATAAATGCGGAAGACAATCGAGGAGGGATAGAATCAAATGTCCCAACAGAAGAGTCACAAGAAGATTCAGATTCAGACAAAGAAACTGAGATCATAAGGTTCAAGGTTAGAGGAAGTGAAGTAAAGTCTGAGACAGAATCGGAAGAAAGTGAAGAAGAAAGAAAACAAAGAGTAGGACCAAGAAAGAGAACTTGGAGAGCCGAACGAGAGGAAAAGGAAAACAAACTAAAAAGGCCAAGAAAATGAGACAATTGGCCCCACAAAGTTAAAAGACTGAGATACAAGATAATAAATTTGAACAAAGATAATGCGGAACAAGTAAATGAAATAACCAGTCAAAAAGGACAAGGAAAACAAAGTGAAAGACAATTACAGAAATCAAAAAGAGTGAAGAGACCTAACTTGAAATATAAGTCACCTGAGTGGCTATACATCGCATTGACCGACATTAAAGAAGAGGATAACAGTCACGAAAGCCCAGACGAAAGCTGTAAACAAATGGGTGAAAGTGAATTGCACCAAAACTGAAAAGACAAAGAAAGAAACCCGGACTGGACACCAAAACCGAAACAAGACGAGAAAGAGTTCTGAAAAGAGCTGACGAAAGCACCAAAACGAGATAAAGTAAGGGGTAGAGTGGCTGAAAGGTCATTCTGAGGTGTGGTACATTTTCTGTACATATATATATATATATAGCTAGATAATAGTACAACATGGTAGACACTGAGAATAGAAGATCTAGGTGTGAGTTTTTACGTATGTGGTGTAGAATGTGTTTTTATTGTACAGGTTTGCTAATGTTTATCTGGCTTATTTTAGCAATAATAATTCCATTTAGGTTAGTTGTAGAAAATACATCCGTAATAGGGAATAACACGAATAAGGACAAAGAAGCTATCATAAAAAACACTGCAGCATTAGTAGATAGTACTGATTTACATAGGGATAAGTCCATAACTGATTTCTCCAAGAATGTCTTCACAAAACTATTGTATGAATATGTGGAGACAATGGATGTGAGGGATTGTTATGTCTGTATGCAGTTACCTGCGTCTGTCACAGAAGGTGTGACCTAGCATCACCTTCCTTTGACGTATGGGATAACTTGTAGCGTTCTAGCTTGTTTATTTTACAAAACAGGTAGATTAGAATATTATTACACTGACATAGACACTGTTTTTGCGAAAGTTCCCGTAATTCCTGAATTAAATAAGGTGAAAGATGCAAAAATGTTTGGAGAATTTTTCTTAGAAAATAAAGATTTAGCATTAGAGTATATAGTTAGACACAATCTTACCTGTGAACTAAAGAAAGAGGAAAAGATTTTCTTGGATATGGTAGAAAACAGAAGAGTTAAGTTTCAAAGAAAGGTAGCAGAAGAAAAGACAAAAACACCATTTTGGGCGTTTGAAGAGAAAAATCATGACAAAGGAGAAACAAATGCAGCTATGGTTCTGGATTGGCCCCAACAGGGAAAATTGCGTATTAGTAGAAGTAACACTATGTATGATAACTATTTCGAGGGTTCTAGTGAGTGCCGAGATACATATAAAATTCTAGGGGATGGGGATTTAAAGGAGGAAAAGATCCAGTATTTCCAGGGATCTAATATATTTGCAGAAATAGAGCTTATTATAGGTTGCCGGACCATTGGTACGGAACGTGTTATCTAGGCCTGGTCTTTCCAAAGATTTTTCATGTGGAGAGAGGAACGAAAGGAATACACGAGATAGGTAAAACATTAACACGCAGGAGAAGGGAAAGCTTCTCAGAAATAGTAGGTGACATTTTTGGAGCATTGATACCAGCAGTGGGTATATCTTTGAATGCATACAAGATTCGGAAATTGTCTACAGTAGTAGATCGTTTATCAACGAATACTGCTGGAGGGTTCTTGATGGTAAACACTGAAATGGTTGCCATGAGAGCTGTGGTAATGCAAAATAGACTTGCCCTTGACATTCTTTTGACAAAAGAGGGTGGAGTCTGTGGAATGCTGAAAGTCCAACATTGTTGCACTTACATTCCAGATAAAAGTGAGAATATACAGAAGTATATAAAGAATATTACTGATTTGCACAAAGAAATTGCCCCACTGGAGGTTGAAGGTGTTTGGGAGAGACTTGGTAAGAGTTTTTCCTCAATGTAAAGATGGTTCACAGAAATAGGTAGTTCTCTTATTGGGAAGATACTAATATCAGTAACAGTGATAATATTAGTAATGTTATCAGTGAGATTAGCATATGTGTGTATCAAAAGAAGAAAAAGACAAAATAGAGTAAAAAGAGAAAATGAGAAAAATAAAGAAAGAGAACGGGAAATGGGAGAAATACAATTAGAGGAATTAAAAGAGAACATGTACAAAAGGTCTAAAAGACAAGATGAGAAAAACACCGATGTATGAACTAACAAGAAAGCAAGTGGACAAGAAACATTTATCCGATAAATTGTAGAATAGGTTTTTGTGGTGATATTAAACATCACCAAAGGGGGGAATTGATGGAGCAGGGTGAATAAAATAATTTGTACCCCCCCCTGGAAAATTAATGAGCTTTAATAAATTAACGATACTAATTGTTTGATGGAGCATGAAGTAATCAACAAATGCACTTTTAGTAAACACTACATAAGGGTAACCCGCAATTTGTGCAAAATCTAATTTATTTACAATTGTGAAGTTGATTAACGCTAATATTGTGATTTGCGTACTAATTAGAGTAAAATCGCATGATTTATGCTATGTAGTAGATTTGTATTGTGGCAAAGAATGCAGATGGTAAGTAAAATGGCTTTAAATGTCGCTTCTGCTAGGTAACACCTAACACGGGTCTTTAGAATGGCGGGTGGTAAACAGAAAGGCTTATTTTCTTTGTTTTAATTTTGGTTGTGTTTGTTCTTATGATAGTTCGTTCGGGCCTGTTAGGCCATGCTGCGAAAATGGCTGCCGAGACAGATGAGGTCACGTGAAAAGCCAAAGATGGCCTCTAAGCGGAAGAAATAGAGGAGCTGAATCACGTGGGTGCAGCCTGTGCACGGAGTGAGAGATTTCAAGGTTGTACTGACCAGTTTGAACAAGGAGGGCGATGAGGTGACCAGCACCACCCCTCAAATGGACCAATTAGCGTGATTCTTGCCCCTAAGGATTGCAACTTTTTGTGTGGTAAGCTAGAAAGTAGGGTATAAGAGGGTCTACTCTTATGTGGGAGGGGTTGCTTCTTTGGGCTGCTCTTTTTGAGTTGCTCCTTTTTGGTTGCTCCTTTTGCTGCTGCTGTGGCCGCTGCTATTGATGCTACTGCTGCCGTTGGTGTTTCTTGCCATACCATTTTCCTATTTTCCATTTTCCACCTCAATATTACGAAAGGACTCTGTCATTTTTGGACTTTGAACTTGACTGGGGAAGGAACGGGACCGTTGCGGGAAATCTGTATGGGAGGTCCGATCGAGGAGGCCTTTAGCGGGACAGTCAGTCAGTTGGGAGTTCTATTCTGTGATCTGCGGTTTATCTTCTTTTTGGTGAACCATTCCTATCCACATCCAATTGGGTAATGCATAATTTTCAATTCTTTATTAGAACTTTTCATATAAATGTCATTAATGTATTAAAAGTGATTAATAAACAAATAATCTCACCCGTGCAATTGAGAAATTAGATAAAATTTCATTCTAACTTAAAATGAGTCTGTGGTTCTTTAGTTCATTAATAAGTTTAAAGGTTAACAGGTTTTAAGAGTGATTGAGCTGATCTTAATCACCATCAACTTATTCTACTAGTTGGTCCATCGACCAAAGAGCGGAATACCTTGATGTTTAGAACTGACAGGATCAAAGTTGATGTATATAATGTCTGAGGTATTATTCTGTCAAATTTAACAAGGTATCCCGTTCCTCCAGCAACACATTTTCTCCTTGGTGTGTAATCCAGTGAACGAATGAGTGTATGATATGCGGTGTCATGGGCCCCACGTCATATGGTTTAATAGATGTTTTACCTGGATTCGTGTCCTAAGGAGAAATTTATATTAGCCGCGCTGGATCAGTAGTTAATGCTTGAAATGGTTCTTGTTTGTACAACAGTTGATTGCTGCTTGTTTGTTTCTTGTTTTTTAGTTTGCTGTATGGAAAAAAAGAAATGATTTGTTAAATCTTCAGAATTCAGGGGAATTTGTGGGTGTTCGTTTTAATTACCACACAAAAATAGGAGACCATGTTGAGTTGCATTATTACATAGGTTCCCAAGTCTCTGACCTGCACTTGCTCTGAGGTAAGTCCTTGATGGAGTTGAAATATTATATTGGATTTGAACTCACGGTTTACCAGCTAACCTGGTGTTAGTACCAGGAAATTGGGCATTATTCATGGGAGGAATCCTTTTATTTATGGAGTTTACTAAGTTTGTGGGGATCATGCATATTTTACATTGCCCGAGGTTGGTAGAGCACATGTTATTTGGCAATAGTTTTCCCAAAGATTTATCATGTAGAACATTTAGATGATCCTATATAGGTATCACAAGTTAGAATTAAAAGAAGCAGCAGTGGTTCTGAAATAGTTTATCAACATATTTGGCGCATTGATTCCTTCTGTAGGAGTAGTTTTGAATGATCTAAAAATTAGAAAGTTTTCCACTATAGTTGATAAGTTATCAACTAGAACTGCAAATTCATTGTTAGCCGGAGACACTGAAATGATAGCTATAAGATCCATAGTAACACAGAATGGGCTTGTGTTACACATCCTTCTTGCAAAGGAGGGCGGAGTCTGCAAGATGTTGAAGGTTCAGTAATGCTATACCTACATACCTGACAAGAGTGAGGAGGTGAAGAGATACATTAAGAATATTACAGACTTAAAAGGAGATTTAAAGTAGTTGGAAGCTACAGGTGCTTGGGAAGCAATTGGAAATGGGTTTGTTGCAGTAGACAAGTGGGTTGGAAACCCTGAAAGTGGAATATTTGGCTCCATTTTGAGCCCCTTGTGATAATTGTCCTTTCTGCAATCTGTCTGTTTAAAATGTTTAAGGGGGACAAGTGTATAAAAGTGAAAAGAGAGGAGGAGGAAAGGTGGGGAATAATGAGAAAGAGAAAGGATGAGGAAGTGGAGGAGAGTCAGTGTAGATTTTATGATGAAATGAAAAGTCTGGAAAACTATAAATGAAATATTTTGAAAACATCAGGGTTTGGAGCTGGCCTCATCTGACAAGATTCATAAATTGATTGTGATGGCTAACATCACCCTCAGAGGGGGGACTGGAGCAGCGCAATTTAGGCTCCACCTTCACACGTCACAGAAATGCAATTATATATTCTCATTTGACATTATATTCATTATGTGCCTTAACTTCATTAACATGAGTGAAACATTTAAACGTATTAATGAAATGTTTTCATTGAAGGGATTAGAGATTTATATACATATACGCTAGTGTTCAGTTTAAACATATAAGCATGTATTCTTTAGGTATGTTTTTACACTTACTCTTCAAGTTATACTTGCATATGTAAACATGCACTCAAATGAAATCAAATCAAATCTTTCTTTATTCGATTTCATAATCAAGAAACCATAAAAGCACAATATAAAAACCATTAAAAAAATAGCTAGAAACGATGAATATGATCACCGAAACAATTCTTGACAGGAGCCTTGAAAAAATAATGATACAAAGTGCAAACACAATACCAGACGTCATAGAGCATGGAAATAACACCATTAAAAACAATACATTAAATACAGTGGCAATAGATAAAAGAGAGGATTAGGGAGCGAACAATCTAATCACAGCTCGACCTTAATTTAATAACAGATTTTAAAAAGCTTAAAACATGAAATACAGTGTTACCCGTCAACATCTTCAAGAAGGTGAAAGCAGGCCTTACTTGTTTGAAGTTGGCCTGTTTCAAGACGGGCTTTAGATAAGAATTTCTCGGGGTAGCATAATATGGACAAAGCATAGTGAAATGTAGCATGTCCTGCGGAGATGTACCATCGCAGCCGCAGGACGGAAGCGCTTGCCCTCTGTGCATGCCCCGAGGGTGACATAAAAATAAATAAAACAGGTCAAGCCGAAACCGCGTCAGGACAAATATATCATAAGAATTCGCAAAACCTAGTAAATATGGTTCCGCTTTCACTGTAGTTCTTAAGATGATATATTGACGGACACTAGGCTTCATGAGCTCCCTCTCCTCTCTTAACGAAGTCTGGCGTGTGCCAAACCCCGACTTCAAGATAGGGATGTCTGTTTTGCGGATGCCCTCTGGATCAGAAAAAAGATTGCATCTACCCAGATCCGATAAGGTGCTTTTAATATATTTCAACCAAGATATCCTTAATGCATTGTCCTGGGATAGACAATCCTTAAGGATAGCCTTATTTAATGTGACCCCCTCCTTAGCCCATATTTTCAACCAAAGTAACAGTGGACCGAGCGCTATCTGATCTGAGATGTAGGGCATAGCATGTACTCTTTTATGTATATTGTATATTTATTCCTGAACTTACAGGTGTGGATGTATAATCATGTATTTGAAATGCATATTAAATGCTTAGCTGAACTTAGTCTGACTACAAGCCTCAATTGAAATGCTTTTATTTTGCTTTCCCAGTATGTTCTCGCTTTTCTTTGCAGGTATGAGATATGATAGTGATTTTCGTTAGCTAGAGAAAGGCTTATTGGTTGTTTTAGGCTGCTGATAGATAGGAGCCTAAAGGGAAAAACTTGGCAGTGAATGTGGAGAATCAATTGCCGAAAGAATCCTTCTGCTCATCATGTACCAGGAGGGAAAGATGTTCAAGGCTGAGAACAAATGTCCCAGTTCGATGCAATGGGAAACTCAAGGAATGTGATTGGTCCCTGGTAGTGTGAAAGGAGATAAGGACTTTCTGAATCTCCTGTTACTTTTAAATTGGTGCACACAGTTGAAAGACACTGAGATTCCGTTTAGACTTGAGAGAAGGTACAGACCTCCCTGCTTGCCGTATTCTTGCAAGTGTGAAGCTTGATGCTAAACACTTATTTCCTTTTTCCAAGACTTCACTGAAGTCTGGTCGTGCTGATGCTTTCTATGCTGCCGAATTAGAGATCCTTGATAGATGATTCTATATTTGACTTGTGTTTAGAAGAGAGAAGGGAAGTTTCTTTATTGAACACCTGTTTGCTTTAATCTTTTTCTTTATTGTTGTGCCTATCACATTTTGGTATCTCATCATGTTGCACCTCAACCTATTGAGATATTTCAGCGTACCTATTGTATTGCTGTACCTATTGAACTTATTATTGGTTTGCATCTATACTGGATTGATTGGTAATCCAAAATAAATTATTTCACCACCCTGAAATTGATCCACTCAATGCATATGGTGTTCATAATTGCAAACACTTTGTATAGTGCTCTGAAACTGTTTTACCACTCAGTGTGTCTCATACTCTCAGTTGCAAACGCTTTGTGCAATGCTCTGGAATTCCATCAGCATATCTTTCTTCTACTGAAGTTATTACATCTTTTCTATGTTGTACTCGCTCAATAATTAATGATCATTCCTTGTGTGCTAATATTATCCCTCCAACTGAGTCATTTCAATTGCTTGCAATGCTTTGTGTAGTGCTCTGTAATTAAATTAACATGCAAGCTTGTTATTCAAAGCCTTGCTCAGCACTCTGACATACGGTCCTATGGAGGATGCACTATGGAAAATAATACATAGATAACAATAAATAAATAACAATGTTAGATGACAAACACCAGCATTTGCAAGACTGACACATGCTTTTGGAACGGAGTAGTAAACATTTTCAAATCATTTATATGAATATGCATCCTAATGTCAGCAGCTCTAATATGTTGAGGCTGTGTTAGGTCCTTCAAGAATGCCTGACTGATGGCTGTGACAGAGAGAGACCCTGATTCCCTTAAATTGAGTGACAAGCCTAGAGCGTTATCTCTGCCACTATCAACATTATGTTGCCATTAGCAGCTTCAAAGGACTTTGAAGTATCTGATAAATTGAAGTGTTACCCTAGTGCGCCTACTGCTGTTTGCATTTTGTTAATACTGCCGCCAACCTTTGTATCTATTGAGCCAAGCTTTCTGAAGTTCAAGTTTATAAAACGTACTGTTTCTCTACTCTCAAATGGTGTAAGAGAGTGTGGTTATGCTGGCTACGGCATCTGAAGGCCAATCACCATCACTAATGCATGAACAAAGGTAATGGGAGCATCCAATCATTGGCGAGGTGTAAAGGCCCATACTTGCAAAGTATCGTAGCAATGAAACCTTGAACTCTAATGCCAGCAGATAAATGGGCCTGATGCCACTGGGGGAATAGTAAAAGACCATATTAATTGAAGTGCAGTGGGTCCTCAATACCAATGGGTCCTGATCCACTGCTCCCACTGGCCCATTGTCAGCTACACACTTGATACTTAAGAATTTTTGCACACAGTTGAAAATACTATTTTGTTAGCACTGGCTCCAACTGATAAAGACTTAAGATAAGAAAAACAGGCTGCACAGGGGCACTTGAATTGTGTAATTCTAAGTCCACCATGAACAACAAAATAGGTGACTCCCTGTGAATCACTAGTTGTTCCTTGCACTGTATTAGAGCACTTTTTCAATAAACAGAAAGAAAAGCTTGATTTTAATGTTTTTTAGTTAGTATAAATACGCCTCTGTCAGAGATTAGAACAATGTCAGCCTGCATCGACATTCGCTTTTCAGTGGCAGAAAAAAATTAGCTTTTAAAATTACATGAATTAGTTTCCTACGTGCACGTTTCTCTTCTGTGTTTTTCCTTTCAGAAAATAAACAAAATATATTATATTGGGGTGTTGTTTATTAGCTGAGCCGAAATTTATTATATTCTGTTCCTCAGGAAGAGGGCCATGTGCAATGGTCCCTCAATTTTTTGTCCTCTGTGTGCGGCAGTGTATGGTCTCTGTGCACTGCAGCCAAGGCTATGTGCGGCAAGTACCCGACCATGCATGCGAGTGCAGCGATAAATATCAGTGCAAATACTACTCCAAACTTTTACTTAATGTGAAAAGAAGGTGCATTTTCCCACATACAGCACCATGTGAGGGCTCTTAAGACAGATTTGCAATTTAGATATGCATGCCATGGTCTTGATGGACAGTCCATCCAAGAAATCGCAATCCATGAAAGCCCCACAAAAAGCACTGGTAGAAGTGAGCTGACCCAAAGCCCTCTCTCTGTATTACTTCTGGTAGATCACAGAAATTGCCTAATAGTGCTTATTTACCTGGATAGAGCTCATGTTATTGGCCTCACACCATCACTCTCTGTGGTATGTGGAGAGGCCAAAGTTTGGAGGTGCATGTAGTCTTGACACCTCTAGGACCCATTGATAGGTACTGTGCGAAACTAGCACTGCATTCTGCATCAACTCCAGAGCTCTCAATCAAGTCCTGTCATAAAAATGCACCCACAACTTCTTTTCAAGACACCTGAATGCAAATCTGGAAAAGCAAATCCTCTTAGGAAACTCATGATGAAATACAATGTGAAGCATCCATATACCTCAATGTATTTTGTCTCAAATGGACTGGTAATGGGGTGACAGAAGCCATGAAGCAGCGCACAAACCCCAGTTATTTTCTATGGTGAACCGCAACATAATGAGCAAAAAATGCACAGTGCTCACGAAAGCAAAATGCTTGGAGCTGTTAAACCAAAACAAAAAACAAATGGTGATTCTCAGTTAAAAATTATACACACACACTGCTGGCATGCTTGTGCCTTAGTAGCTTAGTGCGTTAGCTCAGACCGCTAAGACACCCACTATAGCTTGAAGACTGATAATGTTAAGGTCTCTTTTAAAATGCAAAAGATCCTTGACGTTATTTCAGTAAAAGTGCCCTCTCCTCATGCTTGATGTAAGTGTGCATGTTATATATTTGCAAAACAGATGCATTTAAATAAACACAAGTACTGTACAGTGTTTTTAAATCACACACACTAAAGTCTACTATTACTGCTAGGTTTATAAAGGAAGAATTAATGCCAACAGTGACACTTTACTCAAGTTAATGCATCTTTTTGTATAGGCCGCCAGGATGCAGAGTGGTAATGAACAAACAGCATAATTTCTTGCATAGTGCATGAAAACAGTGAGGGTAGGTGTCTAAATGAAGTGCTACAATCAGTGATGTGTGTGAAAATATATTCCTGAGGCATTCAAAGATAATGGTAGTGACAAAATTAACAACTAACCTTACCTGTTTTCAAGTGTTTAAAATGGGCAGGCACTCGCTGGTACAGGCAGGGCTCGAGCCGATGGAAGACTCGGGTAGACGCCGTCTACCCACTATATTCAGAGGATAGCGACATCTACCCTGCTGCAAAACTGTCCCCTTTCAGCAGAGCGCCAAATTCCTTTCCTACTAATCCCGAAATTAACAGAAATATAATTAACTCATCCCGGGACACTTTCAGCAGTGCCTGCACGTTGTCTGCTTTTGCTCCGAGTAGCAACGTGTAGGCGGGGAAGGGGTTTATCAGATTCCAGTGCTGCCCATAACAAAAGCTGAAGTCAAGGGGCCATAAGGCCTCTTTTTGTTGGAGTATCCAGGCTGGGAGCCTCACACCTAGATGCAATGGAGGGGAAACAAAGGCTAACATCTTATCACTTCACAGGTACTTAAGGGAGAAATGCTTTTTACTTTGCTCAGTCCCTGTATATTGTAATTGTGTATATATATATATATATATATTACCTACTGGCGGTCGCCAGTAGGTAGTTATAGTTAGGACCTTGTTTCTATTAAAAAAGCGTTTTTTCTTTTACCAATATCTTTGGCGCCGTTTGACGAATCTTCGTGACATTTTCAAAACTAATGGCCCACTCCGGTCAGCTCCTGTCTTGAAAGTTTCGGGGTGATTCGTCAAGCGAGGGCCGAGAAAAAAGGGGGATCCCAAAACACGTTTTCCCCATGTTAATTTCCATAGGAAAAATTGGAACAGGCTACAGCCCGAACTGCTGAACGGAATTACACCAAATTTGGTCAAAAGGTAGCTCTTGGTTCAGAAAGTGACCTTTTTTTAAATGGTGTAAATACGTTCAGTAGTTCCTGAGAAATTCAAAAAATAAAAATATCGATATCTGAGCACCGAGGAGGGTTCGTGAACCCTCCCGGGCATGAGCTTTACTCTGATTGGCTGTCAACACTCCAAACCAGAATGTGTTGGCAGCCATCTTGTGACTCGGTAACCGAGTCACAAGAAATCAGTAGAAAAAAAGGTGAAAAACAAGAAAAGGGGGCAGGGTAGAAACACCCTGACCCCCTAGGCCTGCTCAGGGGCCCAAAAAAAGAATAAAAAAAAAAAAAATCGGCACAATTCACGCTGGGTGAGCGAATCCAAATATACAGAGCTACCAAAATCAAGTGCATTATAAATGCATGTTCATTTAGATTGAAAAATGAAAATGCATTTTAAAGTGCAGCGTGTTCTCATCGAATGATAAATCATGAGCTTAACTGTGCAAATAATATCAAGGACATGAGCGGGCAAACTTTTTCTTCTAGCTTCGAATATTTCTGAGCGCTTTCCCACCCGGATACTGACAGATATGAATTCTGACTGGTTTGAGCGCGGTTATGAGAGCTTGTCTGCTTGTTCGAACGACTGCCTGATTAAAGGCGCCCTCAACACCCTTTCTGCGGTCTGAGCGCCAGATCATTTTTTCCAGTATTTTACAGTTCTAATCTTGAATAATAACATTAAAGGGCACATTGTATTGCTTGTATGTTAATGAATAAATTGATATACTGGTTATTAATGTGGCACACAGCCCAAACTAAATGACTTTGCATCTGAAATAAAGGGTGTCGATATTATCCCGCACACTGGGGCTCACTGCAGTGACTTCAGAAGGATGAAAGAATAATCAGCCCCGCCAGCACTGGAACGTGTAACCTGCAGTTCATGCTCCATTCTCTGCACTGAGCTATTCTCTCGTCTCTCTTGAAAACCAGACACCCCCATATTTCTAACATGCTGTGTTTTTGTTGAGCTGCGACCCATGCCTTTAAAGGCACCAGAACTATCAACAAAGGTTTACCTCCGCGAACGAGGCAACAGGGATGTCTTTCATGCGACCTGCCATGCGGCAACATTGATTAAAAAGGTTTGTCCACTATACCGGAACTGCATTGAAGGCACGAGCTTAATGATGTCTGCACACCTTTAGAACATGACGACACACTACGGTCACCCCTACCACCCTGACCTTTAGAGGCGTTCTCTCCGATTGGTTAAAAAGTATACATGTAGCATCAAAAGCACCCGGAAACTGACCAGACCCGCTTTTCTGATCCTCCAGCTGGTAGAAGGAACTCCCCTCTCACTTATGTGGGCACGGGTGCTGAGTGTGGGCATGGGTGTAAGAGTGGGCATGGCACACAGACAACTGACACGGCCGTGCGGCTAAGAGATGGCAGCACAGATTGTGCCAGTCTGACAAGTGCGTCTCTGTGTGGGGGTGGTGTAGGAAGGAGGTGGTGCGAGAGGCATAGGTATCACACATTTTTTCTTTAATTTGATTTGATTTCGATTCTATCTCTTTCCCCACCCTCTCACATTGAACTATCGCCCGGCAGAGAGAAATAACTGAATAATGTAGTCCGTAAAATAACCCGCCGTAACGCGCTTCCCCCTCCCCCGGCCAGCCTCCAACCGTAAAGTACGAAGATTTCGGATGTATTTTAACCACAAGGTGATGGTTTGCATGCAAATGCCGTCTCTTCCAAAAAAGCACATCAAACGAGCCCGCAGGGTGTTGGTTTATCTCTGCGGGGGCGGTGCACTGTAGAACAGGGGAGGGGCCCAAGGTGCAAAGAGCTTCACTTCGCAACTCTGCAGACCCACTGGCGTCTCCTGGGCGGTTGGGGCTTTTTAGGTGTATTTAAAAAAAAAAAAAAATACAACGGTATAAAAGGGAAGAAGCGCTTTAAAGCACAGTTAAAGTTTGTGCATTAGCCAGTCCTGGCGTTCTGGATTTCTCGTGTGCTCGGACTCTGCCACCTGGAATTCACCTGCTGCGGCCGGTCCTGAGAGCACCTGCTGGCAGCCTGGAGATCACCCTCACCGATGCCAGTCCGGAGACCACCAACACTGCCACCCGCCTGGCTATTATTTACAGTGATGGCAGAGTGAAGGCCGCCTTCTTTGCTACTGGAAACTGCTGCCAGCCTGAGACCACTTCACCGCTGCCAGCCTGACAGCACCCGCGCTGCTGCCAGTCTGGGAACCGCTGCACTGCTGCCAGCCTGAGGTCCTGCCTGTACTGCTGCCAGCCTGAGACCACTTCACCGCTGCCAGCCTGACAGCACCCATGCTGCTGCCAGTCTGGGAACCGCTGCACTGCTGTCAGCCTGAGGTCCTTCCTGTACTGCTGCCAGCCTGAGACCACTCCACCGCTGCCAGCCTGACAGCACCAGCACTGCTGCCAGTCTGGGAACCGCTGCACTGCTGCCAGCCTGAGGTCCTTCCTGTACTGCTGCAAGCCTGAGACCACTCCGCCGCTTCCAGTCTGACAGCACCCGCACTGCTGCCAGTCTGGGAACCGCTGCACTGCTGCCAGCCTGAGGTCCTTCCTGTACTGCTGCCAGCCTGAGACCACTCCACCGCTGCCAGCCTGACAGCACCCGCGCTGCTGCCAGTCTGGAAACTGCTGCACTGCTGCCAGCCTGACATCATTGCTGCCAGTCTTAGATCACCTGCGGGGCTGTTGGCCTGTGACCACATTCACCGCTGCCAGCCTGAAATCACCTGCATCGCTGCCACACTGAGTTAATCTCCAGTGCTGCTATGGTAGAGAACACCCTTATACCTGCCAGTAGGAAATCACCTGCTGTGCTGCCACTTTGGAGATCACCCCCCTATCTTCACGGCCAAGACCACCTGCACTGCTGCCAATCTTAGATCACCTGCAGGGCTGCCAGGCTGAGGTCGCCTGCACTGCTTCCATTTTAGAGAACACCATCATACCTTCCAGCCTCAGATCTTGCCATGCTGAGATCACCCACCCGTGGTGCTGCCAGGCTGAGATCACCCGCATACATGCCAGGCTGAGATCTTGCCAGGCTGAGATCACCCACATACATGCCAGGCTGAGATCTTGCCATGCTGAGATCACCCGCATACATGCCAGGCTGAGATCTTTCCAGGCTGAGATTAGCCGCATACATGCCAGGCTGAGATCTTGCCATGCTGAGATCACCCACCCGCGGTGCTCCCAAGCTATCACCCACTGGTTGAAAATCCCCTTCAATGCTGCGATTCGGTGACGGCCATATTGCTGCAAGTCTTTAACGGTGTTTGGTGCTGGTGGGGCGATGAGGTCCTCTTGTGTCCTGAGGACCTCAGGACACAAGTGGACTTCATCCCCCGAGCAGCAGTGCCCCAGGCGGTGTGTTTGCAGAGTGGTGTGAAAAGGGGGTGTAGGCTCGGACCACCTCGCTTATTGGAGGTACCTGGTGGGCTAGTTGGCCCCCAGGGATCCTCAGGAGGCAAGGGGACTTCATCCCCCAACCAAGAGCGTGCCAGGAGGCACGTTTGCTGAGTGGTGGAGAAAGGGGGCATGGCCTGTGTCTACTCTCAGCAATCCCACTATGTGGGGCTTACTGGAGGTGGCAGGTAGGCTAGTCAGCCCCTAATGACCCCCAGCAGTGAAGGGGACTTCAATCCCCATCTAAGAGCATGACAGGGAGCGCGTTTGCAGACTGGTGGGCAAAGGGGGCGTGGCATGATTTGAGAACTTACCATTGCTGCTGTATGGGACTTACTGGAGGTAATAAGAAGGGTAGTTGGCAACTAAGGTTGTCCTTGGGGGACAACTACCCCTCCTATTACCTCCAGTAAGTCCCACACAGTGGTATTGCTAAGAGGTCTTTGGAGGCCACGCCCCCTTTCCCCAGCACTCTGCAAATGCGCCTCCTGGCACACTATGGGTTGGGGTATGAAGTCCACTTTACTCCTGAGGGACTTTAGGGGCCAAGAAGCCCTCCTGGTACCTCCTGTAAGTCCTTCACAGCAGAATTCCTGAGAGCTGGTCGGAGCCATAGCCCCCTTTCTCCACCACTCTGCAAACGCGACTAGTAGTTAAAGAAGCATTTGCAATGTATAGATTTCCCATTTGCGAGAGTTAGAGCTATTGGCGTTGTAAATGTAAAAGATTTTTACTAATGTTTTTTGGAGTGGAGTGAATGTACGTTGTGTGTAGTGGAATTATGTGGTATGTTGTGCAGTGAAATTATGTGGATAGAAAGTATGTGGTATTTAGTGTATAGGAATTATGTAGAGTGGGATTATGTGTTAAAGTGAGTAATTATGTGGTATGGTAGTCTGTGTTGTGGAGTGGTAACCTCAGGTTTAGTCTTCCTCGTCTCTATAGAAGTTAAACTATAAACTCAATGAGACAAAAAAAAGAAGGAACCACTGAGGAGCACTTCCGGACCTAGTCAGAGGTATGAGCAAGGCCACTGGAATTATGCGACTGTTTGGCTGCACTGATTTTCGCATAATTATCCATTTTCCGCATTTGCAGCATAATCCATCATCTGCTGTATAATCTGCAGACTTGAACAAAAAAATCTTGTTTCTAGCTCAAAGAGCTCAAACGTTACCAAAAATGCAGCGACAAGTGTTACAGCGTGGTGGAAGGTCCTTTGCAAAGCTGCAATGGTCAACTGTTACTTATTGCTAAATGTGGGTGTTAAATTGGTACTAATGGTGCACAAATCACTCTTTCTTCTTTCTGCGCTTCTCTTGCCTTTTTCTGTGCTTCTCTTGCCTCTGTCCTCACCTCACTTCCCTCTGTCTGTACCTCTCATGCCTCTTTCTGCACCTCACGTGCCTCTTTCTGCACTTCTCTTGCCTCTTTGTGCACCTCTCTTGCCTCTTTCTGCATCTCACTTGCCTCTTTTGTACCTCTCTTGCCTCTTTCTGCACGTGGCTTGCCTCTTTCTGTACCTCTCTTACCTCTTTCCGCACCTCACTTGCCTCTTTCTGCACTTCTCTTGCCTCTTTCTGAACTTCTCTTGCCTCTTTCTGCACTTCTCTTCCCTTTTTCTGCACTTCACTTGCTTCTTTCTGCACGTTGCTTGCATCTTTCTGTACCTCTCTTACCTCTTTCCGCACCTCACTTGCCTCTTTCTGCACTTCTCTTGCCTCTTTCTGAACTTCTCTTGCCTCTTTCTGCACTTCTCTTCCCTCTTTCTGCACTTCACTTGCTTCTTTCTGCACTTCTCTTGCTTCTTTCTGCGCTTCTCTTGCCTCTTTCTGCACTTCTCTTGCGTCTTTCTGCACTTCTCTTGCTTCTTTCTGTACTTCTCTTGGCTCTTTCTGCACTTCTATTTCTTCTTTCTGCACTTCTGTTCCTTCTTTCGGCGCTTCTCTTGCATTTTTGTGCACATCTCTTGCCTGTTTCTGCACTTCTTTTGCCTCTTTCTCTACTTCTCTTGCCTCTTTCTGCACTTCTCTTGACTCTTTTTGCACATTTCTTACTCTTTACGCGCTTCTCTTGTTTTTTTCTGCACCTCATTTGCCTCTTTCTGCAGTTCTCTTGCCTCTATCTACACCTCACTCTATTCTTTCTGCACCTCTCCTGCCTCTTTCTGCATTTCTCTTTCTCTTTTCTGCACTTTTCATGCTTCTTTCTGCACCTCTCTTGCCTCTTTCTGCATTTCTCTTGCATCTTTCTGCACTTCTCTTCCTTCTTTCTGTGCTTCTTTTGCCTCTTTTTGCACTTCTCTTGCTTCTGTCTGCACCTCTCTTGCCTCTTTCTGCACCTTACTTGCCTCTTTCTCTACCTCTCTTGCCTCTTTCTACACCTCAATTGCCTCTATCTGTAATTCGTTTGCCTCTTTCTGCACTTCTCTTGCCTCTTTCTGCACTTCTCTTGCCTCTCCCTCTAACTCTTTTGCCTCTTTCTGTACCTCACTTGACTCTTTCTGTAGTTCTCTTGCCTCTATCTGCATCTCACTCTCTTCTTTCTGCACCTCTCTTGCCTCTTTCTGCACTTCTCTTTCTCTTTTCTGTGTGAGAAGTTGGCCTGGTATATGCTGTCCACTAATTATAGTGGGCACCTTGTACCAGTCCAAACAACCCCTTATTGGAGATAGGTTAAAGACAACCTTTAATGAAAGCTATCCTAGTGGTAGCTATGGAGAGCAGCCTTCAGGCTAAGTCTTGAAGGAATGTAAAGCAGCTTGTTTTATCAGTCTATAATCTCTTGAGTGACCAAATGAAAGAGGACCACACCAGATATATATTTAAAATATATGTATTTAGTCTTAAACACACCCCTCTAGTCTCTTTATGAGGCTAGAGTTCGAAGTACATAAGTTACAAGTCAAATATCATCAGTACTAGCACAAACACACGTTTGAGCCCTAGGGGCGTACCAAACCATATACCAATAAAGTGGTATAAGAACCACGACTGAACTAGACACAAGGCCTAGAGCCTGTAGAAGTGCTTGGCCCTCAAGGAACCACCCAAGGTAGTGACACAGGGGACCCACGGGGGATGCGTGCAGCGTGAGAACACAGCCGCGAGCCGCCGTTGACTTCTATGGGGAAAGTCGCGGTTGGATTTTTAAAAGAAAAGGACACTTAGAGGAGGACTTGGAGCAAACCCCTTTAGAACTAGGCAGTTCTAGAGTCAATACCCACGGGAGCACCAGAGTACTCGAGTTACCTCACCCAGGGAAGCCGGGTGCATAGGTGTCTTTCGATGTCGGGTTTCGTCGTCGTTTTCAATGGCGATCTGCTGCAAAGTGCTGCTGGCGGCCAAGTCGAAAGTGTCCGGGTGGATCCAAGGGTGGATCGAAGATCTGAAGAACCTGAAAGCAGAGGGGACAGAGTCTGGGTCACTAGCCAGTGACCAGGAAGGTGATGAGCAGATGCCCACCGATGTCGGGTGCTTCAGGTAGGTTGATGGTCATCTTGACTCTTCAGCCACGAGGTCCAGGAGGCGTCGACGACAACCAGGAGCTGGATTCAAGCTGTCCCATGACGTCTGTCACTTGCTAAGGTATCGCGGACCAGATTGGACCCAACAAGCCTTGGCAACGGAAAGTCTCGTGGAAATAAAGAAAGGACGTTGATGCAGACCAGCAAGGTCTGGGGGACTCACCCAGCAAGGATAAATCAGGGCACCTCTGGAGCAACCAGAAAAGCCCAAGCAGAAGAAGAGTTACCTTCGGGAGGGCCCACTAGCCAACGGACTAGCGACTGCAAAGGAGCCTCGAGTGGACGCACTTGGAGCTGGCTCACAGGACACTCGTGGAGTGGAGGCCAGTGATCTTCGGTGCAGTCGGTGCTGGAGGCGGGGGATACTCGGATCCCAAAGCAAAACTTCGTGGAAGACCAGGAAGGGGATGCACTTGCAAAAGTTCTTGGTGCCTAGGGGTCATGGTTCCACATTACCCACAACAGCTACGGGCCTCAGCTTCGCAGGGAACTCAGGGCAGCCTCGGGAAAGTCTGGAAATCTACCTCTGGTGATGCAAAGACTTCAGCGTCCGGCGGGAGCATCAGCAATGCAGACGTGACAATTGCTTCTTTGGTGCCTGCCAAGCAGGGGAGTCACTCCTTGACCCCAAGGGAGATTCTTCAGTCCTCTAATCTTGAGTAGAGCATCGAAGTTCCAGGATTCAGTTGCAGAGTTTCGTCCAGGGATATCTAAAGTCCTAAGGACTGGGGTCCCATACTTATACTAAGTTAGGGGGTTGGACATACTCTGGGGACCCACCTATGGGAGGGTCAGGGAAGAGGGGTGGTTACACCCATTCCCTTTGTCCAGTTTCATGCCAGAGCAGGGGCAGATAGCCCCTGCAACCGGTTTGAACTGGCATATGCACAGGGACACCAAGTGTGCCCCCAGTGCAGGACTTCAAAGCACCAGAGAGTGCTCCCGCCCAGCCCCAATACACATCATCCTGTCTGGGGAGGTGGTTACACCTCCCAGCGACAGGAAACCTATTGTCCAGGACTCCCCTGCTGGAGTTTCGGTCAGCAGCAGGAGGCCAGACCCGTGTCTGTGGCAGCGGCATCCATTTTGTGATGCCAGGGCTCTGTAAAGAAGTTACCGGGTTGGCCGGTGTGTACATGTCTCTCCCTCTAGAAGGGTGGAATGCTACCCCCACTGCCAGGACTGGCAGGGGGTAGTATTCCAAGATGTTTGACACCAAACATGACATGTTTTGGTGCAGCCAGTCCAAAGTTAGCATTGTACCGCGAGGATATAATGCACTTAAGAGTATATGGTCAGGCTGTACCACAAACAGCATCAGAGGAGGGACTCCGAACGCTGCAGAGGGGCTCTGCTCATGCAGGGGCACCCTCTCACATAAAAACCAAGCACTCTGCCTTCAGGATTGGTAAGGCCTGCCATAGGAGTGACTTATAGGTTTATATGTGTGTGCAATGGTAGTGATATAGGTAGCCTATACCACAGTAAGGGGTGCATGCACCACCTTACCCAGGCTGCAGTAGCAGACTTGTGGTGTCAGTTTGGCTGGCCTTCCAGGGGTGGCATAATACATGCTTCAGCCCCTGGCAGGCCTCTGAGGTACCTATGCCCTGGGTACATAGTATACCATATACTAGGGACTTATAAGGGCACTCCAGATTCCAATCAAAGATGTACCTAAGGTACATGGAAACCATTTTAGAGAGGAAGCAGCTAGGCTGGGGTTCTGATTAGCAGGGCCCCAGCCAGACTAAAGTCGAAAAACAGTGAAGCATCAGCAAAAAGTGGGGGTACCCATGTGAAGCAGATCCTACTCTCCTACATTCTGCACCTCACTCTCTTCTTTCTGTACCTCTCTTGCGTCCTTCTGCACTTCTCTTGCCTCTTTCTGCAATTCTCTTCCTTCTTTCTGCACATCTCTTGCCTCTTTTTGCACTTCTCTTGCTTCTTTCTGCACCTCTCTTGACTATTTCTGCACCTTACTTGCCTCTTTCTGTACCTCTCTTGCCTCTTTATGCACATCTCTTGCCTCCTTCTGCACTTCTATTGCCACTTTCTGCACTTCTCTTGCCTCTTTCTGCACTTCTCTTGGCTCTTTCTGTACTTCTATTTCCTCTTTCTGCACTTCTCTTTCTTCTTTCGGCACTTCTCTTGCCTCTTTCTGCACTTCTCTTCCCTCTTTTTGCGCTTCTTTTCCCTCTTTCTGCACTTTTCTTTCCTCTTTCTGTACCTCACTTGCCTCTTTCTGCACTTTTTTTGCCTCTTTCTGCACTTCTCTTGCTTCTTTCTGCATTTCTCTTGGCTCTTTCTGCACTTCTATTTCCTCTTTTTGCACTTGTCTTGCTTCTTTCCGCAACTCTCTTGCCTCTTTCTGCACCTTACTTGCCTCTTTCTGTACCTCTCTTGACTCTTTCTGCATATCACTTGCCTCTTTCTGTGCTTCATTTGCCTCTTTCTGCACTTCTCTTACCTCTTTCTGCACTTCTCTTGCTTCTTTCTGCACTTCTCTTGGCTCTTTCTGTACTTCTATTTCCTCTTTCTGCACTTCTCTTGCTTCTTTCTGCACATCTCTTGCCTCTTTTTGCACTTCTCTTCCATCCCTCTTCCCTCTTTTTGCGCTTCTCTTCAGGAGGGGTGCAGAAAGATGCAAGTGAGGTGCAGAAAGAGGCAGGAGACATGCAGAAAGAGGCAAGAGAGATGCAAAAACAGGCAAGATAATTGCTGAAAGAAGCAACAGAGGTGCAGAAAGAAGCAAGAGAAGTGCAGAAAGAGGAAAGAGAGGTGCAGAAATAGAGAAGAAGAGTGCAGAAAGAAGTAAGAGAGGTATAGAAAGAGGCAGGAGAGGTGCAGAAAGAGGCAAGAGGGGTACAGAAAGAGGAAAGAGGGGTGCAGAAAGAAGCAAGAGAAGTGCCGAAAGAAGCAACAGAGGTGCAGAAAGAGGCAATAGAGGTGCAGAAACAGGCAAGAAAGGTGCAGAAAGAGGGAACAGGGGTGCAGAAAGAGGCAAGAGAGGTGCAGAAAGAGGCAAGAGAGGTACAGATAGAGGCAAGAGGGATGCAGAAAGAAGCAAGTGAAGGGCAGAAAGAGGCAAGAGAGGTGCAGAAAGAGGCAAGAGTGGTGCATAAACAGGCAAGAGAAGCACAGAAAGAGGCAAGAGAATTGCGGAAAGAAGCAACAGAGGTGCAGAAAAAAGCAAAAGAAGTGAAGAAAGAGGCAAGAGAGGTACAGAAACAGAGAAGAAGGGTTCAGAAAGAAGCAAGAGAACTGGGGAAAGAGGCAAGAGAGGTGCAGAAAGAGGGAAGAGGGATGCAGAAAGAGGCAAGAGAAGTCCAGAAAGAGGCAAGAGAGGTACAGAAAGAGGCAAGAGAGGTACAGAAAGAAGGAAGATGAGTACAGAAAGAGGCAAGAGGGGTGCAGAAAGAGGCAAGAGAAGTGCAGAAAGAAGCAAAAGAGGTACAGAAAGAAGCAAGAGAAGTGCAGAAAGAAGCAACATGGGTACTGAAAGAGGCTGGAGGGGTGCAGAAAGAGACAAGAGAAGTGCAGAAAGAAGCAACAGAGGTGCAGAAGGAGGCAAAAGAACTGCAGAACGAGGCAAGAGAGTTGCAGAAACAGGCAAAAGGGGTGTAGAAAGAGGGAACAGGTGTACAGACAGAGGCAAGAGAGATGCAGAAAGAGGGAAGTAGGGTGCAGAAAGAGGTAAGAGGCATGCAGAAATTTGCAAGAGAGGTGCAGAAAAAAGCAAGAGCAGTGCAGAAACAGGCAGGAAAGGTACAGAAAGAGGTGACTGCGGTGCAGAAAGAGGCAAGGGAGGTTCAGGAAGAGGGAAGAGAGGTGCTGAAAGAGGCAAGAGGGGTGCATAAAGAAGCAACAGAGGAGCAGAAAGAGGCAAGAGAGGTGCAGAAACAGGTAGGAAAGGTGCAGAGAGGGAACAGGGGTGCAGAAATAGGCAAGAGAGGAACAGAAAGAGGGAAGAGAGGTACAGAAAGAGGCAAGAGGGGTTGCGGAAAGAAACAAGTGAGGTACAGAAAGAGGCAAGAGAGGTGCAGAAAAAGGCAAGAGAGGTACAGAAACAGGCAAGAGAAGCACAGTAAGAGGCAAGAGAATTGCTGCAAGAAGCAACAGAGGTGCAGAAGAAGGCAAAAGAAATGCAGAAAGAGGTAAGAGAGGTGCAGAAAGAGGCAAGAGAGGTGCAGAAACAGAGACGAAGGGTGCAGAAAGAAGCAAGAGGTACAGTAAAAGCAAGATAGGTGTACAAAGAAGAAAGAGAGGTGCAGAAAGAGGCAAGAGAACTGTGGAAACAGGCAAGAGAGATGCAGAAAGAGGGAAGAGGGATGCAGAAAGAGCCAAGAAAAGTGCAGAAAGAAGCAAGGGAGGTACATAAAGAGGAAAGAGAGGTGCAGAAAGAGGCAAGAGAGGTGCAGAAAAAAGGAAGAAGGGTGCAGAAAGAAGCAAGAGAGGTACAGAAAGAAGAAAGAGAAGTGAAGAAAGAAGCAAGCGAGGTGTAGAAAGAGGAAAAAGGGGGCAGAACGATGAAAGAAAGGTGGAGAAAGAGGGAAGAAGAGTGGAGAAAGAGGCAAGAGGGGTGCAGAAAGAGGCAAGAGAAGTGCAGAAAGAACCAAAAGAGGTGCATAAAGAGGCAAGAAAACTGCAGAAAAGGGCACCAGAAGTGTGGAAAGAGGCAGGAGAGTTGCACAAAGAAGCAAGAGGGGTACTGAAAGAAGCAAGAGAAGTGCAGAAAGAAGCAACAGAGGTGCAGAAGGAGGCAAGAGAACTGCAGAAAGAGGCAAGAGAGTTGCAGAAACAGGCAAAAGGGGTGTAGAAAGAGGGAACAGGTGTGCAGAAAGAGGTAAGAGTGATGCAGAAATTTGTAAGAGAGGTGCAGAAAGAAGCAAGAGCAGTGCAGAAACAGGCAGGAAGTGTACAGAAAGAGGGGACAAGGGTGCAGAAAGAGGTAAGAGAGGTACAGAAAGAGGGAAGAGAGGTGCAGAAAGAGGCAAGAGAGGTGCAGAAACAGACAAGAGAAGTACAGAAAAAGGCAAGATAATTGCTGAAAGAAGCAACAGAGGTGTAGAAAGTGTAGGAGAGTAGGATCTGATTCACATGGGTACCCCCACTTTTTGCTGATGCTTCACTGTTTTTCGACTTTAGTCTGGCTGGGGCCCTGCTAATCAGAACCCCAGCCTAGCTGCTTCCTCTCTAAAATGGTTTCCATGTACCTTAGGTACATCTTTGATTGGAATCTGGAGTGCCCTTATAAGTCCCTAGTATATGGTATACTATGTACCCAAGGCATAGGTACCTCAGAGGCCTGCCAGGGGCTGACGCATGTATTATGCCACCCCTGGAAGGCCAGCCAAACTGACACCACAAGTCTGCTACTGCAGCCTGGGTAAGGTGGTGCATGCACCCCTTACTGTGGTATAGGCTACCTATATCACTACCATTGCACACACATATAAACCTATAAGTCACTCCTATGGCAGGCCTTACCAATCCTGAAGGCAGAGTGCTTGGTTTTTATGTGAGAGGGTGCCCCTGCATGAGCAGAGCCCCTCTGCAGCGTTCGGAGTCCCTCCTCTGATGCTGTTTGTGGTACAGCCTGACCATATACTCTTAAGTGCATTATATCCTCGCGGTACAATGCTAACTTTGGACTGGCTGCACCAAAACATGTTGTGTTTGGTGTCAAACATCTTGGAATACTACCCCCCGCCAGTCCTGGCGGCGGGGGTAGCATTCCACCCTTCTAGAGGGAGAGACATGTACACAAAATGGATGCCGCTGCCACAGACCCGGGTCTGGCCTCCTGCTGCTGACTGAAACTCCGGCAGGGGAGGCCTGGACAATAGGTTTCCTGTCGAAGGGAGGTGTAACCACCTCCCCAGACAGGATAGTGTGTATTGGGGCTGGGCGGGAGCACTCTCTGGTGCTTTGAAGTCCTGCACTGGGGGCACATTTGGTGTCCCTGTGCATATGCCAGTTCAAACCGGTTGCAGGGGCTACCTGCCCCTGCTCTGGTGCGAAACTGGACAAAGGGAATGGGTGTAACCACCCCTCTTCCCTGACCCTCCCATAGGTGGGTCCCCAGAGTATGTCCAACCCCCTAACTTCGTATAAGTATGGGACCCCAGTCCTTAGGACTTTAGATTACCCTGGATGAAACTCTGAAACCGAATCCTGGACCTTCGACGCTCTGCTTCAAGATTAGAGGACTGAAGAATCTCCCTTGGGGTAAAGGAGTGACTCCCCTGCTTGGCAGGCACCAAAGAAGCAACTGTCCAGTCTGCATCACTGAAGCTCCCGCTGGATGCCGAAGTTTTTGCATCACCAGACGTTGATTTCCAGACTTCCCCGAGGCTGCCCTAAGTCCCCAGCGAAGCTGAGGCCCGTAGCTTTCGTGGGTAACGTGGAACGATGACCCCTGGGCACCGAGAACATTTGCAAGTGCATCCTCTTCCTGGTCTCCCACAAAATTGTGCTTTGGGCTCCGAGTAGCCCTCACCTGCAGCACCGACTGTTCTGAAGATCACTGGCCTCCACTCCACGAGTGTCCTGTGAGCCAGCTCCAAGTGTGTTCTTTTGAGGCTCCTTCACGGTCGCTAGTCCATTGGCTAGTGGGCCCTCCTGAAGGCAACTCTTCTTCTGCTTAGGCTTCCTTGATTGCTCCAGATGTGCCCTGACTTACCCTTGCTGGGTGAGTCCCTCAGACCTTGCTGGTCTGTACCACCGTCCTTTCTTCCTTTCCACAAGACTTGCCGTTGCCAAGGCTTTTTGAGGCCAATCCGGTCGCCGACACTGCAGCAAGCGACAGACATCTTGGGACATATCGAATCCAGCTCCTGGTCATCGTCAATGCCTCCTGGACCTCGTGGCTGAAGAGTCAAGATGACTGTCAACCTACCTGAAGCACCCGACAACGGTGGGCATCTGCTCATCGCCTTCCTGGTCACTGGCTAGTGACCCAGACTCTGTCCCCTCTGCTTTCAGGTTCTTCAGATCTTCGATCCACCCTTGGATCCACCCGAACACTTTCGACTTGGTCGCCAGCAGCACTTTGCAGCAGATCGCCATTGAAAACGATGACGAAACCCGACCCCGAAAGACACCTATGCACCCGGCTTCCCTGGGTGAGGTAACTCGAGTACTCCGGTGCTCCCGTGGGTATTGACTCTAGAACAACCTAGTTCTAAAGGGGTTTGCTCCAAGTCCTCCTCTAAGTGTCCTTTTTCTTTAAAACTCCAACCGCGACATTCCCCATAGAAGTCAACGGCGGCTCGCGGCTGTGTTCTCACACTGCACGCGTCCCCCGTGGGTCCCCTGTGTCACTACCTTGGATGGTTCCTTGAGGGCCAAGCACTTATACAGGCTCTAGGCCTTGTGTCTAGCTCAGTCGTGGTTCTTATACCACTTTATTGGTATATGGTTTGGTACGCCCCTAGGGCTCAAACGTGTATTTGTGCTATTACTGTTGATATTCGATTTGTAACTTATGTGCTTCGAACTCTAGCCTCATAAAGAGACTAGAGGTGTGAGTTTAAGACTAAATACATATATTTTAAATATATACCTGGTGTGGTCCTCTTTCATTTGGTCACTCAAGAGATTATAGACTGGTAAAACAAGCTGCTTTACATTCCTTCAAGACTTAGCCTGAAGGCTGCTCTCCATAGCTACCACTAGGATAGCTTTCAATAAAGGTTGTCTTTAACCTACCTCCAATAAGGGGTTGTTTGGACTGGTGCAAGGTGCCCACTATAATTAGTGGACAGCATATACCAGGCCAACTTCTCACATTGGTGTGCAGCTTGTGGGATTCCAGCTTGCTATTGTTTTACCAGATAATCTCAATTGAATTGATCAACTGAAAACCACTAAGGGTACCTTAGGTACATATAAATCAAGCTTAGGATACAGTAAGTTCTACTGAACTTAGAGTTGTGTGTTAAGGGATAGCACACCCTTTCTATAACTCAAGAGAGTTTAGTAGGCCACACTAGAGTAGCTAGTGCATACACCACACCACACTAGTAATGTCTTCACTGCCAGGAACCAGTGAGCTCCTGCCATCCAGATATGACAACCTCTCATTCTTGGAATTAAGAGAGTTGTGCAAAGTTAGGAAGTTGAAGACATGCAAAAGTGCCAACACCCAACGTCTCCTGGAGATGCTTCTGCTAGATGATCTTAGAAGACCCCTAGGTTCTGCAAGGGTAGGCAGAGAGGGTGGGGCAGAAGATGAGGGAGGGGCCAGGGATGAAAATGCCCAGGACCTGACCTCTGAAACTGGCCAGGGGGATGACAATGATCCTGACCTGGACAATGCAGCTACTCCTGAGGATGAGGAGGAGGCCCAGGATGACCTCCCCTTTGCCCCCCAGGAAGAGTTGTGAGTGTGCCTGGAAGGTCTAGATCTCCTTCTCAGGAGTCTGACCACTCTGACACCTCAGTAGGGACCTCTGTTTCTTCTCATAGGAGGGAATCCTCTCATTAGAGGAGAAAGAGACTGCTTCAGTATGAACAAGCCCAGCTTGAGCTCAGAAAACAGCAGTTGGCTATAGACAGGGAGTCCCTAGATCTCTTTAGACAAAGAAAAAGATGGGACTAGAGTCCCATGGTGGCAGCAATTTCCCCAGAGATAGGGAAAGGTCTTATGACCATAGAAACCTGAGCAAGGTTGTCACTCCCTACCAGAGTGGGGATGACATCCACAAATGGATAACTGCACTGGAGAGGGCCTGTAAAGTACAGAGGGTCCCTCAGGAGCAGTGGGCAGCAATCTTGTGGCTCTCCTTTGCAGACAAAGGTAGAGATAAGCTCCTCACTGTTAGAGAAGAGTGTGAGAAGTTGGCCTGGTATATGCTGTCCACTAATTATAGTGGGCACCTTGCACCAGTCCAAACAACCCCTTATTGGAGATAGGTTAAAGACAACCTTTATTGAAAGCTATCCTAGTGGTAGCTATGGAGAGCAGCCTTCAGGCTAAGTCTTGAAGGAATGTAAAGCAGCTTGTTTTACCAGTCTATAATCTCTTGAGTGACCAAATGAAAGAGCACCACACCAGGTATATATTCAAAATATATGTATGTATTGCTAAACACACCCCTCTAGTCTCTTTATGAGGCTAGAGTTCAAGTACATAAGTTATAAGTT